>CM057100.1:14950014-15212514 GCA_029959045.1 Taenioides sp. WSHXM2023 | reverse complement strand
CACTTTGCCAGACAATGAATGTTAAACTGGAAAACATTTAGTGACCTTACGTGATGTTTGATGTGCAATGCAACTTGTACAAACAATGAGTTCCTCATGACCTCAGGATATCGGAGCGCACAGGACACAGCACACTGAAAAAATGCAAGAGAAGACCTCTCCCCACAATTCCATACCCCAACAAAAAAACTCAAGACAAAACCAAAATGACAGCAATAACGGATTCTGCTACTTAGCTCCGTAAAGTCCTTAAGATAATCCTACAGCAGCAGAACAACCCTGGGCCTGAACGCGAAGGCTCCTTCCTTTGGGGGACTGGAGATGTTGCTTGTGTAGCTTTTAAATAGTGGGCCCTTAACTTTATCTGAAAGAGTCACAAGTACAGATCCCCCTCCCACACCCAACAAGGCAAAAAACGAGTTGTAAAAATGACAAAGACTACTAATAAAGAGACCAATTACCGCACTGATGGGAATATCAGCTTCTGGCTACATGCTGAGGACTATGATTGGAGTGGCTACGCTGCGAGGTGTGTCCACTTGGTTCTTGATGCACCTGGGCGTTTCCTAATCATGCCAGTTTGCTTAGGGGAACACGAGCTGTAAAGTCTAGGGAGAGACTCATTAACTCCCCACTCCCCACCCCCCGCCCCCCACAAAATGTGGATAAGATCAAATACCTGCCTACAAGATTAAAACAGGTTAAGAATGATCCCAATCCAATGCACTAAGTAAAAGATGAGCGCAACTTGTGCCAAGGAGATACGACAGGGGCGATGCTTTCTTTGGTCAGCTTTAAGGGTGCAGGCCTGAAAAAAGAGAACTCGAAAGACTGTTTAAATTCCCCACCCCCACCCACTTCTACTTCATAAGACTTTGTCAAATGTACAGGATAGTTACACCCACATGTACACCTCATGCTTTAACTCACAGCTGGTCGTTCTAAATGAAGCTTATGTGTACCAATGGAAGCGCTCTCGAACACTGAAGAATGTCGAGCCAAAACCTCTAGGGGGCGTACCAGGGTGATCCACACACACCGATGACGATAACCTTGGAGGGAAGCTCTACAGAACAACAAGAGCGCCACGCCTTTAAGCCGAGGGGGGGTAACTACTTCGGTTTGGAAGGGTAGAGATGTCCCAAATACTGCTGTTCCTCTTGCCACCACACTATCAAGGCATTCACCACAGCAGAAACCAACATTCACGTCACCGCAAAACAGGAGGGCGAGGTACAACACGAACTACACGGCTTGCCTGTGAAAAGGAAGAGAAGAGCTGTGCGAGAAATTGTGTTCTTTAAACATTTCCTAAATCTCTAATATTGCTAGTTACAAAAATACCTCTCTACCCAACATACAAACCCAGCTACTGGTGAAGCTACGAGATCACATCGTCCCACCCTCACTGCTGGCTGGTTCGATCTGGGATAGCTGCTACACTGTGCCCCTGTTTTGGCTCTCTGGTGTACCCCGGAAGACTGGTAACAGCTGGCCTCTGCTGGTCCCATCCCTTCTGCTGTGCTGGTCCCTTGATCCTCCCTCTACGTGGCCCTGTGGTCCTGTCCTTCCTCTGGTCCTGTCCTGCCTGGCTCCACTGCGGTCCTTCCTCTGGTCCTGTCCTGCCTGGCTCCACTGCGGTCCTTCCTCTGGTCCTGTCCTGCCTGGCTCCACTGCGGTCCTTCCTCTGGTCCTGTCCTGCCTGGCTCCTGGCCCGGTTCCACGCTGGTCCTGCGATGTTCTAACAACTATGTCCATTTCCCCAGTAACTCAGTCCATTCCCCAATAACTCAGTCCATGTACCCCAGTTTAAAAAGAAAATAAAAAAATTCTTCCCAAATTAAAAAAAAAAAAAATCTTCAATCTTCTTCAAGCTACATAAAAATGCAACCAACTCATTCAAAACTGCGTTTTGTTTTTTTTTTTTTTTTAACCATAAGGTTTACTGGTGACAAAGAGCAAATATGTGACCATTTGAGCCCAAGCAAAAAAAAAAAAAAAAAAAAATTAACGCAATAGCAGTACCGATCAATATTAAATGCCAAAAACGAAACAATATCTGCGACTGTTGTGTTAAAAGCCTTTTTTTGGTCATTATTGTTGAAATACTTTAGTGCGTCATTACGTGCTACGCTAAAGGCGTTGTTTTTCCAAACTAACCAACCAGAATCTATTTGCAGCCCATTACGTCACGGCTCCCATTTTACAGAGACGGTTGTCTACCATGACTGGTTCTATTTTAAAAGCGACTGTCGTCTCAAAAAGCATTTTATTATACATCTACACGTACGGCATTTGTAACGCGAAATCTGCTTAATATGGTCGCTATAAAATAAGCCCGATGTCAAAGGACAAAGGTTATTTCGGCAAGCTAAAAACAAAACAAAAACAACATGGGTCAACTAAATCGAATAAACTAGATGAAGCGATGGCTCCAACTAACTAACAAAAGCTAACCGTTAACAGAGTAAGTTAACCATCTGCTTTGTTCTGACATTAGGCCTACACGGTATTTCTGAAACAGCGCTAGATCGCTTAATTTACTACTAAAAAACCCAATTCAAGTATCGAATTCAAAATCCTGTTCATATAGCCAAGTATTCTAACAAGTAAGACTAAAAGCAATCAACCCCAGACAAAATTGTATAAAACCTGCGCGGCAAACATCGACCGTCGTGATGGCGTCAGAACAGTATAGTCTATCCTGAAATGGCGTCGTTCACTCCCTATTTATACACAGCCATTGGCAGAGAGCAAACGATGTATTCATTCGCGAAAGAAGAAAAAGGGGACTATCTTCTTAACTCGGACAGACAGCAAACGTAAAACGGCCGTTAAGACATTTAGCCGAGCGGGTGTGATAAAGTGACTTAAATATCAACCCTGTAACTGTCATAATGTTTTTTTGTGTTTAACTAAATATCATAATATTTCGAAATCAATTAGAATAAGGCAGATCGTATGTCATTTGATTATTTAAAAATAACCCTGGGCCAACTTATTTAAAATAAATGTGGTAACACACTTTAATCCAAGAGACAAAGAACAAAATGCATTTGTGTTACGTCACAAAATAAGATCGTTGACGCGGAGTGATTTCAGCTTTGCACAGCACGTCCTCTCACAAACCGGTTGAAACCAGAACGGAGTCTGTCGGAACTACTTTCCGTTTTCTGCAATGGGCATTTGTGAATTTTCGTTTTTTTTCTTGTGAATGAACCAATTTCCGCCTTTTACGCGTCGACTGATGACATACATTTGGCAACAACACACGATGACAAAATATTTTGTATTACATTTGATAAGTTACGTATTGAGTGAGGGGTTGCAGGGATCTCAGTGTTTCTGCTAACATTTCGATCAATAATACCATTTTTAAATCGAATATAAGGGAGTAAAACATGAAAATAGTCATAATAAAATCCAACTTATTCTGGTAAAATCTAGAAGCCTGTAGTGGCTGTCCAATGGAAAACTACCAAAGGTTTTAAGTGTAATAACAAATTGTAAAGGCAGAGGGCGCAAGTGTCTCCCGTAGGCTTATGCGTCCCATAGACTGTGTGGTGCGGTGCTTTGGGTGTAGGGTGCGTCCGGGTGCGTCTCTGACGTACCGGATTATCCCAGTCCCTCCTGTTGTTTCGGTTACTTGCAAGCAAAGGCAAAACTTCTTCAGATAGAAACGTGTATCTCTATCATTACGTAACTTTGAAGAACAGGCTAAGGGCAGAACTGAACCCAATGATTTATTGATTTGATTGATTGATTGATTGCTTTCAGGAATTGATGTAGCACCAAATTCTGGGGTCTGGATACAAATCATCTTTGTGGACCAAACACTATGTTGTCTAATAAAAACGCACATGACAGACTTTGTGTAGGCCCCTCCTTGCTCTCTGCTCTGAGTACTTGCACTCTCCATGGAGAAAATTACAAACTATAGTTTTAAGTTTCTATTTCCATTAATCATATATTGGGTCAGAGGCGAATAGCTGACATTTGTGGATTATATGTACATCACAAATTGGGAATGTGTTTTTGATCGTATTGTGTATTGATGATGCTCCAACAGATGACGGGCCTTTTCAGATACATATGGACACAGCGTTGGTGTATGGGAGAACTTAATTTTGGTATGGATCTGCTGCAGGGTGTTTGTTCGATTGCCTCCTGTGTTGTGAGGACAAAGGTCTCTGGCTTGCTCGGTTCAGTGGGCAATTAGTTACATCCATTGTGATAAAAAGCCAGGCACGATCAGGACTTTGCAATTTTCCAAAGAAGGCCACTACAATGACAGACACTGGGTAGAGTGACATTTATAACATGTTCAAGGTGTTATACAAAAATTAATTTTAAGAGAACAACATTGCCTGCTTACGCACTGGAGCTCTAGCTAATGGAGAAATATTTTAAGCCTGTTTATTGTCCTTCTGAACTAGAGAAGAGGAAGCAACATCAGAGCCACCACCATCAGGAGACACGCGGAGACAGGTAGAACACAAACAAGTTTTTTCTGATTGTTTTAAATTTTTAATTATGAAGTCTGATTTATTTTATGAAGTAGATGTTTACATATATTTCTATATTTTTCTACATTGTAGATACCTCACTTGTGGTTACACTGGTACAAATGACAGTTTTGGGCAGTGCTATGAACAGCACGGTCACTATCAAAACAGCATTGCTCACTCAGGTCCCCACTGTGAAGATGAGTTTGTGTATAACCAGTCCTGTGCCCAAGTAACTCTGTCCAGGGCATCTTCTTCCTCTCTCTCCTCTTCTTCTTCATCATCCTCCACTTCCTGGTACACAGAAACAAGTGTAACTGACACCTTTACACATCGTCATGCAGGGCGACCACAACATTCCCTCTCCTGTTCCAATATTCATGATGCTCGCAGATTTTACCAGCTAGACAACACGACTGATCCCATTGTATTTGCCACCATAAAACATGGAAGCAATGGGAGTATGTGTAGTGAAGTACACAGAGCTTCAGATAAGGGAAATCCAGTGTTTGCTCCTTTTGACCATGGCCACAGTCAAAGTGATGATGGATTTTTGCAGAAGGATGAAAGAAAAATAGCAAAGAGTAATTTAAACCGCAGCCTGGGGTTTAATGAAGAAGACATTATGTTGGGGGTCTCCCAAGGCCCAAAGAGAACGATATCTTCCAGCCAACTTCCTAGCAAAGGCATTTTGAAGAACAAGGAACAGCCCACAGACATCCGTAAGGCTAAATCAATGGAGGTTCTGTCCCCAAGAGTTGCTAAGGAACAAAGTGTGTCAGGACATAAAGCGAAAGACCTTGACATAGAACAGGCAAAAGAAATGTTTGTTCAAGAAAAGCTTAAATTTTCTGCCTTTTTGGATGAGATTACCAAACAGGTTATTAGTCCATCTGATCTAAAGATCTTGGGTTTTAATGCCAACCAAGCTACAAACCTGGTCACTATGAATGAAACACCTGATGTCTCAAAGCCCCAGCTTCCACCTAAGAAAAACAGAGATAGCTCTATGGAGGTGAATGAACAGATACATACAAGTAAACATGTAAAAGGAGCTGGCCAGTCTGACAACTTTAGCTCTTACACTAACATGAACCACACCGGCAGCCCTCCTCCCCAAAGCGCTCACCACCAAAGCAGCCATAAGAACAGAAGGCCACCCTCCTCTGAAGCTCTAGAATATGGGAGATCCAGTTTTCTCCAAACTGATGGAACCAGCACCAGTCCTGAGCTCTGTCAGGCAAGACATCGACATAAACCACAACCCGCTCCCCGAAACTTGCTCTCTCATGAACAGCACAGAGCCAACTGTTTGCCCTCCTCCAGCCATGGCTCAACCACAGGCCTGGGCTCAGAATCCTCATCCACCAAATCAGACTCATCCAGGACCAGAGACACCGTTTCCACAGCAACTAGCTCTGAACAAAGTGGCTGTTACCATTCACCACACGCAACTCTTTCTGAACAACGTAGGGTGAGTACACATTTGGGATTTCACAATGACATCAACATTACAAGTTTTCATCTTATGATTGAAAACCATATTTATAAACCATATAAATGGAAGAGGTACATTAAGATGTGTATTGAAAGTAAATAACCCTGTGGGCTGACGCAGGAATGCTGCAGTGCTGTTGCAGAGGCTGAGTCAGACTGTGGGGGATGGGTCAGACATTATTCAAGCTGAGTCATTCTCTGAGTGAAGCTATTGTAAAGGAAGCAACATAACAAGCACAAGACAGTATTGGCTACTGTGTACATATTAACAGCTAATTCAAGCTATTGTGCTCTGTTATGCATTACAACACTTAATGATTATAACAAGTGTGCAGTCTACCATGAACAGACAGTTGGTTGATTCAATCAGTCACTTCCTCTGTAATGGTGCCCACCCTGACCCACCCTGAATTGACTCTTTAGTTTGTGATGCACTGCTAAAAAACAAACAACCTCTGAATATCTATTCAAATATATTTATCTATGCTTTATAAATTCCAGAGCTACATAACTCCACACCATATATCTCCATACAGTCTTTGCCCCAGACGGAAATATTTTTAATGAAAACTATTTTAGTGTTAATATTATTTCATCTAAAACAAATGGGCAGATGTCTTATTTTTCATGCTAATCTTTTATTCAGGGCACCCGATGTGAAGCTGACCATCTCCAGTAAGTACCCATTAAATACGTAAACTGTGTTATTTTCTGTCAAGATGAGTCATGTTAGACTTAGACAATCTTTATAGTTTCACAAGGTAAATTATTTGGAGAGAATCTGCTTAATATGAAAATCTGCTTAATATGAACTATTACATATTATTTACACATTGTGTTTAGGGCACTGCAGGAGGAGAATGCAGACCTTCAGCAAAACCTGCTGCAGACTGTTGTGTGCATAGAGAACCTGGAGACTGAGCTGCAGCACACCAGGGATGAACTCGTCCATGTTAAAGAGAAATATAAAAGGTTTGAACACATGACCAGCACAGCACAAGTGAGAATCAAACTGTAAATTGCTTTGGACATGGGAGATGGTCACATGTGTAGTTTATTGATTTGCTGCTGCTAACATGCCACTAAAGGGCATAAGTCCATAAGCAGTGATGTATAAACATACAGTATAATGACACTGGTACTATCACCCTGGTGACCCATGGTCAATAAATAGCCATTGTGTAAAATCTATTATCTAACGCATCTTTTATGGAATAATTGACTAATGGAACACACAGCTGTGTAGAGTAGTTATTTATGAACAAGTGCCAAACAAAATGTCCTCCCTCCATGAATACAGAAGAATTGTGAACTGTGGATTTTAGCTCTGCACCTAACCTCAGCTGCCCATGGGTGCACGCTTCTCATTTTTAACATACTAGTGCGATTACACTGGATTTTCAGATGTTTCCTGTGTGCTCTCAGTTGTTACCATATTCCCAGTGATCAAATGGTAATTTGAAACTCATGTTATGTTGTATGGAGTATAAAGAAATAATAATTGTGGAAAACATGCACTGAATTGTTTTGCAGTCTCCTTGAGTCTCAAAGTGGGACACAACAAGCCAGTCACCTCCTCCAGGACCATTTGCAGACAGAGGTGAGAAA
Source organism: Taenioides sp. WSHXM2023 (assembly GCA_029959045.1). Taxonomy (NCBI): domain Eukaryota; kingdom Metazoa; phylum Chordata; class Actinopteri; order Gobiiformes; family Gobiidae; genus Taenioides; species Taenioides sp. WSHXM2023. Next base: position 15,204,904 of record CM057100.1, on the reverse strand, counting down.
TGGTGGGGGTGGATGGGATGGGGGTGTCAGACAAAGACTCCTTTGTTCTCATGAGAATGGAGAGTATCCTGATGCCATAATGCTGATACCATGCTGCTGATACCATAATGCGTTTGTCTTTAGGCAGAGACTCTGAGCAATGAAAGGCAGCACATGTTTACCCGCGTGGCCCAGCTGACTTCAGAGCTAGAGGAGGCACACAAAACCATAGCGGCCCTGGAGAACATTAATGCAAGTATACTGCCATCTACTGGGCACACTTGAATTGTCTAAATTAGTGATTCTCAAACTTTTCGCATAAAGTACCCTACCTAAGATAATAATAATAATTTGGATTTACATGTAACACCAAATCTAAACCCAGACTATATCAAAGCCTATACACGGTCTAAAATGAGGTCTGAAACAAAACTAAAGCACGTATAACATAGTTCTAAATAATACTTTACCCAAAGGAAGACAAAAATACTAATAGATTTGTCTGAAAATAAGGGACCAAGTACCGCCAGAGGCAGCATTGGAAAATTGAGAATTGGTCTAATGTATTGTCAGAACTATGAGAATAATTTTACAATACTGACAATTTTAAATACACATGAATGCTCACGAATTCCTGCTTACATTTTAATTCCAGGTGCCACATTTGATAAAGAACTTATTGGAGAAGCACCTCTTCTGTTCTGCTGGGACTAAACAACAGTTAACATCAACAGCCACTTCATTCAGCCATTTGGTTTCTTCTCCCAAAACAGGTGACATGTCCCACTCCCCTAAACTAGACAGAGCCTCACGCGATTGGTTGTCTACATCAGCACCTCAAGAGCAACCCACTGCCTTCAGCCTGGTTACACATGGACTGACAACAACAGAAAACCAAAGTTGTATTCCAGGATCACTCACCCCTTGCCCCTCACAATTCTGTACAGCTGATGTCAGTGCTTTTTATAACAAAGTGCCTACTGGCTTAGCTACAGGAACACAACCAGTCTGTGCACAAGCACTGCTGGGCAGAACCACAGCTGACACACAACTACAAAGTGTCCAACAAGCCTGTGTGGGAGGTGACAACTGCACTGCATATGAAGGGGTGAAGGTGGTGCAAGCAGAGCCCGCAGCTGTGACGGCCATGTCAGCTCAGCAGATTCTCAGTGATTTTATGCAGCAGCTGTGGGCCCAAAAGGAGGTAGACAGAGAACACAGCAAGGCGAGTGACAAGGAACAAAAGCAAAGTCAAAAATAATGACTGTGTGTGAATATAATTTCAGTGCTTCCTGACCTCTAGGTTTGTTGACTAACCCCTCACCGACATGGTCTGTTGTAAAAAGCCCTTAGTCAAAAATGTTTTGTTCTTACTCCTTCATTTAAAGTTTAGAGAAGTAACAAACTTATATATATATATTAAACTTTATTTTAAAATCAGAAATTAATAGGTAAAATAAATATATTTATTTTGACATTTTTAAATGATGAACTGAAGTAAAGTCTATTCATACTATTTTCTTCTTCCAAGCTTGAATAAATAGGAGCTTGTTTAATGGTTTAACAGAGGCCCTTTTACATAGATGAGCCTAATACGCAGTGAAGCGAGGAGCAGCTGAATCTGTGTAAAATACTCAACAATACTATTTTAATTGTCCTATTATCTTGATTATCTTAACCTTAGTATAGTAGTTAGAGTAACTAAAATTACTTACTGAATATTATTAATCTTATGTCTTAACTGATGACTACTGGTGGGCAAATGAGCAAATCCGCTATAACCTGGCACAAGCATTTCCTCTTTTGTTTAGGTAATTGTTTTTATGTAAATGTCCCTATTAAGTAAATCAGTTCAAATTAATTCCAAATCATGTAAATGTTGTGGCCCTTTGTTACTGACATATGTAAACATGTACAGTAAAAATGTGTAATGAAACTCCTAATATTACTTTATATATTTAATGCAATGTGATGAAACCATATTACCATATTTTAAGGGTATTGTGATTTTGCTATATGTCTTAACTGATTCTGTTAGCAGTGTAAATAATGTTTATTCTGTGGTTTTCCATGTATATTACCCATAAATAAATAAATAAATAAATGAATATATATTAAATATTCTGTGATTCATTGTTAGTGGAAACATTGAGCTGTAGATTGAAAGGCAATATACTGTAGCTTATCTAAAATTGTCCAAATAAATGTCAAATGTTTTTGGCTATTCAGTCCACTCGTTGGCTCTAGAGAAGTATATGCTCCAGATTGGCTTCAGTCTAAAAATAGAGCTGCCACTGGTCGCCATCATAACAGTGTAATCCTATTGTATCTGCCCCATTGAGCTATTACAGTTATTTGTCAGGCGTTGTTGTCTGTATTGATGGAGTGTGACTTCGTCATGATCATTCTTGACATACAGGCCATCATATCATCATATTGGGTATATTAGCGTTACTATTCCCATTTATAAAACCACATGTGTGAGAATATTCTAAAATGAATTCAGTTTGAAGTAAGATAAGACAAGTGCCTTGCACAGGTCTATGCAATTTTGTGTATTCTTGTGCAAATTTCTGACCCCCAAACAATCTTATTCGGGTTGAGTTGCTGGTTACAGATATACTACATGTTATTAACTCTACATAGAAGCAAATAAGCCAACTAAAACAGCCCAAACTCAAGCTGTGTTTCTCTCACTCACAGGCCTGGTGGAGCAATTTGAAAATTAGAGCAATACAATATAAGTATTTATCAATAATTTACTAAATATAATAGTGTATAAACTAAAAGGAAACATTTGTATTTATAGTATCTATGCTGTCAGGTAGGTACACATATCTCTACCTGGTTCCACTTCTCCCTCACATCCATCATATTAAAGTTTGCTGATCAAACACTGGCCTGCTTTCCCATTGGCCCATAGACATTAATAGGATCCTAAAGACTACACTGAGTGGATTAGGGCTCCAAACTCTCCACTTTGGCCACTCTCTGTTTCCTCTGATCATGGGTACAACTTTTTAGGTGGGCTTCAGGAGGGCACCATCAGAAAACATTGCATCATAAGGGGGTCCAGGATCTCATCTGGAATAGGAGGGAGATTAGTTTGAAGAAGTGGAAACATCACTGGAAACAGGACTAGAAGAAATCTTTTCTTTTTTTTTTTCCAAGAATACATCAGTCAATTTGGATTATTATGTACTATTATTGAAACGTTTGATTGCACATTGGATTTTAAAATCTTGGTATTATCATCTGAACTGGTCATCGTCCTTCACCATCTAAGAGTCTATGTGCTTATCCTATCTGCCTGGAACAATTTATGAGCTCAAGCTGTTAATAACCTCATAGACCTCATCAGTGCTTTATGCATCAGTGCTAGCCCTAACCCTTCTGTTCTTGTTTTAACATCATTCCCCTTTTCACGTTTTAGCTTTGACTGGTGCATGATTTAAGCAATGTTGTTGAAAATGAAATTCAGTCAGCAGAGGCGGGTGCGCCTGGCTCAAGGCTTGTGGCTGCTGTCATGGCTTGCAGTGATGTGTGGGGCCTTCATCTTTTGCCTCGGTGTTTACCTCAAAATTGAGCTGCTTCGCAGAGCTGAGGTATAAATGTGAACATTAGTATAGGCCAACCACCAATGTGCACCTCTTTACAGAGTAATGATAGGACAAAAGTGAAGTGACCTTCACAGGAAGCATTTAATATTCCTAAAGTAGTCATAATGTTCAAATGTGGTCGTTGTGTAATGTGATTATTGATAAGGCATGAGTGACACAGGAAAGCTGCAGGCCAGGCATGTTTCTGTCAGATATTTATGGATTTCCAATGAGCCAGATTTCATAATCACAGAGTTCAACTGCATCATCATGGATTTGTGGCCTCATCTGGTCTGGCTATGTACTTTTACTATATATTTATCCTTACTTGAACAAATTTTATTCACTCTACTAATACATGCAAAACTAATATCTACTTCAGCAGGTGGAGGAAATTGCAATGAACTAATAACCTAATATTTTTGGATCTTTCTTTCTCTCTCCAGGTGATGGAGAACACAGAGATCCATGTGGTCCCTAACATCCTCCTGATGGTGGGCTTGGCGTCCATTGGCACAAACTGGATAGCTAGTCGTGTGTGCCAGGACTCGCTGGACGCAACCCGCTTTCCTCGCTGGAAGGTGTTGCTGCTGGCCTGGTTTGCTGTGGCTGCACTGCTCTGTTGTCTGCTTGTTACTGTAGTAGTACTCAGCTATGCCCTGCAGGGGCGACTGGAGGAGTCCCTTAAGGTAGGCTGTTAGGGACAAGCATGTTAACCAGTCTAAAGTGATGAGGCAAATGATAACTGCCTTTCTACCTACTTTATGATCAGATTGGCCTGAGGAATGGTATTCGCTTCTACAAGGATACAGACGTGCCCGGACGCTGTTTTCAGAAAGAAACCATTGATCGTCTGCAGATGGAGTTCCGCTGCTGTGGAAACAACAACTATAAAGACTGGTTTGAAGTTCAGTGGGTCAGTAACAGATACCTGGACTTTACCTCAAAGGATGTCAAAGAGTGAGTGACAACAAGAATTATATTCATGTAGGTGATCAAGCACAAAGTTAAAGAAAAATACAAACAAAAGCACAACAACTTCACAGAGAGAAAAATTGGGCCTGACGTTTTATCAGTAGTATGGGAGTAGTTTGTATTGAATACTTTGGAACAAAAATGCTTTAATTTAAATATTTAGATTATAAAGGGTAAACTAATTTCTGAATCTTTCTCTCTCTGCAGTCGAATCCGCAGTAATGTCGATGGGCGATATCTACTGGATAGTGTTCCCTTCAGTTGCTGTAACCCTGCCTCTCCACGACCCTGTCTGCAAAACCAGCTGACTGACAACCACGCCCACTACAACTACGAATCCCAAACCGAGGAGCTGAACCTGTACAGTCGTGGCTGTAGGCAGGCACTCACAGATTATTACATGGGCCTCATGAATTCAACAGGCCCTGGAGTGCTCTCAGTCATGTTGATACAGGTGAAAAAAATCACACACATATTATGTCATTCCTATAGAACTGACAAACAACACCTGTGCTGTAAGTGCTGTACCTCATATAGTTGAAATACACTGGCCAGTTAATATGTAAATAAAGTTCTTAGCTCAATGACTAGAACAAGCACATGACGTTTTTGTAAATATGACCAAAACTTAAAATTTAACAAATGATTTAATCCTTTTTAATATTTTATTTTGGGGTCTATATACTGATGCCCCTTCACACCCCCTTTAACGCATGTCTCTGTGCAGGTATCAGTCATTGTGAGCCTACGTTACCTGCAAACAGCAGTGGAAGGGGCCATGGCCTCGGAGAATTCAGAAGAAGAAAGTGTGGGCTATCTGCTTGAAAAGGACCTAAAAGAAACCTATGAAGACCTCAAATCCAAGGCCTTGGACATACTGAAGTTTGCACAGGTCGATCCCACCACCACTGAAGTATCTCCTGATGCAGAGGCAGAGAAGGCAGATAAAGCTGCTTCCCCGATCCCTGTTAGCTAGAGAAATCAAAAACATAGTTACACATGTAGTAGGGCTGGGATGTGTTTGAGGCTTGTTGGCTCTGTACATTGGCTGATAGAGAAACGTGCTCAGCTCCACATGTTATAGGCCCATTTACACACTGCCTATACAGCAACTGCAGCATTCATGCAGGGCCAACAAAGACAGCACTTAGGAAATCCGACACTCACTACACAGGCACCAAGTATCTCCAGTGTGTAAAACAAAACGAGTAAATGTTCCTAAATCTAATATAGCACAGAGTGTCAATGCAGTAGAACTGAATAGATTTACTTTTATGTAAGATGGGCATTAAAGTTTAGACTTTTGACATTAATTATAGAAAACGTGCATATTGTGCTAAAATGTTTGTATAACTGAATAATACATGTGACATCTGTAGTGTAGTGTGAATTGCACAGAACTGTGTTAAAATGCTGAAACTATGTATCATTCAATACCAATAAACATAGACATTTTTAATTGCTTTGTAGTGTTGGATTCCTTCTGTATCCATCTGTAAAACATTGCCAATAATGAAAAGAAAAAAAAAGAGTTTTTGTAGTTCATCCAAGGCTCGGAGTCAGGGCTGGAAGAGTGTGTTTGTGTATGTGTATGTGTGATGCCATCATGGTCTATATGGAGCTGTTGAAACAATCTGATAATCTTTGCATATAATCCAAGGACCGCTGTACCAGCATTAGTGCACTCTGCTTGTGGGCACACTGAACAGCCACAGTGGCTGGGAAAGTAGGATGAGATAGTTTATGATATCAGTGTTTTCATTTAGTTGGCAACTTACATCAAGGAATTTCCAGTTTGTGCCGAATAGAAAAAGAAACATCATATTTTATGCCGCAAGATACAAGCTGTGATTGGATGTTTTGCCACTAGATGTCTCTCTTGACTAGAGCAAAATTGAAATGATACTGGGGCCATTACAAAAAATTAGGATGACAGATGTCTTAAGTAAATTTTGAAAAAAAAAAAAAAAAAAAAAAAAAAAAAAAAAAAAAGTTAAAAGTTAAATAAAAATGTGTTCGTTTATTTCTTAGTATGGAGTAGGCATAGAAAAAAATGTAAGAAATGAGTCTATTAGACCTTTGCCTAAAATATGATCTATAATAGTTTATATGTGTGACCATTGTGGATGTGTGAAATGGCGTTTTTAAAACGCAGCATGTGCGTTTTGTCAATTCCGGTGTGGTTTTGCAAAGGCGAGTCTGACACAGTGAGAGAGGAAGAGACAGGCCTTGATGACGGTCTTTGACATGGCGCAAATGGAGGCTCTTTTGAGTCATGACTTACACAGAGCTGATAATACTTTAATTAGCTGTCCGCTGTAGTGTTTTACTGCTCCTACGACTCAACAATGGACTCGAACATCATGGAAATAATAGAGGAATTCATGGAAAGTGCATTGGTGCGATGGGTATGTCATTTATCATTTATCACAGCCTAAGAAAAGGTCATCACTTCAGGAGGAAAAAGCGAACAGAGCATTTTCATACGAGTTACCTACCTTAGGTCATACATGGGCTGGTGCAAAATTGTTTAAATATGCTTATTATAACTCTGAAAAGTGGTGTTGTTTGTGGCAATGCAAAAAGCAAAGATACTTCTCCTTTTGGCAGCGCCCCTCACCTCATCACGGCAGTATTTTTCTTCCACTTCCGCATCCTGGCCGTAGCTCACATATAAATGAAACCTGAAATAAAACTGTTTATGTTATAACAATATGATGCCTCTTTATCATATAAGGATATATTGGGTTTGTCCATACCAGACTCTGTTCCCAGCAGGTTTCCACATGGGAGGCCATTCAGCAGCCCAAGGCCTTTCTCCTTATGGTCAATACACTGAAGCCCATTTGTAATAGTATGTAATCCTGTGGTAAACAGGGGAGGTTTCTCTGCTGTTGACCAGTGCCAAAGGGAAGGTTTGGGGTCAGAACGGACTGAACGGATTTGGGGCCTGCAATTATTCAAGGGCTTTATTTACCCTGTAGCTGTGGCTCATACAGTAGGCCCAGTAGTTTTACATGGTAGGCTATTATAGCCCAACGCATTATACAGCAGGCCTGTGTAAGTTTGCACTGGCAAAACTCTTGAGAGCATTCAGTGGGAGAGAGACCTTGACTGTCTGTCACTGTGAAGTGCATCCTGGTGTGAAAGCACAGATTCACCTGTCCAGACAGGTGCTCCAAATCAAGTGGCTTCTTGTGTACTGAAAATGTTTCCTCTCCCTTCTTCCTGCTGATTTTCTGCTTCTGTCTCTTGTTTTTGCTTGTCTCCTGGTACATTCTTTTCTCCACACACTCAGGCTTTATAATCATCTGGCTGTTACAGGTTCAGTTGTTTGGGGAGATGCTGGAGAGAGAGGACATGGGGTCGCTCTGCCCAGGGTACATGGAAGTGAACTCTGTCTCTCAGGGGGCCATAGACTGCTATCGGAAAATTACTGATGGGATTTTCCTCAATGAGGTCATGAGGGTCATGTAAGACTTATTACAATTTATCTTGCTTCATTTCCATGCACAGTTCTACTGTTTACTATTGAACAGACTCAATAAAATACATTTTACGCAGGGACACATTTTAGTGAATATATAGTGAAACCTTTTTTATGAAACCATTTTGAAACCTTTATAAACCATAAAAGAAATTATGTCAAAGCATTTTCCAATTAAATGCTGCGAAACACAGGAGGAATTGACAGCTGCTTCTCTTCAGACCCTCCATCTAAAGAACGTATCGACATGTCACATTTATCTAAATACTTGATGTCGGAGTGAAAATGTGATATAAGGGTGACTCGTTCCAGTCAGTTCTGTTATTAATCTTCTTGAATTGCTCATTTTTGTGTTGAAATACTGGCCAAAAAATAGACCATGTTTATAGAGCAGCTTATTTATTTGGTCTGACCTAAGTCACAGTGTTTCAATATATAATTATTATATCTAAGAATCTGCAGGCTCATTAAATGTCTTTCACTCTTCAATAATGCTGTTTAAAAAAAAAACAACAACACACAGTTTCTGTTGGGTTGTCACGTAGTTTTAATAATAACATTGTGTCCTCAGAGATCCAAATCCAAAAGTGGAGCAGTTGTATGGTACAGGCAGAGGAGATGATCATATGCTGACAGTCCAGAACTTTTCCATTTTAAATCGACATATCAGGTCCTTCTACCAGGTACGATCAACCCATACTGTCACTGGACTAAAAAACCTTTTGTCCTAGAATTCTTGATTTATATAATTATTGAATAATTTATATTGAAGTAATATCTGGAATGTGATTAAATGCATACAACTACAATACATGCTTATCATCCAAATGCTAAAGTAAGTCTAGTAGAATGTTTTATTATATTTATTATTGACTAATGAGCACTTAAGTTATCAATACTCAATCAGTTATCATATGACTCAATTTGAATCGTAATTATCAGGAATTGTTTTAAAACGTTACCATGCTAATTTATTGTATGTTGACTTCTGCCCACTGTGTATATGTGTTTGCTTAATTTATTAAGGGGAACATTCAAAAAAAATATATTGTCTTCACAAAATGTCGGTTGCAGATGTCTGACATTGGCATTAGAGGAAATGACACGACTATTTCTGTAAATGATGAGTCTTTGCACTACAACAACAGCAAAGCTGGTGAATCGAGTATGTGTTGCCTAGCACCGCCTGTCACACAAATTAAAAACACACGGTTCACTTCCTAATATTTTTTAATTGAGGTGTATTTTCATCAGGAGTTCAGATTATGATGTGGCTGCAATTTCACAAAACAATAATGTAATGTCTTTTCTGGTTTAAGTGGAGCCAACTTAACTATGTACACAGACATGTTTTTTCAAGACCTTTTGAATGTTTTCCTCAGGAAAATCTTCAGCAGCTGATACTGATGCCTCTCCCAAATGTTGCTATTCTGGGACAGGACCCCCTCACAGGTACAAGATAAGTGATAACAGGTTCTTCTTATCAGCTTATGACTTAGAGCAGCAAAAGTAATTATGCTAGATATAAGTTCTTATCTTTTCTGTATGTCAGACGTGTAAAGGTGGTAATTGTAGGAATAGTGAGAGATGCACTGAGCATAAATATATTTTGGTGTTTTTAGAGGCTGCAGTGGAAGAACTCAGGCGACTGATGCTGCTCTTATTGGGATGTGCTGTGCAGGTGACCACATGTGATAAAGTATTGCAGATGGCTGCAATACTTTTACCATACTGGTGTCTTACCATACCTTGGAAATGTTCATTAAGTAAAAGTTTATTCACTATTTTCAGTAGATTTTGCACAAAAAGGGGAACAATATAAACACAAAAATAATATTTTTAGTGAATACATTGTCAATAATGAGTTGATCATTTATGTCTGCAGTGTGAGAACAAAGAAATATTTATTCAGCAGATCCAGTCTCTAGACATAGAAACCCAGGCCGCCATTGCCAGCTGTATTCAAGAGGTAAGACATTAAGAACTTCATTGGATGTCAACATTTTCAAACCCACCAAAACTTTTTGAATGACCAGACCATATAAACAGAATTTTGTATTTCAAAAATGATATATGTCTTAGTTTCATATCTGAAAATAGTGTCAGCTGTGAGCTGAACTATAATGCCCTTTGGATCTTCCAGTGAGTGAAAAAATGAACCACTTATCATTCTCCAGGCAGCCATTTAAAAGACCTTTAGGTGGCCCTTATTGCCATCCTCCAACCGTTATGTCAACTTTCTCCCCTGCCTCTGTCATTTTTGTTTCTCTTTGTCATCGTTTTGCTGTCATTTTCCTCTACCAGAATGACACAAATGGCAAACAAGCCATGAATAACTAAGCTTTCCTATAGCAGTGTGTTGCCCACCTGTGATTTCATCCCAGCTTTCTTAGCCACATAAATCACAGAATGGATGAGTGCACCTCTCCCGAATAATCATTAGTTTTGCATGCATTAGTCAGTCACGGTTATGAATATGGGAGCTTGGCATTCACACTGCACTGACTGAATATTTGTCCCCAGGTCTACAATTTTGTGTGCCATTAATCTTATCATAGATGTCTGAAATACTGTGATGGCTACAGGTGACTCAGGATCCACAGATGGTGCTGCCGCTGCAGTGGGAGGAGCTCATGGAGGCTGATAGTTCAGACCTGGTGTCTGTGTTCAGCTCTATGGCCAAACATATCCAGAGCCTCCTGGCACAAAAAGACACTTATCTCGAGGTATGTGCAAGTAAAAAGTATGTTTTTGCAATTATTTTATTTAAGTTGACATTAAAGGTATACTATGTAACTTGTCCACAACCTACTTGTCTCCATGGAAATGGTATTGCTTTACCTGTCATTAAACACATCTATTCAGCATTCTATTACCTTGAAAGACATTCTCACGGTGAACAGGCCTCCTCTCCACAGGGCTGTAACTTGGCCTTGTGGGATCATGTAGGGCTGAACGATTTGCAATTTCTCTGACAAGCATTGTGATTGTGGTTAGATTTGCGAGTTATGTTTCTTTTCAGTCCACATTTTAAACACATCTAGAAAAATTGACAAATACTGTAAATGATTAATAGTGATATAAACTGACAAAGAATTTGTACAGATGCAGAATAAGACATTTTATATGTTGTTGTTTGTGGCGAATATGGCACTTCAAAAATGACAGCCTCTGCGATTTTGCTGATTGCGATTAATCTTGCAGCCCTCACCTACTTGTCTTCATGGAGATATATATATAAGTTTAAAATAAAGATTAATTGATTAAAGTTTGAAGTCATATTATGGAACATTTCAGGCAAAGCAATATGATTTCCATGGAAACAAGTTACTAACAAATCCTCCATCACAAAAGTTATACATATGGCACCTTTAAATGGTTATGGCACCTGTAGAAAGAAGACTTTAATTACAGACCTCTTTTTGCTAATGGGTCCACACAGCTTTGATCAACATTTTATATACTACTCATAATACTTATTGGGATTTACAGATATTACATTTATAGGGGGATAAATTAAACCAAAATATATCACCTCAATTTGGAACGCATGAATATATTATAATCCAATATCTGTGGTCTTTTCGCTGCAAGCTCTGTTCTACGTTTAATTGGAAAAATCAATCAGTTGAAAAAAGAAAAAAATGTGTTGATGGAGGGTGAATTGTCTGTATGTAACATCTTAAAGGCTAAATCAATAAATAGTTTTGTTTTTCTATATAGTATTAAAAAATATTCTGCATGCATTTGAAAGCCTGTAACTTCAGATATCTATGGATATCTAAGTTTTAGAGCACTGAAATTCCAGTCTGTATTTCTGTGTTCCTTACATTGGTTTGTCTGGCTTGTTTACAAAGTTTTCGTGTCTCTCTGTTCTGTGTACCTCTCGCTATATCTTTCAACCCAACGCTCTATAGAGGATAGCAGAGCTCAGTCAGAAGGCCCAGGCGAACTCCAGCATGGCGCACCCTGGTGGTCACAGCGAGGAGCAACCCGAAGGTCTGGCACTCCAGCTGGCAGACAGCAAGGCAAAGCTCCGGCGTCTCAAACAACAACTGTGAGCGTTGTGTTTGTACAGATCATAAACTTTAGACAGACTGGGTTAGGTTTTAGCTTACACTAAACTGTGAAATTTCTTCACATTTCATTTTGTGGTTTTCCAGAGAAGACAAAGGAGATCAGATTTTGGATTATAAACAAGAGATTCAAACTATGGATGAGCAGATCAAGAAATTACAGAAGGAGGTTTGAAAAACTATTTCTGGCAATAACAGAAAACATAAACATATATACACAATTTAAAATAGCAATCTTAATTTTTGAGTAACTTCATTACTATCTTGTGATAACTGAGTCAACTAGTGGCACAGCCTCAGTGTCTACTGCAGTTTTTATATGGCCAAAATACATATTACACTTATCATTTGTCTGTTTAATAATAATAATGAATTCCAATATTTAATTTTATTTATCAGCACCTTTCTTGACACAAGGACACATTACAAAGAATTAAAAGATAAACAAATGCTTACTGTGTAGACTATATTAAACATTTGCTTTATTGTCTTGTCCTTCACCTTACCAGTCCCTCTCAATGCTTGTCTTATGTATCTGTGTGCTCAGAAGCGTTCCCTGCAGGCTGAGGTGAGAGGCATGCGTGTGCTAAGGGACGAGCTGGACTGCACCCGCGAGCGAGCGGCCCGGGCCGAGCACCTCCAGTCTGAGCTTCAGAGCTGTAAGCACAAACTGCGTGGACTCGAGATAATGCACACTCAGCTTAAGGTAAAACACACATTTTCTTTTGATAAGATCTTTTGGGACACCACAGTATTGTTGAGGTTTGCAGTGTCTAAATGAGATGAAAGCTGATCATTTATTGTTGATGTGATGATTTTGTGGTGTAAAATATACTGAAATAATGCGCATTGTTACCAACTTAAATTATCTTCTTAAAATTTGTAAAAATGTCCATTGTGGATATTGATTAAAAATACTGTGTAATTTGTACAGAAAACTAACTTCTGTTTTGTTAATCATTGTCTAACTAAGTGCATAAATACAAAAAATATAATAGTAATTCTCTGTATCTTCAACATAAGTAAATATATATAAGTAAATATAATAGTAATTCTCTGTATCTTCAACATAAGTATTATTGAGTTAATCAATATAATTACAAATCAGCAGAGCGTATTCTTCTAGTTCATAGATATTACTGCTGAATGAAACAGCTCAAAAGATCTTCAAACCCTTTTGTGAAAAGCTATTATTTATAAAAATAGACTACTACCACTGTGTTTTTTCATTGCCCTGAGCTTTTCAATCATGAGTGAGTGAGAACAACTCCAGATCTTAAAACCACAGAATGAGATTATATTGTGTGATGTCACCAGGATTCACGGCCCCGAGCCACTTTGACACAGAGCAGGGTATGGCTCCTGTTATTGGGGCTTTTAACTCCAAATGAAATTGAATCTTTGTGTAATGAAAGTGAGATGCAAAATGTGTTCATATATTAGTTTTTAAAAAATCTTATGCTATCCTAGTTGTCACCTTGTCTGACTGCCCGGAATAGTTACAATCAACTAACTGAAACAAAATAAAGTAATAACAAATAACCAAGTAATACATAACATTTAAAACAATACATTAAAGTAGAAGCTGTTGGAGAGAGTAAATGGGAAGGCTGAAGCAGTGACTGAGCTGAACAGTGGAATAGTTTTGGTTCATATGTGTTAATAAGTTAATTCTGTAGATGTTAACCCTCGTTGATTTTATGTTTTTGTTTTGTTCTGTCTTTGTTTGAATGTGTGGAAAAACTGACCATATTTAAATTATAAAAATAATGCAAATAATAATAAAAATCGTACATAATAGCATGTTATATTTTATTTTACAGGAGCAGCAGCAGCTCTGTGCAGCACTCCAGGAAACCAAAGCTCTCCTTGAAGAACAGCTGTCTGATGCCCGAGCACGGTGCTCCTCAATGAGAGAGCTGGAGAAAGAAAATATTCTACTGCGACACAAAATGACAGATGTGGAGGCTGTGAGTGGAGCAACATTTTTGTTCTCATTAGATTATAAATGAAATGTCTTTTTTAATTACCTGTTATCTCATACATTTTCATGCATTGGTTTTGATTGCATTGATATGATCTGGTCTAGGAAAGGGACACAGAGAGGCAGCGCGTTGACGAGTTGTTAGAAATGAACATAAGCCTTGAGGCCGACCTGAGGCATTGCAGTGAAACCGTGGCGTCCACTGACACCCAAATCCGACAGAATTTTGTCCAATCAGAGCCTGACTCTGACGAAGGCTTGTGGAAATTGATTGGTGAGGGAACTTGGTAACATTTTAATTAACTGATAAGAAAAATAGAGTGAGGTAATACTGACTTGCAAGATTTTCATTCAACAATATCTGTCTCCTCATTTGCTCCCTATACCCTTTTTCCATTTTTCCTCATGTTTTATTTTTTTTCTCCTTGTAGATCAGACGCCGCTGAGCGTGGAGGTGGGGGAAGCTTCCACACTGAGGCTGCTTGGAGCAGAGCAGGAGAACGCAGAGCTGAGGAGGCGTTTAGAAGAGTTACAAATGCAACAAGAGGTCAGAGTTCAGAGGGTGAAGGTTAAGACTTGTATAGAAGAAATCCATTTCATTTCATCTCTTTTTGGCAAAAGGTTATAGGGTACAGCAGGTCACCAACATAAATCCACACATGTAATCAAAGGGCAGTGGTAATCTAAGTGCAACACTATAGTAAAGTGCACATCTTTTTCTTAGAAGCGCGCATGTTCTTATCTTACTTTCACATAATTCACAGTTCAGTGGTCGCACCTTGACCAAAATCACCACTTGAGTTTTGTAAAACTGTATCCTGTCTTTTAACATCATATGAATGAACATGAAATGAAAACATGGGGAGTGAATAGTGGAGGAGTTCAACATTTTTTCCTGCTGCAGGTCGATCTGCCAGAAGCAAGAGATGAGCATCAGAAAACACTGGAGGAGGTTTGTAAAAGATGATGATAATTAAAAGGCTCACAATGCCTATATTATTATTATCTGCAGGCTTTAATTGTAACTTTTGTGATGTATTGTGTAAAAATATTTTTACATATTTAAACGTTCATGCTCACTATATTTCTCTTTTTGCAGTTACAAAACTTGGAGAATGAAAATATTAAGCTGAAGCAACAATTAGAAAAGCTTGTCAAGAAACTGCAACATATACAAGAGGAGAAGAAGACACCAAATGAGGAAGTAAAAGAGGAAGCAATGCAGAGAGGGGTCCAGGGTGTGGAGTCTCATAGGAGTGAAGGAGTAGGACAGGGAAGAGCCATAGAGGATCGCACAACAGACACAATATGTTTCCAAAGGCAAGCTGGAGTTGGTGAAGATTTTTTAGAGAGAAATATGGATGCGCAAAATGAAGAGATGCAGAGGGGCCAAGCGGAAGGGGGTCAGAAGGACAAGGGGAGTGTGGAGAACAGTACAGCAAATTTAACCATAGACACTGAACCTGTATCCAATAAGCCAATGTGCTACCTCTCTGGTCCTGAAATGGAGCACTTTACTCACCAGCTCCAGGAGGCTCAAGATGAGGCTGAAAAGCAGGCCAACACTGTCCAGGACCTGCACTCTAAACTGGGGGAACAAAGCCGAAAAACCTGGAAAGCAGAGCAAAGACTGGTGCTCCTCGAGGCCGAACTACAGCGACTGAAGAAAGCAGCAGATAGTCTGGGAGAAGCCCGCAGGCACATAGAGGTAAAACATAAACAAACTCAGCTCCATGAATATGTCCACATAAGTGTCCATCACAAAATATTAAAACAGAAGTTTTAAAACTCCTGGCTCGTTAGGTGTTGCAGTCGGACAATCTGGTTATGGAGGAGGAGCTCTGTCGTTTGCGGAGTCAAGTGGAGCTCCACAGAATGCAGACCACTGTCATCGCGACCCTGGAAGGGGAGCGCGCGGCTTTGGAGAGAGACAGAGATGCACTGCGCAGCACTGTGGATGTCCTGCGCACCAACCAGCGCAAGGTACAAGTGGTCACTCATACATTTAAAGCAGTAACAATAGCAGTGTTAATTACTTATCATGGGTAATACAGTGATTCAGGTTTTCTCTATTTGGTCATCACTTCCTGACATTTTTTCCATCCTCTTTATCTGGCTACCACTATGGCCAGATAAAGAGCAGAGATGACTATGGCAGAGATGTTAATGCTAATTACACGCATTTCTGTTAAATATTAATTGTTGGACATTTAGAATAGCTATAAAAAGCTTTTTTATGTTCTCTCTGCATACGTCTCTTAAAACAAAATAAGTCCTGCTAAGAACTAATCTATCCAAGTCCGTAAAACAGATAAAAGTATGTCATAATGGAGCTTGCTAAATGTGTGTTGGAAAGGTTCAAGATTTCTGTTGTCACATACTGATGGTGATGTGGTCTGCTGATTTCCAGGGAACATAATTTTTAAAACTCTTTGTGTGTAATTAATTTTGTGATGTTGGAGTTTTGCACATATACACAAAATTAGAAAAACCTTTAAACTAGTCACATTTGAGACTGAAAAAAAAAAATTACTATATTGTTTATTCTATGTCGTACAGCTCTAAATGACTGAATTATAGTTTAATATTTATCTTTCAAGTTTGTAATATATATTTGACAATATTAACTAAAAGTGGTCTACATTACAAGTATTGATACTTGATAGAAGTGGGGGCTTGGTCCTGAGTTAATTTTATTTAGATGTCAAAAAAATACAAGCGTGTAGCAGTGTTCATGGTGTAGCATGTGTAATTCTGTCCAAAGAGGGGGATGCAGAATTCAGTGAAAATGGGACTTAATGTGCTATTTGCAGTAAAATCTCCTGACATCTGAGAAATTGCCAGCTAAGGAAAAGAACAGTGCAAAAGTCAGCACTAAAGAAATACCATTAAATGGATTTATGAATTCATCACAGTCAGGAGTCATTTATAATATTTATATATTTTTAATTTTACTCTGACAGTACCCAAGTATAATTACTCCTGTTTTCATTCCATTTTTAAAGGATACATCAGACTTAAACAAGATGCCAATGGGTCAAATGCTTCTGTCTGTAAACAATTATTCTCAAACACATTAAGTTTGACCATTTTACCATACACAACAGTGTATTTCTGACATGAGATATATATGATATATGAAAACTATTTTCTTCACACAAATTTCAAAGGCTATATTGCATCAAACATGTTTTTAAAAGATTATTATTATTAAATTACTACTTCCTGCGTTGTATGAGGCTCCTCAATCTGGATAAATGTGCTCATTATAAGTTATAAGTTATATAAGTTATTATAAGTTTAAAAGTTGAATCTTTCTTTCATCATTCCTCAACACTGTAAACTACAAAGTCTCAGAGTGGATTTACTGTGTCACCATTTTGTTGTATGAATAATATAATTTAACTTTGGAGCATCACAGTCAGCGGCAAATAGTAACATGGTCATTTCAACACATTGCACTCTTGCAAAACAGAATAGTTTGTTGTGACCAAGAGGAAGTCTTTGTGTTCCATGACCAGATTAAAAAGCCAGAAAAAATGAAAGCTCCAGCAGTGTATGTTAAATGGAACATGAAGTGCAAACCTCTCCCTGCAGGGCCTCATAGCAAACAGAAAATTGCCTTTTTTCCACAGTTCTCCTGCCTACCTTAACTGTGTGAGATGACTTCACTGCTGTGCATATTTGTACTTATGCTTAACTTAAACTATATATATTTATATCAGGGCACAATGGCACAGGGGTTAGCTTGAGGGTTGAATCGAAAATCCCTTTTGAAATTGTCTATGTAATTGGGGCAAAGGTATGAAACTTGCAATACAAACTTGTGACTTAAAAATAGCTTTGTTTAATCGTTTATAAATAGCATGCCATAAGTTGAGTTCATGATAGAAGTTACATAAGAAAGCCATTCTAACCAAGGAATTAATCAAACCAAAGTATTAATTTGCTCCACAGTAATCAATTTATTCAATCAATTTAGTGGATATTTTTGTATGTGTTATCTACACTTAAAAATCAAAAATAAAAATATTAGTAATTTAGTAATTTAATTTAGTAATATAATTTTTTCATTCTTTATTTAGGGTGACCAGTTAGAGCTCACCATTCAGAGCCTGCGTTTGGAGCTGGAGTGTCAGGGGCGGAGTTTAGATACCTGTCGGCGACGGGAGGAGGAGTTGGAGGCGGAGCTTCGGGAAGCCACTTTAGAGATTGAAACACTGACCAAAGCCAGAGACCAGGCGCTGCTGGAGGTCACTCGTCTGGAGCAGGAGAAGGAAACTTTTCAGGCTGAGCTTGATGATTTTCATAAAGAGGCAAGGCAGAAGGAAAGGGAAGTTACGAGATTAAAGCAACAACTGGAGAGCACCACCCTCGCCCTGGAGAGCAGCCACCAGAGGGCTCGGGCCGCAGAGACTGAACATAAGTATGTGTCCTGTGGCAGCTCAGTAACATTGTTTTGTTACTATGATTACTTTCAGTTTTCAAATAAGTGTTTGGGCCATTAGAGGAAGCTATGATCAGGCAAAAGTAGAATTACAATCCCACATGTCCCCCCAACCACCCTACCAGTCACACACGCACACACACACACACACACACACACACAAACTGGGTTTCCATGCTT
Source organism: Taenioides sp. WSHXM2023 (assembly GCA_029959045.1). Classification (NCBI taxonomy): domain Eukaryota; kingdom Metazoa; phylum Chordata; class Actinopteri; order Gobiiformes; family Gobiidae; genus Taenioides; species Taenioides sp. WSHXM2023. The sequence goes on along the minus strand of CM057100.1, from coordinate 15,186,177 downwards.
TTTGGGGACATCATATTAACTTACGTTAATTTAAATAATTCAATTTGACCATAGTTACAACTTGCCTAACTTTAACCTAAACCCTAATTAGACTTTTAAATTACGCCATCAAACTAATAATAAATGTTTTACTTGAGAATCTGTTCTGTAAGGCAAGTCTCCATTAATTGGTTGTGTACATATTTTATTAAAATGTGATTTTGAGTTTTATGCACACCATTTTAAATGTTGTCAGGCGTGTTTGTCGGCAGCTGTCTGAATCGCAGGAGCTCTGCACTCGGCTCCAGGACTCGGAGAAGGAGCTGGGCGTTGGTTTGAACCGCTCTGAGGTGGAGAGGCACCAGCTGCAGGAACAGTATGCACAGGCACAGGCCCAGATTAGCACGTTGTCCCAGGTGTGTTTTGTCGTTTAGTCATCGTGAGTGGTGCATTCAAACTCAGCAATCGACCTGGGTCACACATCAATGTACCCTGTGGTTATGACAAATGATAATATGGTTAAAATATAAATATTTGTGGGGTTTGTATTAAAAATAGTTATTGGATAAAACATTTTTTTATTTAGTTTCCATGGTTGAGAACTCTTCTAGATTTTGGTCTTCATACTGAACAGCTCATAGAACACATACAATAAAACTATAGGATATTCATTCAAAGCTATTAAAGAATGATACATGAGCCTGTTTACAGACCTTTGCTTGAAAACTGTAACAATTATGTTCATCTTAAAGGTTATATGGCGAATTTTTTTTTTGTTTCAAATGGTCAATGATAGTATTATAGAGATGCAGCAGCCTTGTAATTATGATGACCAAAAAAAAAAGAATGAAAATCCATTAACTGTGGATGTTTTGTGGCCAGATAAACATTAGCCAATAGATCTACTGGATTTCTCCTTCCTTGGAAAATCCTCTATACAACCTTTAAGAAGCAAAGTCAAGATGTAATATCTTGGGTCATTACTTTTTCAGATTTATTTATTTCTAAACTCAATCTCTACTTTGTTCCAGGACCTCGCAAAAGAGCAGATGCGTTGTCAAACTCTTTCTACTGAACTTGAGCATTTGAACAACAATCTCCAAAATGCTGAGATTGGCCTGAAAATGTCAAAAGAGTCACTTGACCAATCACAGCAGAAAATAGGTATCCTTTCATGTGATCTCAAGAAAATGGAATGTCTGCTTGAATTGGAAAAAAAGAAGAAAAGTGCAGACGAAGAGGACAATTCTTCAGTAAACAAAACACGAGTTAGCGAGTCAGAGACAAAGGAGATGTCAGCAATGGATCAATCACACAAATCTAGCAGAGTTCCTGATGTGAACTGCAACAGGCATGAGACAGAAGAGACTCTGAGGCAGCTGAAAGCAAGCCTTGCTGAACTGGAACGAGAGGTCTGTATTTGTCAGTATTTGATATTTATAGATGTATATGTCTTTATTTTAGTTGCTGTTGACAGGGTGAAACTGGATCACTTGATGTCTCTTTTGTGAAAGAGAGACAATTTTATTATTGAATTTCTTGCTCTTGGGATTCTCAGTGACTATCAACTCCCGCAGGTCTACAAAGTGTAGCACTTTATTCCCAGAACTTGGGCCTTATCTGCAGTCATCGGGTTTTATAATGTCACCTCGGCTACTGTTAATCTTCCTTATCTGCTCTGCTTCTCCTGCACTCCTTTCTCCATCTAAAACACACACAACTCCACCATCAAGCTGTACGTGTTACCAAGGTCAGGAGTTTCATTCTGTGCAGGTACTCAGCAGCCTCCGTGTCTTAAAGCGTGTCCAGGTGCTCTCCATAGAGGGCCAATGTGTTCTTGAGCTGGCTGATCAATTGGAACACATGAGGGAGTTGTTACATAGCATGAAAAAAAAAAATACAAAAGTGAAAAAGGGTAAAAGCACAAGCAAGAAGCCACAACCCCTTAAAACTGGAAAAAAAAAAAAGATCTCCATGAAGTTGTCAATGCTCTAATTTTCTCCAGAATCAACTACTGTAACGCTCTCCTTTCTGGCATTAATAATAAAACTCTCTTGCACCTACATCTGGTTCAGAATGCAGCAGCTAGGCTTCTCACCAGTTTTAATCGATCACCCTTATTTTAGCTTCCCTTCATTGCCTGCCTGTGCATTTTAAATTTTACTAATCAATTTTAAAACTTATTTAGGTCTTGCACCAAGTTACATTTCAGAACTTTTAACCCCCTACGAGCCCTCCCACAGCCTTAGAACCTCAGGCAAGTCCCTGTCAGCTGTTCCACAGTCAAGGCTCCTGACAAAGGGTGATCGAGCCTTCTTGGCCCAGGCACTTAGGCTTTGGTATGATGAGGCTTACACCATCAGGCTTACACCCTCAGTATCATCTTTAAATCACTTCTTAAAACTCACTGTTATCGTTAGGCCTTTTTATGAAATATCTCCTATTTTGATGTGTGCATCTTTTATGTATATTGTTATTGTTGTTGTTGTTTTTTATCTTTAGTTTTTCTTCTTTTTTTGTCTCAGAAAGCAGTGGCAATTGCAGATCAGGAGGCCTTGTCATCCCGTCTGTCTCAGTCTCAAGAGACCTGTGAGCACCTTAAGGAGCAGTTGCAGGCTCTGCGGCGTCACTCCCTCAGTCTGCAGGACTCCTGCACCCGATTACAGGGTCTCAACACACAATTACAGGTGAAAGAAAGCACAAACTAGCTCAGATGTACTGGCATGATGTTGGCACAAGATGCACGTGTGGCACAGTGGCAAAGCGGCTAGCGCTCTTGCCTCTCAGCAAGAAGGTCCTGGGTTTCAGTTCGATTCTGGGGCCGTGCAGGACCTTTCTGTGTGAAGTTTGCTTGTTCTCCCGTGTCTGTGTAGGTTTCCTCCGGTGCTCCAGTTTCCCCTGCCACTAAAGACCAGGCCAGGACTCCCCTGAAAAAGAGATTCTTAATCTCAGCGGGACTATCCCGGTTAAATAAAGGTCAATAAAATAAAATAAAGTGTGCTTCGTTTACACAATGCAAATGACACAAAATGTGAAACATATTATTTTTGGAGACATGTAAAAATGCTTGTTGACCAAGACCTCTTCTGTTACTGCATAGCACCTATGTAGTATAGATATGTAACATGTAGCTGAATACAACCATGTTGGGAACCATGTTTGGTTTCTGTTACACAGATTGAACAAGCCTCGGTGAATTCCCAGCATGCAGCAGCACTGGCACAGTGTAGTGAGGTCAAAGCCCAGTGTGCAGCTTTGGAGGCAGAATCAAAGGTTTGGGCACGGGAGCGTGAGGAGTCCCAGGCTCGAGCCGAGGCTCTGAGACGGGACCATGAGCGGCTCACGGCCCTGCAGCAGAGGCAGGAGCTGGAGCTGGAGGAGCTGCTGGAGAAGCACTCACAACTCCGCAGCAGCTCCCGCAGCCTGGAGGCCCAGCACCGGGAACTAGAGTGCAGGTAGGTAAACACAGGGAATATACTTTAGTGGTTGGTTTATTAAATTTTAAACTAGAAACAAGATTTTTTTTTTTCTAAAATCTGAAGGTCCCAAGAACTTCTTGAGAGAAAAGCCCAGCTTGAGGACAGAGAACGGGAAGTGGAGCTTTTGCGAGTAGAAATGGAGGCAGGAGCCCAAAACCAAATGGAGAGACAACGTGAGCTGGAAAGACTGAGAGAAGACTATGAGAGGTAACTGCTCCGTTCTGCCAGGCACTTTGTTTAGCATTACATTCAGAGGATGAGATCATCCGTTCACTTGACTCCTCTTTGCATTCGTGCTTATTTAAATGTGGAGAAGCCTCTCTTTGAAGCAGGAAACATAAAACACATTTGAATGCAAATGTGCTTTATGCAGATATCCTGTGTCCTGTGTACACTAAAAAAAAACAGCAGTTTAGCAAATGTATTGTTTTTTTCTTAATTGCCTTCATGTTACTGACTATAGATGTATTTGCAGTGAATCCCATATCAGTTCATGGCCTGAACATTTAGAATAGACCCAATATCTATATCTATCTATCTATCTATCTATCTATCTATCTATCTATATGTGTTACTCACCTTCCACGGTGGTTGGTCTCTCTCACCCTCATCCAGCTCGGGCCCTCTACCAGAGGCCTGGGAACTTGAGAGTTCTACGCAGTATCTTTTGCACTTTTCTGGACTGAGATGTCTGATGTTTTTCCTGGGATCTGCTGTAACCACTCCTCCAGTTTGGGGGTTACAGCCCCAAGTGCTCCGATCACCACGGGCACCACTGATGCCTTCACCTTCCAGGCCTTCTCCAGCTCTTCCTTGAGCCCCTGGTATTTCTCTAGTTTCTCGTGTTCCTTTTTCCTTATCAATGAATCAGTAGATTTAAATGTGTGTAGTCATTCTATCTGTGTGTGTGTGTGTGTGTGTGTGTGTGTGTGTGTGTGTGTGTGTATACATATATATATATATATATATATATATATAGAGAGAGAGAGAGAGAGAGAGAGAGAGAGAGAGAGAGAGAGACCAACCACCGTGGAAGGTGAGAAACACATTTTTTTTTTTTTTTTTTTTTTATGACTACACACATTTAAATCTATTGATTCATTTCAAATATGACTCAATAGTAATATACGATACGAAGAGTACCATCATCAAAGCAAATGTGGTACTCTTCGTACTCTTCATATCGTATATTACTTAATAATGGGTTTTACTTAGAGCGCACTTAACTAATGAGAGGATGTAGCCCTGCACGGGTCACCTAACAAGAACAGATGAGTGTAGTTCATGCGTGTGGCTGTTACAGGCTGCAGGCCCAGCAGAAGGAATGGCTGGCATCCCAAGCCGAGTTGCTGGCCCAGGGCTCGGTGCTGAGGGGGGAGCTGAGCACCTCCCATCTGGAAAAGACCCGCCTGGAGGGGGAACTGAGCACCCTGAGGGAAACACACCAAAGTCTGGACATTAGCTACGCCAGGTTAACCAGCCAGTTCCAGGTCTGACACAGTCACACAGACACAGCTCACATTTACAGCTGTAGCTAAATCCTAATTGCTGTAAATAGAATCCCTTGAGAAGTCACTGCTCTTCTGTAGATGGGATTGCACACTGCTCTTATGATGGAAACACAAATGCCAATATAATTGGACCGAAGAATAGGTGAAAGTATGAGTTAAACAATTCCCCTTATATTATTATAATCAGCTATGTAAGTTTCAGTTGGCAGTGCATTCATGTGTTTTTCATCTCTTTATAAGGGAGTACAGTGAGTAGTCATACTCACTGAGCCTGTAAAGAGCGATCTTATTAAAAGGGAAATGGTCAAACCTATTAAAGACATTAAAGACCATTATCCCTGCTGTCACAATGTTGCCGAAATGAGCTCAGCTTTGTGTAACTTTGCCAACAAGGGTAAAATATTTTGATGAAATTGCATTATCTGTGCATTTGTGCAGTCTATGGATTTGAAATATTTCTTCCTCTTAAGCTGCTATGTGGTATATCTGGCATGAATATATTTTCAGCTATACTCTGCAAAGTTGGAACGCTTAGCAGAAATATAGCACCAAAGCCTTGTTGGGTAGGAAACACAGTTTGATAGATCAAAATGTGTAGACGGTAACAAGAAAAAAAAACAAAACTGTGCAAAACAGTGATGTACACATGATTTAGACATTAATGGTAGGTTATGTTGATATTTACAGTAGTGTGTGATTTTTTAGTTGTTAACCCAGTTGAAAGGAAACATGGAGGAAGAAAACCGTCATTTGGCTGAGCAGAACCAGAGCCTTTTGAAGGAGAACCGGGCTTTGCTGGAGCAGAGTCTGGAGCGCCGTGACCAGCACTACTCAGAGCAGAAGGAGTACCAGTGAGTACACACATCCTACCACATGTCCTTGAAGATTATAACACAATAAAGCACACATTATTAAGTACTACTTACATAAAATTATATTAAAGTGTAATTTTGCAGGTTGTTTGTTTATTTTTTGCCATGTTGCATGACAGTTGAATAATAGATAATATGATGGTTGATATGAAAGTCCATGGGTGGTAGCAAATACAAAACACACCAACATCACACTTCTGATTCAGATAAATACAAGCATGTGGTGTGATTACACTTTTGAAGAAAGTGTGTAACTGTAACTTCCTGTTTACAATTTTGAAAATGTGAGCTCTATTAAGTTATGGACATTAGTGTTGACAACAGTAACAAAGTTAGCAGATGTCCACTTTGGAATATTACTGTATATGAATATCACACATAATATTTTTTTTTAGCAAGTTTTTGTTCTAATTAAAGCTAAACATATGCAACTATTAACAAGCTTTTTGGCACCATTGCTTCAATTATTCAAAATATTCATGTCATTTTTTGAGATTGCAGGATGTACCAAACCTAGTGAAAATATTTTCAATTACTAAAATGCAAAATAAAACATAATTTTACAAAAGAGTTAATTTCATCAATCAAAGATCTTGTTCCCAATGTGAAATAACAATGATCAAGCAATAATCTCTTGGTCTGACTTTGAAAAGACTTGATTTGTTACCTCACTTAAACAGGATCAGGCTCAGTCCCTCACTATAAGGTTTGTTACATTCTCACTACAGCAGTAATATTCTCAAAGACGCCCTGATGATAAATACATGAAATGAATGAATGAATTTGAAACAGCTCCTTGTCACTCAGCTCCTTCTTTTGCTGGTTTCCCCTTGCAGTGGCTTTGTTCTCATTCTTCTCATGGTTTTCCTTCAGCGAAAAACTCAGTGAGCTCCGACGGGAGAAGCAGAAGTTGGTGGAGAAGATTATGGACCAGTATCGAGTCCTTGAGCCCAGCATGCAGCCTCCGGGGAGTAAAGCCAAGTACTGTGCAGAATGTCATAGTTCATTATTTACACATTTCTCATTCACTTCTCTTGTTTATTACTTTAGTTACGCACTTAAATATGAAGTACTTGGGCGGAAAACACTGTATATTCTATATTTAGTTGGATATTGAAATTTAGCTGCAAGATTCTTTCATGTAAAACACAAATATTTATTGTAAATACTGTGCATAGAAAGGTCCGCAGAGCAATGGGGCTGGTCGTCAGCATTCTGTGATAGTAGATGGGAAAAATCGACTAATACAAAACCCTAAACACAATTTAAAAACAGAACATTGAGGGTTTAATTTAACAAAAACACAAAAAGACTTCCTGTTTTTCAAACAAAAAAATTTAGTTATTGACACTTAACCTTCAATTACTGTAAATGTTGAGTTTCTAATGTGTGCTTGTGTCTTTTTAGTAAATAGTATGTGTCCTCTGTGTCCTCAAAGGAAATCTAACTGGATTGCAGACAGGATGAAGAAGCTAATCAAACCCCGGGGAGGAGGAGGAAGGGAGGGCCGCGCCCTCTTCACCGCTGCAGGCAGCGTGGAGAACCTGGCCGACAGCACTGAATTTACATCCGACTCACAAACAGCTCAACCCAGTGAGAGCACACACACAAACACTTTCTCAAAGATACGCTCACCCCATCAAGGGAGACTACGGGCATGCATACAAATATACTCATGACTACCAAGTGTGGTCAATGTTGATAGCACTGCTCTACTCAGTTCCATCCCAGAAGTGCCAAGTGTGCCTGCCATTCTCTGCTAACCACACGTTGAAAAGTGCACAACTGCATGGTTTCATTTTCTGCTACTTTTACAACAACATAGCATGCATTCCTATATTTATTTATTATCTGAGGCTTACTAAATACACATGCAGGAGATTACAATTGTATTGTATATCACTGAATATTAATAATATAAGAACAATACAAGAATTTGTCTTGCACAAGAGAGCACATAAAATCACTACTCAAAGGCAAGGGAAGACATAGACAGGTCATATTACTGGGATTATTAGTGCCTAGTCTTTATTGTTGATGTTCCATGCAATTTAGGCTTTGTGGGTAAAAAAATATGAATGGTGTAGATAGGATTACACATACTATAACAATTACAAATGTTCTCTCTTCTGTAGCGACAGACCCGCGAAGTGCTCCTGTGTCTCCGTCCCCCTTGAGGAAGGCCTCACTCCCGGCAGAACCTGACTCTACAGTGACAGGATCTCCAGTGGTGCGCTCTGGCTCTGGAGGCCGCCGTAAACTGGGTTCTCGTCATGGATGGGGCCTGGGACTGGCGCGGGGAGGGTCTGTGTCTCAGTCATTTAGTCCTGGAGACAACAAGACTCCACCTCGCCTTCATTTGCACTCCAGCCCACGCACTTCTAGAGTGCTGTGGGAGGGGGAGAGAGGGGGAACTCCCCCAAACACTGACTCATTTCTGTCCAGTCAGAACAGTGTGGAGGCAGAAGAAGGCTATGATGAGAAGGACAAAGCATGAGGGACGGCACAAGTTATAAAGAGGTTTTATTTAAACTGCACAAAAAACTAAATTACATGTCTGTTGACAATTATGTTTACAGGACAGTTAAATGTATATTGTATAACAGATCAGTTTATTAAATGACATAAACTAATATGTATCTTTAGTGTTTTGGTCTAGTTTAAGAGCATACCGCTTTATTAAAAGCCCATCCAGCTTCACAGTAATTCTATGCAACCTTATAGTTTTAGGTAGACTGCTGATGCAAATTTGACTTAAAAAACATTAAGGTTCTGTGCCAACTGTGCACCGTCTTCTTCTCTTAAAACTCTTACAGGATTATCTGAAATGTTTGCTGGTGCCTTGTTCTCTCTCATCACTTACTTTAGTTTGCGCACCTTGAGATGAAAAAATATATATCTTGTCACACTTAAGAGCTGCACTTAAAGGTAAAAGCATGCTACTCAAATGACTAATATTGCATCTGAAAGTAAAAAATACATTTGAGAGCTTTTTCTTCAAAGTCTTGGACTAATAAAATGTGGGAAACACATGTTCTTGATGGACTCAGTGAATGTGGATGGCATATATGAGGATAAATATGGGGAAAGCAGCCATCTGGCTCCCATATGGTTGAAAAATCCATTTTAGGCTTCTTGTTTTAATCCTGTCACTGATCTGATGGCAATTGATCTCCTTTAGTGCCTTAATGAGACGCCTCTCCACTGGTTTCACTGTTACACCAAATGGTGTCAGTGTGGAGTTGTGAGGACTGGTGCTGCCATACACAGCCTTGCACAAGCTCAGACGGAGGATGAAGGGGAATTAGCATGCAGCTTTCCAAATGAGCAGACCTGAGAGTTCATTGTGGAGCTAAAAGGACCCTCTTAGAAGACAGGCGGAGCTCCTATGTGAGAGATTAGGAGCCAATACATCAGCATATCCAGTCGGGCAGGGGTCATGTCTTATTCTTACTGAGCCTGCAATACGTATGTGTGTTTACAGGAGACAACTGCAGTTTTTTATCAAGCTTCACAGCCTGAATTTTGATTTGAATGACAAACAGGGTGCTAATACAATTCATGAATTATGTAGTTGTCATGGTGACATTAATCAAAAAGCTGTGCTCTCTTTTTGCAGCTCTGAACATTGTGCTTTGTTGAATTGAGATGCATGACAGAGCGTACGCACGGAGCCGCATGAATGAGCACAGGGCAAAGCGATAGCAAGATATTGGTTCTGCCAGTCACTCAGAGGCTTATTATGAGAGCATTGCAACAATCCCATGCCCTTAGGCTCCAAGACATGCAGGGTCCCAGCTTAGGGGGTTAGTGTAGATATGAGGGCACACTTCAGTTACCATTTTGAGATCTCTCTAAAACATATAATTCCACAAGGTATTTTCTTGAAATTAAAGAAAATAGTGCATGACTGCCTTTTTTTACCCTAATTTATTTGGTTGTCTTGCAAAAATTATGATACTGTGTTGGAAAGCTTTAGCCTTGTGAGAATAACAAGCATTCAGAAATCATGCAAAAACATGAGCGATTAAGTGTCATCTCCATCTCTAAACCCTGAAGTGTTGAGAATGATTGATGGATGCCTTGCCTCATTTGTTGTTTAGATACAGGGCTCTTATCTATTTAATTATTGAGCACCTGTGAAACGCTAACCACTCGCTACACTTTTCTTTTCTGGTCTCTCATGTATACTGTGTGCAAAGGTTTTTTCTCAATCCAAGTGTGTTTTTCTCTTCCCTTTGTTTCCTCCTGAGCTATCAAATTTTAATGCCTGTGTCTCGCTAAAGAGCCTCTAGTGAGTAAACCCTCACTTCAGCCACTTAAGTGAACCAACAGGACAGCCATGGCATCCAAAATGTAATGCATTAGGTTTAGTTGAGATAAATGAGTCTTGTGAATTCAAATTGAGTAAATCTATTTGCTTTTTTACAACACCAAACTTCACTAATGCAAACTTATAATTCTGGGATTGTTTTCGGGCCCTTCTCCCTGCAGAGCCCAGACGAGGGTTGATAGGTGATATTTGATCAGAAGTTTTGGTGTAATTTAATTACTTATATTTTGCCCTGGGCACTAGAGAGGGTTAAGGGAACTGTTGTGAGGGTGGACAACAATACAAAAGCTGGAAAAATAACTAGTTAAGAATGCTGTTTGTGTGCATACCGGCTGACCCCACAACCTCACCTCCTCACAAAGCTGTCAAGTTCCCAGTGCTTTCACCGGGCTCTTTCCTCAATGAGGTTAGCCCAAAGGTGAGTCTCTTCATCTATAACTTCCCCTCCGTCTGCCTCCATCCATCTCCACAGACCCCACTACACTATTTCATCATCGCTGCTCCGTCCCGTTGGTCTGTTTGTCTATGCTGCACCCTCCTCCTCCGCACTGCCTCTCTCTCCCCCAGTGTATTAAGGGACTTTGACGCTCTCAGTAAAAGCTGATTTATGCTCCTGGTTGTATCGATCGGTTTCTGCATTAAAGATTATAATTCATTACCCCAGCCTCTTTTAATACATTAAACACTCAAAAATAAAATAAAACCCCGTAACACCTCCGCCACCTTCCAAACAAACAAGGCTATTCAAGACTGCACCTGCTAACTCGTGTAACCTCATATTCACCACACAGATTTGATGTTGTGTTCCAGACAACGCCCAAGTCGAACATTTATATCATTTTGATCTAATGTTGTTTTTGAACTGATCTATGGATTCAGCTCATGTGAGTCAAGTTAAAGATTTGCATCCACTGGTCTGCTTGTCAATACCTGCCTACATGGGATAGTAAGGATTTAAGAAATGTCTTGTGTCGCCTATTGATTTTACCCCAAATGGCTGTACCAATTCCCCGCACAAAACAGGACTGGCCTTCCCCATCGCCCTGACACATTGATTTTGTATCTGGGGTTGTAAGGACTTGAGGAGCAATCCTGTGATTTGGGCCCGCTCGCGATGTCACTCTGACGGACAATTTCCCTCTTCATCCCCCCTTTTCTCCCTCCATTAAAGGACTCTTCTTACCTCCGAGCCCCAACTTCTCTCCCTTGCTCGTTTCCATCTGACAGGCTTTCAGACAGTAAATCAGCGACATTGATCCAGCGCAGCGCCCAAGTGTCCTGGATTCTGCTAAAGAGCCATTTTCATTTCACAAGCAGTTTACTGGCCTGGCGAGCCCCCACCCGTAAACACTGGCCCCCCTTCCACTTCTCTCACTTTCCTCCATCACAGCCTCATCCATACACATCACCACACACGCTCCACCGCCAGAGCACGCAATACTGTAATGCACAATTCTAGTTTTGTTGTGAATCGTTTCCTAAAACCATTTGTCGACCCGGCCCTGTTTTCTCACAAAACACAACTAGATGCTACCTATGTTACTGCTGTCTGACAGTGTGCCTGAACAAAGGCCAGGTAAGGGGAGGGGAGTGACAGATTTCACATCTGCCATCTACTGGTACAAAAAAAATAAATAAATAAAATCAAATAAACTTACAGATAGTAGCTTTAAAACTTCTATTTAACTTTACATAACAAGCCCTTCTGCTGTGGTATTGAATCGCTTTCAAGTGTCAGACTTAGTTTAGAAACTAATTTAGAATTATTATTTAGAATCATTATATTTGTTTGATATTTACAAAATGAAGAAATGTGTGGCTCTATGTTGTCTATGTATGAACAGCACCTATGACACCACTGACTCTTTAAAACACAAAAAGGGGACACATTATGTATATAGACTTATATGAGCCTATTGTTCTGCATTTGAGCGCCCAGAAAGTACTCCGAAATTTCAGTTTTCACAGTGATAAAAAAACAAAAAAAAACACTACTGTGCAATACCATTCAGTTCTGCAGGTTTGAACAGGAAGTCAAGGGACCTGTTCCCATTATGAAGCTGTTTTAGTTCAATATTGTAGTTTACATGTTAAATCCTATTTTATATCACAAATTATAGTTATTATATTATTAAACTGTAATTTGGGGGAGCTACATTGTTAATTAAGTCTAAATAAAGATCTTTTGGTGAACGTTTTCTGTACTGAGTTTGATATGGTTCAGTTCTATTTTATGATGATTTCACTTAGTTAAATCATGTATGAAAGACCAACCTTGAACTCCCATTAATCCCTGATAATTCATGAGATATGAATGCATGGAGTGATGCATAATGTATGCTTGAATCTTACATTTACATACATTTGTGATAATCTACAGTATGTCCCCTAAACTAAAAGGTTATCATATTTTTTCTTCACTCTTCCATGTCAGGTATAATTTTAATTGATTGTACAACTTCTTTGCAAAAGCTGCATCTTGTATTCTTACAGAATGTTTTTGATTACTGAAAAATGGGGAAGCATTTCAGGGACTATCTTGTCAATTTAAGATAATATCTTAATTACATGAGATCTCCCTTTTGCTCCCTTTTTTTGCTCACCTTGCTTTTATGATAAAAATATAATTTTATTTTAAATTAGTCTCTATGCTAGCATCCTAAATGCTGAAAAGTTTTTAAAGCAAATTGTAAGTGAATGTGTGAATATTCAAGTAGTTGAAACAAAAAACTGAACCTAGCCTCTCTCTCTGTCAGCACAATGATTTTCACCTCTAAACTCAAGTGAGATGAGATGGATGTAAATCTACAATCAAATTTGCTTTTCATAATTCACATTATGACCCAAATACACATAATACTTTGTTTGAAACTCATTCATTCGAGTTGCCAATGCCAAATCAGTTTGAAATATTGCAAAAAGCTCCATCAAGGACAAGCACCAAGCTCATAACTGACCATAAATCTCAAGGACCAGAGGTCAGACTAAAAAATCACTGCAACAGGTGTTCACATTGAACTTTTGTTTTTCAAGGTGCATGACCTATAGACAAAAACACATTTGGTTCTCAAATTAAACAGTTACAACCATGTTTGGATTGAGAAAAACAGAATACACAACACCTCACATATCTTTCTTGGAGTTTAAACATTATTGAAATCAATGTCGCACAGGTCACTGCATTTGCGATCAAACTGGTGTTTGTGCCAAAATGTTGGTGTGTGGAAAAACAATGAGTAGATGTTCAGCATGTTGCAGATTGGTCACTTGCAGTTGTTTAATTCAATGACAAGTAGATACATTATTTTGCCTATAACTGACCACAAACTTTTTGCCTTGAGTTTTAGTGTTTGAAGATGTGTAATGTCTTTTCGAAAACAATGCAATTCTCTAGTATTTCCTCGACTGAATGACAATCCTTCCAGGGTATTTTTAAAAAAGGTTGCCGCTGTGCGATCAGAGGCATATAATTTCTCCTGATTCAATAATCTACATTTTTTTGCCTTTTCATCTGACAAAACCATCTATAAATAAATGAGCCCACCACAGCATGGTTAACTGCCCTCGCTTCACATAGAGCATTTTGAACCTCCAGAGCTGGTAACATAATAAACACTGAGTGCAACTGTAAAAGCACCAATTTGTCTTGCTGTGAGTTTTTCAATAGCGAGACAAAGCAACAGTGGAGCTTTGAGTAAAAAACGGTTTGATTTAATGAATGTGTTAAGGCCAAAAAAAATACAAATAGCAAGTAGATTTAGTTGTTCTTGCTGAAAGAACAAGTAAAATAGCAACACAAATGTTGAAGTGCCAAGGAAAATGTTGACAAGGCAGTAACCTATTAGATGGCAGTGAATGGAAGAGACTACAGCAGTAATTGGGCTAAAATCTTGATCATACACACACTACAGTCCAGACGGGACCCAAGCACACGGCTTTGTCCTCCTTTAAATATAAATTAATCTTCAACTGTAGATATTACTATCGGTTCAGGATGATGGCAGGGGATCAGCTTTACATTAAACAGGTTGCATAATTGGACTTCCACTGTCATGTCTTAAACAAAGGAATCTAAACCAGTGGGGCTGGTGGCGTGGCTACTTTGCTGACGGGACAGTGATGAAAATTGCTGGTAGGATAATGAGTCTTGTCTTTTCGTTCCTTGTCTCTCCTCTCATTACTCTGAAAAGTGACTGGTTGGAGAGAGTCTTCACAGTCTGCTGCCTATTTTTAAAAAAGCATTGTGCCTTTAAATTAACTTATCAGCCTTTGCAACCCTCTCCATCCTTTTGTCCTCTCCCATGTCTTTGAGGTTGCCTCTCAAATCATCTGCTTACAGTGCATGGCCTTGCATGTTGATTGGGTTTTGAACTGGACAGTTATTGTTAACCTACTACTACAGATTCAAACAAATTAATTAACCTTTGAAACAGGCAGAAAAAAATATTCTATCCAGGTTTGGCACTGGCTCAAAGAGTACACTAATGACCCTGTGTGTCTGGATTTTGATGTGATAGAAACTCTATCAACCAGAGCTAAAAGTTTACTTTGTAATTACTCACCAACAACCTTTTTATGAAAATCGAACACTTGTTCATCAAACACACCTCTTATGTCTCGTAATTAGCATAGAAAATAACAGAGCTACTAATCAATATGTGCTGAACAGCCAGTGATTAATTAAACCAATCAATCATCAGTTTTAGGGGCCAACTCTAAAAAGTCTTCATATTATCCAGGTTTGGGACTGGCTTGTTACCCCTTGTGGTTAGATTTATCCTTTCACCATCCTCTCCTTTTCACACTCTCAGTTGGAACGTCTACCATCTGTTTACTTTTTTCACATCCCTGAGAGCGAGGAAGTGAGGCCCAGACACGCAGGGAATCAAAAAGCTCAGGAGAGGAAAGAGCTTTTGTGGCAAAAGATACTTTTATAGAAAAGTCTTTTCTCTCAATATTCTTTCTTGTTTTACCCGTCGTCCAGCTCCTCCTTCTTCTAACACAGCAGATTGTCCAGAATCAATAAAGATCGTTGTTGGCAGATGAAAGTCACTGGGCAGGACGGTGCCTTGCTAAACACAATCATTTGGATTTGTGCATAGCCACATGTGTGCTCTGCTTCTCACCACGTGATGTCTACAAACAATTAAAGTCCCATACAGATGTGCTGCTGTGAGCCATATGGTGAGCCCTGACAGGAAGATGCACAGGCAAATAAAGAGGGGGATATTTTGAACAGGTGCAATCATATTTCAGATAAAACACTGACAGAGTTGTGCTACCTTTGGTTACAATGTGTCTCTTATTGCCTCTTCTTTACATAAATAGAGAGGCAAGAGGCAAATATTCATGTGGAGTGGTCCCCCGGGGCAGCATGCTCACCGTCTCGTTTCGCAGCCACAGAAATAATCAATTCATACACACCACACGCCCGAGTGTGATTAGTTTTAATAAGCTTTTGTCATCGCCTCTTGCATGCACACAGGAATCTCAATATTCACATCTCTCACACAAGACACATTATTCACTGGTCGCCTCGAGCTTAACACAAATACTAAACAGTAATGACACACAATTACAAGTTAAGGGCTTTTCAAACCGATTAGTCTCCACCAGCAGTCTGATTCTGGCATGTTGCAATGAGTTTCCAAAAAGAATCAGGTGCAGAAGGAGATGGGCTTGGCGCAGACTGGAGAGAGCAGAACAATAGAGCGTCTATGGAGGGAAAGGTGGCAGCTGAAGCAGCTACATGTTGTCTGGGCAGAACATGTCCCTGTGCCAGGTGGGCAGGACAGGCATGGGACATGTATGAACAATATAAACAGCTGTAGAAGCCAGGTGAAAGATAAAACAATGGCCGACTGGAGAAAAACAGGAGACACTACACTAATGTTTACTTAGATCAGTCAAAGGTTTTAGAATACACAAACACCATCTCTGCAAGCAAAATCATTTGGTGAAGCATTTGCTGTGACAGAAGCCAAACTAAAAAATAAGCATTGTGGAGTGAATATCAAAATATATTTTGAATTTGTCAGTTAGGGTTAGAGGGACAAAAGTTAAAATTTAGACAATTATTATGGCTATTTGGAACTTCATCAAGATCACAGATACAGACACTCAGACATTCTGATGTACCATGGGTGATATGTGGTTATAATGACATCAAAATGTCACAATCTCATCACTCAAAGTAGTTGGGCAGACGACATTGCATTACTGATTATTATTTTTATTTAGCAATTCGTGTGGTGTCTTGCTGATCAAATACAGCTCTTACATCTTCAGTCATTAACAAAAAAACAATAAAAACGTATAAACATCTGCAGAATGACCATATAAAGCGTCTTTTATGGACATGTTTTCCTGCTTCAGAGGGGCTCTGATCTGCATCAACAATGAAGGGAGACAGGAGGGAGAGCTGGAGTTGTGTATCCACAGCAACCAAACCTGACAAATCCACTCCGCTCACAGTTTACTCCTGACAACAGCATCTGTGGGAGCACAAAGAGAAACATTTTTAAAATATCCAGCAAGAAACATTTGAACCTGGACATGTACTGGGTGCACTTTGGCTTTTGGTTGTACTAGAATCATCTGTTATCCAAGATTTGTCACTCCAAGTCCAAGAATGGACCAGAACATGCAGCTGCACATCAGAGGGGTTGAGCTGGTTTATTGGGGTAGACTTGGAGGTTTGCCTGTGTAGCACTCTGCTCCATACTGGCATAAATCTGATTTAGCTACCAGTAAGGCAATGCCAACTAGTTAGTGCAACCTAATCTGCCCCACACATGAAGTAACTAAACAACACACCAATATTTAGCTTGTTAGTTTAAAACAGCGTGAAGTGCGTCAAACATGAGAAAAAGTTGTTATTTTAGCCCTGCCCTAGTTCTAAGAAAATAAAATAAGAGGCAGAATTTGACAAAGTTTAAAACATCTAAAGCATCCTTTCTTTGCTTTGAATATAGCGGCCAGTGGATTTAAGCTCAAGATTAGTTTTGTGACACCCATTTTTTTGGAATTCAAAGGGACTTTAAAAGCATGCAATTAAGTGGCCTCATTCATGCAAAAACATAATGGTTTCCACTCAATTTAATTATATCAGTATTATATAATTAGAGGTTTGGTTGCTCTTGCCTCAGCAAAAGAAACGTAAGTGTATATAATTAAGCTTATTAAGACTTAAAAAGATAAGGGCTTTAGCACAGTTACTCTTTCTCTATTGTTTATGCTAACACGCTAACTAGTGAGCTAATGACCGACTTTAAAAAATCAACCAAGTAGCCAAACAGATTAAACAGTTTTTATCAGCTTAGGTTGCCCAGCAGAACCGTTTAAAATGTTTTAATACACACAAATAAAACAATTAAAACTCTACATTAAAATGGCTGACATATTAGTTTGAGTATTTAGGCCCACTTGTATGGCATGTTATTTAATTTTATTTAATTACATGCATGGCAGGTTTGAAACTTTTATTTCTATTTTTTCATTGTACACATTTAGTTCTTTTTCAAATCCTTAAGGACAAATATAAAGTGGTTCAAGATTTTCATGTTTAGAATTTATGTCTGTTCGGAAATGAAAGTCTCAAAGTGCATTTTTCAACAGCCATAAATCAGGGCAACAGTTGTTTATACGTCCAACATTTTGCTGTTTGTTGTGAGGTTCAGTTCTCATATTATTTACTTGGTAACTTTCTTATTGTTTTGGAGGCCCACAGCAGTAGTAGAAAGTAGAGAGAACTATTATGGGAGCAGCATGAGATGGTCCAGTGCTATGCGTTTAAAAACCTTTAAGAGAGAGGGGAGTTTGATTTATCGTTGTAGTGAAACAAGGCATTAGAGGTTAAAGCAGCCGTTGTAATACCAAAGCTAATTTGAATAATTGAGTGAATGACTGATCATGCATAGAGGCCTAGACTGCTTGGCATTATAACACTATCAATCACAACTGTAATCAAAACGAATGGCCAAAGTCATCATGTCAAAGCTGTGGGCCACATCAAAATTTACGTATTTACTAAACTTTAATCAGCCAGCCAGGTCAATCTGCATTGATGGGACAAGCCCATTATAGAGTAGTTTGAATCCTGTTAAAGAAGATATTCATCTTAAACTGACATTTCAATTAGAGTATATTTTATATACTGCACACATATAACTACATATATTTTTCCAAGAATCCACTGCACATCATGCAGTTACCTCTGATGTAATAACCACCTCTCTGTACGTCATTCTGAAGGAGCATGAAAAAGAAACACATGGCTCGCTACAGTTACAATAATAAAAATCTAAATATTTCACACAGAATCTTTTGGAACAATTCTCTCAGCAGTTCTAAATTATGTTAGGTGTATTTTAGAACCAAAATGGGCACAACTGGATGTACCAACGGTGTAGTGGGTCAAATATTAAATGCGTGCCTCATCTCTTACCCAACTTCCCTGCATGTTTTATCCAACGTGTGTGATACAGAGGCCAGGTACAATCCCTAAATGTATGAAATACAATAAAGCTATAATAAAGCTTTTTCATTATTAACTCATTATTTTACTATTGCACATGACTGGAACATACTAACTGTATTACCGTTACCTTGTAATTTTGCTGTAGTGCAGTGTAAATAGTCAAGGAGAAAGTGTGGTGAACATTGGAGGCTGACCCTTTCAACAGTTATTAAACACGCACAAAGTTGATGTGTAATTCATTCAAGTGGCAGGTGGTCAATGCCTGAACAATAGTTTTTGACATATCTATTTCGTTACTCCTAAAGTCTTTATATCATATATCCTTTTAAGCTTAATTTGTCTAGAAAAATAATGAGCTCTCTTTGGGCTAAAGCCATACAAATGGTTTAATTAAATGCGATTAAAGTGAAAAGGTAATTGGAGTAATGAAGCGTGCACAGCCTGTTTATTAAATATAATCAAACCCAACCAGGTGAGGTTTTGACACTAGATTTTTCTAATGACCTCATATTTGTGAATGTGAATGTAAATACAGAGCTGCTGACATGCTGTTTAGCGCACAACTCTGACTGTAAATAAATTGAGTAGAGCTGAAAGTATGAATAGAGAGAGCACTCACCAGCGGGGAAGTACAGCGGGAGGTTGTGCAGGTACAAGTCCTTATCTGTCGGTAGGAAGACACAGAAGATGACCCTGTCCATCTGAAACACACACAAATGACTTTTTATTAGCAGCAGATGCAATAAGCAGCGGCAGTGAGGGAACAATGTGATACACAGGCTCATTGTACAACACAGAGAGGAGAATGTGCCTAATGCATCACTCCATTAGTTAGCTATTAGTGTCCCATTATGATCATGACATAGAGCCTATTGTAGCAGTGGGGACAAAGTGCTTTAGAAGTAACAGTATCTTTTTACATGGAAGAGGACAGAGACAGCTGTAAAAGGATTTCATATGAACTAGTTTTAGGACAGTTTGTTCTTGTTATATGTAGTCAGAGTACACTATATGGCAATAGGCCCCTTATTCCCTCCTTATTTCAGTAGAAAACCGAGCAGTGAGCTCCCTCCCCACAAACCAAAGTCGTAAAGATAATAGATTTCAAATAATATTAAGACACTGACCAAGTGAGTGCAGTTATTGTGCAACAATAAACACTTTTTATGCTCTAGTGCTTCTGTCCACAGTATATTTACATTATAAATACTGGTCCTCCCATTGCAGCCTGATGATAAAAGTGTGCAACTGTTACACTGTGTAAAACTCCACTGTATCCTCTTATTTTATCACCCTAATGTCTCTACAATGGGTTAGATTTTTCTGTTTGCTGTGAGTCAGTGTAATTTACTGCCCGGCAGTTGCTATCACTTTGTGTGTGGTGTGGGAGGCAGACATGCACAACAGCCAGCTTGCCCTCATCTCCGCCTTGGCTTCTGGACAATTACTGAGCTTCATCAGGAAATAGAGACAAGCAAAAAGAGAAGGCATAGCAATGTGCTGTGCGTAACTACATCCCCTGAGCCGGGTTTGGACGTGTAAAACCATGTTGGATTAGTCTACACTTGCGCCATTTTGCAGCCAGCTACAAATTAAAGCTAGTGGTTGCAAAATGGCATCCTTCTCCAGAGCAGTAGAGGTTGATTTTGACCATAGAGAGTCCCTCCGAAATTATTATGACATGAAATGATTATGAGATGGTTAGAAACAAATGTATTTATTTCTGGACAGTTGTTTCATGTATTAACCTGTGTCTTGGAATATTTTTAATTATGCAATATGGGGTTCAGTTCAGGCAATGCAGAGATTTTTTCCCTATGTGACTATGACTGAAAATGACATTGTAAAATATAATCATTCACAGTGTCTGGTGTATTGACTGGATATTTGTGAGGAGCCTGGTCATTTTATTTTGTTTGGTTTCATGAATAAATCATTCATATTTTTATTATTGAAGATAATGAAGACAGTTGGCTCTACAGCTCTGTGCTGTTTGAGTTCATTGTGTGGCTCACAGCATGTGCAAATTTTAATTTCAGTTTCAGCACTGGGGAGTTCAGGGCTTCAGTGATCCAACAATACGAACTATAAACAATCAGAGGTTTGACAATAAAGACTCTTCTCTGGTGTGCACTCTCACAGCAAACATTCTCCGGTCTGTCCATCTCTGGAGTTTACAATAAAACATCTCTCTCTTTAAAACACACTGGAGAATTTTGTGTGTAAACAAAAGTCGCGCGCTCATTTCCAGCACTTTTGAGGGCACGTCCTCTACAGCAGGATGTGTTTTGTGTGAGCATTTGTTTGCTGAACACTGCATGGCTGATGGCATCATCCACCTAGTATTGCTGCATAGACTCATGAGACCAAGGCTAACAATAACATTATCAACAGGCTCTGTGGGAGGTGGTACAGTGTGCTGCCTAAAGACAGAAGGAGAGAGGGAGGGAGGACTGAGGACTGGAAGGAGGTCTTAGAAGTCGAGGAGGAGAGTTTTAAGGATGTAGCCGTTTGATTGGAAAGTTTCCTCTTTGTTCTTCAGCGCTGGCTTCCCCTCCAGTCATCTATTCCATCATTTTGTCTTTTCTCTGCTTGCTTTCTCTAGAGAGACAAGCATGTGTTTGTGTGAGTTGGGCTTAGTCCCGCAAGGAGCCAATTAAAACACAGACTTGGCCATGAGCATGAGAGCCACAACTTGAACAAGGAGTCTGTGTGCATTTCAATGTATGTTTGTGCATCTGTGTGTGTGTGTGTGTGTGTGTGTGTGTGTCTCCATACAGCCCCTTCTCTCTCTCTCCCCAGAAACAACAACAGCTGTGTGAGAGGAAGAATACCTGGAGGAGATGGATGGGAGAAATGTGCACAGAAATACACACCTTTTCATGGTGCTCATCCAGAAAATCCCTCACAGTGGCTAAAGCCTCGTGCACGGCCTGCTCCGGCGGATATCCTGCACTGACAGCACACAACAAATCAAACACGAGCAGACAATATGCACACTCATGTCCTCACATCCTTTATGCTTCATCTTTGCCTTCTACAACAATAGTCTTGCCTTATTCCTTTGTAGAGGTGTAGGAAATCTACGTGCACAACACTATAAATCCATTAATACAATAAGTCAACTGTCTCTTGAGGCTATAGTTTTTATTTCAGACACTTGTTTTAATGCAGGTTACATATTCCATTGTTTAAGCATACACAGAAGCACCCAGGAACCTTTTGCCAGATTTTGATCTTTGGGTTCATGGTCAGGAATATCTAGCTGGAGGATTATCACATATTACAAAGTCATCCACATGCTCATCTTCTCCCATTTAGACTACTGAAACTTCCTCCAGTCTGGCCTTGACACCAAATCCATCTCCTGCCTACAACTAGTTCAGAACGCAGGTGTTCTCCTCACTGGTTTTAAGATAAGATAATCCTTTATTCGTCCCACAGTGGGAAATTTCAATAATTTTAACAGACATCAACATATTACCCGTTTCACTGGCTGCCTGTGTGCTTTAGAATTGATTTTAAAATTTTACTGATCACTTTTAAAGTTCGTTTAGGTCTTGCACCAAGTTAAATATCAGAACTTTTAATCCCATACGAGCCCTCCCGCAGTCTTAGATCCTCAGGCAGGTCTCTATTAGCTGTTCCCAAGTTCAGGCTCCGGACGAAGGAGCGATCGAGCCTTTTCAGTCCAGGCGCCTCGGCTTTGGAATGACCTGCCTGAGGAGATAAGGCTTGCACCATCAGTATCAGCTTTTAAATCACTTCTTCTTCCTTTAGCTGGTTTTAGCTTGATTTTATTCCTTAATTATTTATATTCAATTTTATTAATTTATTTATTACAGTTCATTGAATTTTTTGCATAATTGTCTGTTTTTGTATGATTTCTGCTATGCTATTTTATTGTTCTTTGCTGCTTGTACAGCACTTTATAAACCTTGTTTTTAAAAAGTGTTTTATAAATAAAGAATTATTATTATTATTATTATTATTATTATTAAGTAAGTAGGTAGTTTAACTTTATTTATATAACGCTTTTCACAGATAAAAATCACATGGACCACCAGAACTTCCCTACCCAGACACAGGATGAATATGCAAACTGTACACAAAGATTCCGTTCAGTTTTGGAATGAAACCCAGCCCTAATCATACAATCTTCAACCAATAGTTCAGACAAAAATAATAATAATAACTGGAAAAATTGCATTTCCAAGGCAATGTCGCCATTGTGTTTAGTCCAATCAGATGCTTGCTGCTTCATTGTTGCAATTACAGTGAACAGGATGTGAGGGCTGTCCAAAGGCACAGAGTACAGAAGGGTGAAAATTAACCTAAATGTTTTGTGCTAGCAACAAAAATACACACAGGCGCTGTTTGCATTTCTGAAATGTGATGTAACAATCCAAACTGGGCCCATTATGGTTTATAAGCGTTTTATTGCATGGTGGAAAACAAGTGAAAATTGCTTTTCCTTTACTAGACTTGAAACCAAATATTGTTCATAGAAAAATGCTTCAGAGCCCCCATTAACACTGCTGTTAGCAATTCAACTTAACTGGCAATTTAAAGCTAAAACAGTTATGATAGCAATTGTGTTGAAAGCTCTCACATCTTAGAATGATCTCTTAGAACAAAAATTTGATAATGCAGCTATAAAAATCTGTGATAGGACGTACAAATGTGACACTTAGATGTGTAGTCTAGAGGAAGTGTGGTAGCCAGAGGACTACTGAGCATTGCAGCACAATTATGAATATACAGTACATATATTTAATATTTTCTTAAGGGGTCAGTAAAACAGTTTTTTAGTTCATAGTTTTACCTTTAATCCATGATATTAACAAAACATATTCTTAAACCAGTTTCAAAAGAATGTAACAATTGCTTTAGGTGTTATTAAAGAACTGTTTAATACAGAGAATCGTAGATACATACGGTGTAGGAGACACTTGAATCAATTACACCGCTGGCCTTTCTGTTTGGAAATGTCTCAAATACTGACCCAATCCCCAGAGTGCACCCCAGGGAGAGTTCAAACTGCCATCGTTATGTCCTTCTCCTCCCAGTGTGAAGAGGGATTACTTTCAATATGACACAATCGTTGGCCTAATCTATCTTAATCTGACTCTCTTAATCCTGGGCCTTAATCTGTGGAGCACCTCTGGGTTGGAGTAGATAAGTGACACATACTGGCTCCACACCAGTTTAATACAGTAACAAAGAGAATGAAACAACAAGCCCATAATGAAAACAGAGCAATCCAGACCAAATGGAGGACAGTGCCACTTAAAGCCAAAAACCCTGCAGCAGCAATAAACACTCGAGGAAAGATAAAAACTACATCTCTCTCTCATACAAGTGAGTGGATAAGTGTGTTTGTTCTTGTGTAGTTTAAATGGGTGTAAACAGGCACTGACCGTAGATTCCTGTTGAGATGCAAGGGAAAGCCTGCGAAGCAAAAAACAACAAAGAAAAGCGGTTTACAGCAGCAAGGTGATCACATAAGTGCTGTTTTTATCCATCGCTCACACACACACATCACTGAACACATCGCTCACTGTATTGTTACTAGAGTTATGCTTTTCAAAGACTGCATGTTGGAGCAGCTATTGTTGACAAGGCCACACACAGATACAAGCCTCTCTATGGCACTGACCAGCTGTGTATGAATGTCTATGACATAATTTAGCTACCTCATACTGAATGTACTGTGCTTTTATTTGGGTTTCTAGTCCTAACAGTAATAACACTTACATGGCCAGGCTATTGTCATATACTATGCTGCAGCTAGACTATTATGGGATAATATTAAAATGTTCTGTGTTGATCCTACTGTCTTCAAATTATCTTTTTTGTTTTTTTTCCCCCAGTCTGCTTAAGTTTAAACTTTTCTGGTGGATAGTCTGACACTATGCTTCTCTCCATGGAGATGTTCATGCTTTGCCTGGAATGTTCCATGGTATGGCATTAAACATATTTATCTCCAAGGAGACAAGTTTGTAACACCACCAGGTCAAGTTAATAATAAATAATCAAAAGTTATTAATACATTATTAAAAGTCTATCCTTATTTAACATGATGTACTTTGAAAACAGTGATTACATGTTGCCTGAATTTAAAACTCCCATCTCCCTGCGCCCGTGAGTGCGTGGGCCCCCCATGCTCGCTGTGCCCTCACCACTGATCGCGCCCCACTGTCTGTGGCTCTCTGCAGGCTGTTCTTGTAGCAGGACCTGAGAGCCCCCTTCTCAGCTTCTCCCACTTGCCCTTGTGCAATTGGCCCCACTGTATGGATCACATCTACAAACAAACACAATAATAAATGTCAAATTAATGTAAACAAGATGTAGGTCATTGATGTGCAAATGCAATCAGCAGCTGCTTTACTTGTAATCAGTAAAACTTATAATAGGCATGGTCAGAAGTGAGAAGTTTAAATGCCCTTCTTTCATTTCTAAAATTTTACTCAAGTAGACATAATATAATCCAAATAACTATAATTTTCAAAATGCAGCATTTTCAAAAATACAATACATGCTAAATGCTGCCAAATAATGTTCTTAGTAAAACCTTTCTTTCAAGGTAAAAACTTATGCCAAGATAATAACACCCCAAAAATTGCATGAGAGAGCTTCTTGTCTTTGAAAGCACACAAACTTCTACCACAAATACAAAGCTTGTATGGAGTATGTTTTCCTAAAAATAATCCAGTCTTGAGAAAAACACTTATCCTTAAAGATGACCTTTAACTAAGTCCCTGAGGCTTACAGCTAAGCTTGGATTGCATAATCATTCAGTGTAATAAAGTTGTGTTCGCTAATTATCTACAACTGTTGCTACACTGGTCATACTACTTCAAAGTGTACATATGCAGTGGGTGCAGGACTCGTAGACATAAAATTTTTGAGAGTATTTGAGGATAATGCGGAGAAAAACAGAGCAGTTTCATCATTGCTGTTTGCTCGGTCTTTGACTGACACCGCCTTGAAATGAAACCAGAGAGAAATCCTTCCACGAGAAACAGGCATCTTAACAAAAACTCAGTCAGAAAAAGATGCTTAAAAGAACGCAATACTCTCACCGTGAGTCTACTTGGTGAGTCTACCCCTGTTAATAATCAGTCTATTATCCAATATATAACTGCATAAAATTTAGTTTACTGATGTGTGTGGCACTTATATATGTTATGCTATGATAATGATTATCATATTCCCTCTCTGAAAGGATCAACTAAGGTGTGCACTGTACATTGTAATATACTTGAAGGGAGAGGATATTACAAACTTGCTTCGGCCTCCTCATGCTCCCTTATTCTCAAAGAAACTGAACTAAACACAGAACTAAAATAAATCATTTAATCTGCAGCAGTTTGACTGGAGCAAAGACCCCTTCCCTTGATCTTTTACCTATTCTGAGACATCCATGCACAATCTGTGTAATATTGTTTCTGAATTATTATTGAATCAAGGTTGTGCATGTTTTAGGTTTGTGTGGAAAACTTTAATACCAAATAGAAAAGCCACTAAAAAAGGAAAACTCCAGATGGAAATGCTCCTTGAGTTTTACCAAGCATGAATCTTAAGGAATGCTCTAACCTTGAAAACTTGCTTTCCCAAAGCTTTATGTGAGAGATTCTTGAGACTGTCTAACAGACTGACTAATGACACAGCCTCCACCATCCATTTTCAGCTTAATGAAGCTTTTGTTCCTGATGCCTGCTGAGGTATTTCACTTGAACTAATTGACTGAATAAAGACCAAACTGACTGGGTCTCATACAATTTATAATTGATTGGCAAAGGTAACGTTAGGACAGGCAAGCTCATAGACGTCGTTAAACTGGCCTTCAACACCAATGCCGCAGCTTCTGATGAAACTCTGTGTGGTGCCAGATTCACAACCACCCGCACATGAAAAAAGAAATCCAGTTCACATTAAACCACCACTTCATTGGGGTTATATAATCTTGTTTTAGGTTTGAGTCACATGCTGTTTAAGTATGGATATGTGAAGACACTGGGGAATATGCACTCAGCGGTAATCCTTATGTCATATAGGGCATATCACAGTGTAAATTATTAAACTTCTTGACATATAGAACTAGTATAAAAGATAAATGTGGGTCTTTGCTTGAAAATGAGTTGTTCAATGATGATGAGCCAAAATCCAACCACCTGCACTTGCAAGGAAAAACTAATAATAAAATGAACCCTAAAGTGGAATAGAAGATTGTATAGCCATAGATGCCAATCACTGCAGGCTTGCACACAGTACAGTAACAGTACAGCAACACAGTAATCCAGTCAGTACTGAGACTGGATTACGAGACTGGATTGAGCATCAGGGTGTTCAAATGTATCTGAAAAGACAGAAGTCAACCAGATAGATTTATTAGATTTATTAGATTTAGAGAGTTTGGCCCAGGGCCCAATGACAGATAGGGCAAGGTTGTCATCAGAATAATGTATTCCTTTGTTAAATTAGGTCTCTTCTTTGACATATAATGTACTTTTAGACTTAGACTTAAACTTTATTGATCCACAAGGAAAATTATTTGGACACAGTAGCTCACTAATCACAATATAATATAATAACAAAGAGTAAAAAATAAATGGTAATAATAAATTCTAAATAAGTAGCAAAAAAAGATAGCAAGAGACAAGTGTAAAATAAGGCATAATTATATAAGTGAATATGTACAAGTCAAAATAAAATAGAAAAATAAGTAATAAAAAAATATAAAATCATAGCTATATACAAAAGACAAAAAAGACAACAATGATATGCTGATTGACAGGGCATAAGGTTATCAATTACTTAAGATTGAGTTGTTGTACAGTTGTAGGGAGTATTATCTGTTACATAAGGGTGAGTTGTTGTACAACTGTATGAAGTATGGTATGAATGTAGTCCTGAATCTCTCACTGTTTGAGTGGAGCTGTAGGAGCCTGTTGGAGAATGAGCTCCTCTGTCCCTCTATAGTCTGGTGCAGTGGGTGAGTTGTTGTACAGTTGTAGGGAGTATTATCTCCTCTGTCCCTCTATAGTCTGGTGCAGTGGGTGAGCAGGAGTGTCCATGATGGAGAGCAGTTTGTCCAGTGTCCTCCTGTCCCTCACTGTGACAAATGTCTCCAGCTCTCAGCTAATCACATAAGATAAGATAAGATAAGATAAGATATACCTTTATTAGTCCCACAGTGGGGAAATTCCAGTGTTGCAACGCACAGTTCAAGAACAGCAGGAAAATGGAACATGCAATAAAACAAGATAATAGATAATAGCTAAAAAAATAATAATTTAGAAATAGACTTAAAGATAGACTCTAATTTTGTTTTGGTGGAGCAAAAATATAAAATACAAAATATAAAATACCAAAAAATACTATTATGTACAATAAAAGTAACAGTGCAGCATATGAACAGAGTAAATCTCAGTAAAGTGACTTCAGTATATTATGTTATTTACAGTAATGACTATGTTTATGTACAGACAGGATAAATATCAGTAAATGACATAAGTGAATTGTACCAGAGGTCTTCAGTATTGCACATAGATAGAGTTGAATGACACGTGTTCAGTGTTAACAGTGTTCATTGTACAGTCTGACAGCAGCAGGAAGGAAAGACCTGTGAAATCTCTCCTTCACACAGCGAGGGTGAATCAGTCTATCACTGAAGCTGCTCTCCAGAGCAGACAGGGCGTCCTGCAGGGGGTGACACTCATGGTCCAGCATAGAGATGACCTTAGCCAGGACCCTCTTGTCCCCCACCTGCTGCACTGAGTCCAGAGGACAGCCCAGGACGGAGCTGGACTTCTTGATGACCTTGTCCAGCTTCTTCCTCTCCCTCTCTGTGATGCTGCTGCTCCAGCAGACCACACCGTACAGGATGGCTGATGCCACCACAGAGTCATAGAAGGTCTTCAGGAGTGGCCCCCTCACTCCAAAAGACCTGAGTCTCCTCAGGAGATAGAGCCGACTCTGGCCCTTCCTGTACAGTGCATCTGTGTTGTGAGTCCAGTCCAGTTTGTTGTTCAGATGAACACCCAGGTACTTGTAAGAGTCCACTCTCTCAATGTCCCTTCCCTGGATGTTCACTGAGGTGACAGTAGAGTGGCGTCTGCGGAAGTCCACCACCATCTCCTTGGTCTTCCCTGCATTGATGATGAGGTGGTTCTGCTGACACCAGTCCACAAAGTCCTGCGCTAGTCCTCTGTACTCCACATCGTCATCATCCTTAATGAAGCCAATGATGGCAGAGTCATCAGAGAACTTCTGCAGGACGCAGCTGTCCGTGTTGTGTCTGAAGTCTGCAGTGTAAAGTGTGAAAAGAAAGGGCGCGAGGACCGTGCCCTGGGGCGCCCCCACACTGCAGGTCAGTAGGTCAGACACGCAGTTCTTGGCTCTCACAAACTGGGGCCGGTTTGTGAGGTAGTCCAGGATCCAGTCTGCCAGGTCACAGTCCACACCGGCGGTCTCCAGTTTGTCCCTCAGGAGCAGTGGCTGGATGGTGTTGAAAGCACTGGAGAAGTCAAAGAAGAGAATCCTCACAGTGCTGCCGGGGTTCTCCAGGTGAGACAGTGAGCGGTGCAGCAGGTAGATGACGGCGTCCTCCACTCCGATGCCAGGCCGGTATGCAAACTGCAGCGGGTCCATCGCTGAGCTCACGGTGGAGCGGAGGTGGCCAAGGACCAGTCTCTCCAGTGTCTTCATCAGGTGCGATGTTAGAGCCACCGGCCTGAAGCTGCTGGGGTCTTTAGCGTGCGGTGTCTTAGGCACTGGTACCACGCAGGAGGTCTTCCAGAGTTGTGGTACCACCCTCAGCTTAAGGCTCATGTTGAAGACATGCTCCATAACTCCGCACAGTTCGTCTGCACAGGACTTAAGGAGCCTGGAGCTGATGCCGTCTGGTCCTGCTGCCTTCCTGGGTCTGATCTTCTTGAGCTCCAGTCTCACCTGGGCTGTAGAAAATGACAGTGGCAGGCTGGGGGGATGGGTGAGTCCATGTGTAGTGGTGGGCTGAAGAGCAGAGGCAGAGGTGTGAAGAGGTGCAGGAGTTCCCCATTGTCCAGCTGGGGAGGTGAGAGCTGGCAGCTGGGTGGGGGGAGTGGTGGGTGATTGATCAAATCTCAGGAAGTGAGAATTGAGCTCGTTTACCCACCGCAGATCCCCCTCCGTCTGGGCAGGAGGCGCTTTGAAGCCTGAGATCGTCTTGAGGCTTCTCCACACCCCCTGGATGTTCTTCTGCTGCAGCTGTTGCTCCATCCTTCTCTTTTGGCTGGCTTGGCTCGTCCTGATTTTCCTCCTCAGCTCCTTCTGTGCAGCCTTCAGCTCCTCCTTGGTCCCTGACCTAAAAGCTCTCTTCTTCTCCTTCAGCAGAGCTTTTATGTCAGGGTTAATCCACGGCTTGTTGTTTGAAAAACACCGCACCGTCTGGGAGGGGACGATGTTTTCAAAACAAAAGTTGATGTAGTCCGTGATGCACTCTGTCACTGCATTGATGTCCTCCCCATGTGGGTCACAGAGCTCTGTCCACACTGTGGTGTCAAAACAGTCTCTCAGAGCCTCCTCACTCTCAGCAGTCCACTTCTTCACCACACGGGGCACCACAGGCTGTCTGTGTACAATAGGCTGGTACACAGGCCGCAGATGGACAATGTTGTGGTCCGCTCTACCCAGGGGAGGCAGTGGGGATGAAGAATAAGCCTCCTTGGCGTTGGCAAAAAATAAATCCAGTGTTTTATTGTCTCTTGTGGGGCAGGTAACATACTGGGTGTATGTAGGCAGAACAGGTGCAGGAGATGCATGGTTAAAGTCTCCAGAAATCAGGAAGAGAGCCTGTGGATGCTTTGTTTGTAGTGTGCTAGTACAGGAGTGCAGTGTGTCACATGCTGTCTCAGCATTAGCAGAGGGAGGAACATAGACAGCGATCACTATCACATGTGAGAACTCCCGGGGCAGATAATATGGCCTCATGCTAACAGCAAGCAGCTCAATGTCTCTGTTACACAGCTGTTCCTTCACTGTACAATGTCCAGCTTTGCACCACTTCTCATTCACAAACAGAGCCAGACCTCCTCCTTTCTTCTTACCACTCTCTGCCGTCCTGTCTGCGCGCAGCAGGTGAAAGTTGTCCATAGCAACAGCTGAATCCGGGATTTGCGGGGTTAACCAGGACTCCGTGAAAAGCATGATGCTACTGTCTCTGTATTCCCGCTGATATCGCGTGAGCGCCGCTAATTCGTCCGTCTTGTTCGAAATAGACCGAACGTTTCCCGCGATGACAGAGGGGAGCACAGGTCTGAAGCGTCTCTTCTTTTCCCGGAGTTTGCGTCCAGCACGTCGGCCCCTGCGCGTCTTCCGTAGCAGCTCCGCCGGGATGTCATGGCGGTCTCGGGGAAACACTACAGCGCAGCGCAGCGCTAACAGCTGATCCCTTGTGTATACAATGGGGGGTCGCGGGCCCACGCACATCGCGCCGGTGAAAATTGGCGAAAATCCAACAAAAGAAAAGTTGAAGCGAAGCAGAACCAACGCGTTTCTGAAGTACTTAACTTTATACACACTATTTACAAAAAGTACAAACACACAAAAAAGGTAAAGAGCAAAAAAAGTTAGAAAATAGAGGAGCGCGATGCAACCAGCTGCGGCTCTCACCAGCGCCGGAAATGAAGCCAGCTTTATGGATCAGTTTGTCAATCCGCCCAATGTCTCTTTTACTGGTGCCGCTCTCCCAGCAGACCACAGCGAAGTACAGGGCGCTGGCCACCACAGACTGGTAGAAGATCTCCAGTAACTTGTTGCATACATTGAAAGACCTGAGCTTTCTCAGGAAGTACCGTTTACTTATGCCCTTCTTGTACACAGCATTACAGTTGTCCCTCCAGTCCAGTCTGTTGTTCACATGGACACCAAGGTACTTGTAGCAGTCCACTATTTCCACATCCTGGCCCTGGATGGTAATGGGCTCCACTGGTGTCTTCTTCCTCCTGAAGTCAATCACCAGTTCCTTGGTCTTGTCAGTGTTCAGGAGTAGATGGTTTCCCTGAGACCACTCCACAAAATTTGTAATCAGTGTCCTGTACTCCAGCTTGTGTCTATCCCTGATACACCCTACCACTGCAGAGTCATCAGAGAACTTCTGCAGATGGCAGGACCCGGAGCTGTACTGCAAGTCAGAGGTGTACAAAGTGAACAGGAACGGAGACAGGACAGTACCCTGGGGAGCTCCTACATTACTGACCACAGTGTCAGACAGGGTGGTCCCCAGTCGCACATACTGAGGCCTGTCTGAAAGGTAGTCATTAATCCAGGAGACAATGGAAGAGCTGACACCCATCCTGAGCAGTGTCTCATTCATCAGAAAGGGCTGGATTGTGTTAAAGGCACTGGAGAAATTGAAAAATAATATCCTCACATTTTATGTTTTGTATATTTTGTATTCCCTCCTTTAATTGCATAGTACCTAAAAGCATCAACTTTATTAAAGGGCCCATATTATGCTATTTTCTGATCTATGTTATCTTGTTTCCTCGTCACAAAAATACCTGGTTTTGTGTTTTGTTTCATTCACATATGTTTAACACAAAAAACCTTGCATATTTAGGCTGTATTCTTGTTCTACCTTGTGATGTCATGTTGTAATACAGGGAGTGCGCCACTGTGTTTTTTTTGTTTTGTTTTTTTAACTTCATACAGCTTCTCTAGAATCATTTGGATGATTTCAGCCCTGGAATTTTCAATCTCTACTGAATAAAAGGTAAAAGCCATTAACTTGCAAACTACCACTTCATGACGTCATTAGTTGAAGATTTTGAGCTTTGGAGATGTAGACAGACTAATAATAAAGGATTACTCAAACATGTGTGAATGGAACAAAACACAACTGCTGATATGTTTTGATGCGGTAACAATATTATAACATAGTTTAAAGCTCGCAAGAGTAAATTTTTTTGTAATATTGGACCTTTAAATCAAAATGGGTTATTGGACAAAGTTTTATATATAAAAGCAATCACTTTTGAATGAAAAACCGCTATCTTACCATGTTCCCTTTAAATTCTACAGGAAATGTCATTTATAAGGAAATGAACTAAGCATCTACTGCCTGCAAGTCCACACACTCAGACTGATTTTAATAAATAGGGTTAAGTTCCTTATACACTAATAACCTAGTTTTAAAACATGTTTCCCTGAGTGGCCTATATTTGACTGAATAAATCCAACATTCTAGAGAACCCCAAACAAAGATTGAACCTTAAGAAAGTCTTTGAAGTTGAGAAAACCATCTTAAACGGTCTCATTTCTCCTCAGTAGTTTATTAAAAAGTATGTCACATGCATTAATCACACAGTTATTAAAGTCTCTCCCTCTACAGCGTCAAATACAGAAACAGAGGCAGTTCTAATCCCGCTCTCGGAGGATCGGAGCCCATTAGGCAAAAAGATTTAACTCAGCGCTGTGGGATTTTCTCAAATATGATCAGGTTATCTATTTTCAAAGCATAGTATGTAGCCCTTTTGCATTTGCTCTTCCAGTTACTCATTTGTTAGGAGACATTGTTGTTGCTGCTGTGCTCATCGACAAGGACATTGTGCCAGCAAACCACAATCAATGGGGAGTATTTGGTTTGCAAAGTAGAATGTGATAATTGTTCAGTGAAACAGGGCTACCGCAAAAACATAATATTGTTTACTTATTAACAAAGTGGTCACAGCAAGGTCACTCCTGTGGGAACACCCACAATCTATTTTAGTTTACATCAGTCATTTCACACACTATGGACTCTGCTTAATCTCTTTTAAAATGAGACTATAAGATTTGAAGTTGCAAGGTGCCATTAAGAAATTGTAAAGAGCTGAGTATGGTCCCAGGTTGGATTAAAAGAATGGGCTTGCAAATAAGCTTGTGACATTTAAATAAACAACCCAAACCCTAAAATATTACAAATGTTGGATACATTAATCAATAAAGGGATTATTTAAAAGAAGTGGCCACAAGGGGGATCTCTTAACACAATATATTGATTTGTTTCAGGTATAGATTTACAACAGTGGATACATAGATCTCCAAAATGGTTTACACCTTAGGGACATCATGATAAGAATACATGAGCATAAGCAGTTCTTACTGACAGAACTACTCTATATTTTACCATGCAATTTGATGGTGAATGTTGTGCTATTGTGGGTTTAGCTGCTTGCATCCTTTAATACAAATTAAATTAAGCTGAAATAATTGTGCATTCTTTGGGAACAGATAATATATGTGTTGAACTATTTATTTAGAGACAACAACAAACAAGTGTTAAGTTTCAAATGAGGACAATGAGTGTTATCCATTGTTGTATATTTTGTAAGCTCAATCCAGCGCTTTTCTGTTGCTCTGTTGTAGAATATTTACAAGGACATCACCCTGGAATCATTCAGCAGAAATGGAGGAGGATGTGTGAGGAGAGCCTGTGTCCCCTGAAGACAGCAGATAAAAGTGTTCAGTGCAAACACCAGAGCATGCGACTGACGTAGAGTCCACAGATGTAAGAGAAACGGAACCCCACAGTCCCACTGATGCAAGTGGTCCCTGAGAAATCACTTAGTCTCAGTTATTTCAATCAAAAGACTTTAATGTATGAATAATGCTGTCAATATACTTCTATTACATCTACTGTACTGAAGAAGGTCATGTCACTGTAGCCCACCACTGCACTGTGGCAAGTGTGAGTAGGACAATGATCACTTATAAAAACTACAGTTTAAGCATGACTATGGCTCTGATTATACACTTAACAGTTAGTTCCTACCATTGCATCCTACATTCTGCTGTTACCATTATTCTACCTGTCATGTAGCATAAAAATCAAGCTCAAAGTTCAACAGCTCTCAGTCACAATGATCTCATACAATGTATAATAAGGTTATTTAAGCCTAAAGTATAACTTAATGGGAGAATGCACTTGTGTAATCACACAATGACTCCAGCTACAGTCTGACCCTATATCACTGTGAATATAAGGCTCAAGTGTCAGTCTTCTTAGACGTGTCTGCTGTGCCCAGAATAGACTTTTAAATTCAACAGTTCAGTGTTAAGTGCAGCTTCACACACTTTTTTGTATGTTACTTAGTAACTCTCCCACACATTTTCATCATAACTTCTACTTACACTGACTTCCATTATGATCTGGCCAGAATAGATCAGTTTTATTTTGAATGCAAGGCAACAATGTTTTTTCCTTGACTGTTGATATTAAAGATGTTCAGTAGTATAGTATCTATCACAGGTTAATAGTAAATTAGTAAATTAACAGCTTCCAAGTGGCTAAAACACAGTAATAATTCACAGCCTGTTGAATGGATCATTATTCATGGAGAATGTATATACACCGAGACATGCCCATGTGTGTATTACAGACCAGTCGAATTATCACACTGAAATATGCTGTCACATCTTTATTCACCGGCCTGGATTTAAACTGTTGAGCACATATGGCTCAGTGTGCCTGTGTAAATGTTTACAAGTTAGCACTCTACGTGTGAAAGGCTTCAGTAAACAAGGCCACTCGGCAGAAGCACACTCTGCGTGTTCTGTGTGTCCGGGTCAACAGCAGGTCATTGAACTGAGAGCCGCCTGCTAATGTCAAAATGTCCACGTCACTGAACAGCCTTGTATAGATGGAAAGAATAAGCCTTGTACTACTTTATAATTTATAGGTACATCGTAATTAGCCTTAATATACAATGAACAATTACTTCATTCACAATGAACTAGTTTATTAGTGACTCATCAACAAGGTAATTTATACCCCAACTCTTAACCCCTTTCTTAGGTAGTTATTAAGTCCATATCAATCTTACTAGAATATGTGTTCATTATTAAATAAGTTTTGTGCTTTTTAAGGTGTAGTTATTATAAAGTAGTTATACTTATTTCATCTTTAAGTTTAAACTCTCTTTGTCCTTTGTCGACACTGTTCCCCTGAGGCCATTACCTCATCCACACCTCTGCCTCCACCCCATTACCCCATCTCTCCCATCCTCCCCATCCCTCTCTCCCCCACTTCTCTCTTTCTCTCTCTCTCTCTCTCTGTCACCTGAGCTAGACACTTCTGTCAGGAGTCGGCCTTATTTACCGCCTCTCCTCGCTCGTGTTTACATTATCGATCGGCTGGGTTGCTTTAGTTCCACCATACATCAACACCCCTCCACCCACCGCCCCATTGCTATAGCTTACAATCTGTAGACACACACACAGAAACCAGGGGAAGAAACGAATGGGCCGAGAAGGAAAGAGCTGGCGGAGCATGTTGAAAATGCGTGAAGGATTTATATGTGAAAGAGAGAGTACATCTCAGTGTGGGTTATGAAGGGACATGTGCGCACAAATGGTGATTTTTCTGTACCACATCAAATTTACATGGTACATGTCTAAAGCATGTACAGCTATAGTATAAGCATTACTTTAAATGCTTAAGGATTACATCATTAGGATAGGTGTATATCTGGGAAGGTTACCAGTACACGTATAAAAAGATACACTAATTTTGGGCAGGAAATGTAGTCTTTTGGAAGGTTCATTATTACGTACTATAATGGACAATGTACTTTCCAGGACCATCATCAGTGCTGAGAAATTCGATCTAATGGCTGCAGTTAACTGTAGTTCAATTTGAATACATTTAGGAAAGGATGATATATGTTGGTCACTGAGGCTTTACGTAAAATGTAGTTAACATTTTGTAATTATATATTTTTTTATCATCATGGCACCATAGAGAAAGCCTGAAGAAAAAAAAACAAGACAGCAGCAGCTTGTTAGTGCAGAAAATAAACATGTTCTGGTAAAAACTAAGAAAGTGTAAAAAAAAAAAAAATGTTGTTTAAAGTAAAAATGTTGACAGAAGAAATTGCTGCACAAAATCTTAAGTAATGTTTGTTTTCTTTTCTTTTTTAAAATTCTTAGTCGGTATTCACACCAAAAACAAACAAAAACTTTTCCAAACTGAAAAAGGATTACATTGCACATTTCTTCTACTTGGAAAGATGCCTGAGGATTGAGAAGAGAGCACCTTGATTTTGAATGTGCCTTGTTAGCACGGGCATGCATGGCAAGTCTACATGAGACCATAAAGCAACCACAATGTAACTACATTTAGCAGATGTTGTATGTTGCTTCAGTGATTGTATGATACCGTTTTTATACTTTAAGCTCCATTGGCTCTCGGTTATTGCAGAGAGAGGAGAGAGAACAAAGAATACCAGCTCAGGGGGCTCATAATAATAAAAGACCTCATGGCTTTGTCCTAACCTCAACTTGTTTGTTTTATACTTCTAAAATCTAACCACAAGCTCGACTCTGCATTACTGTAGGGCAAAACAAGTGTAGTCTAAAACCAGGGATTCAGCCCCTTACAGGGGAAGTAACATACAAACTGCTACTCATAACATATCTGTCACAACATTTGTGGAAAGGTTATCTGAGGATTTGAATGAGAATGAGAACAAGGTCAGGTGCACCAATGTGCTTCATCTAAAAAGTGTTACATGAATGTTTGAAAGGTTTTTTCTTTGTCCATAGAATAGGCCTATATTAGCCCAAACTATGTATCAACAGGAAGCTATACACACACACGCATGCACGCACGCACGCGCGCGCGCACACACACACACACACACACACACACACACACACACACACACACACACACACACACACACACACACACACACACGCATTCTCGCAAAGCCCACAAAGTGAGGTCTTAGTTAAAGACCTTCAGAGTGAGGACTTGCCTTTCCCAGTGTTTTAAGAACAAACAAATTCACTTTCCTGACACTAGATGGAGCTGCAGAGCTATACACTCCATTCATACAAATGTAGAAGAAAGATTTAAGAAAAAGTTTTTAACCATCAGAGTGAGGACCTCACACCATGTGACATGAACCTGACCTCACTGACCTCAACAATGACTCAGGAGCAAAACAAAGACACATTTGGAGCATATTAGCCTTTATATTTTTTTTGCAAAACAACTTTAACAAACAACTTTAACAAACCAAATTATAAAAACTATTCATTTGTGGGTTTACAAGGTCAGTGATGCAGTTTTAATCTAAATTAATGCATAAAATGGAGATTTGACAGGCTGCAAATTAACACATTAAAAAAATAAACATAAATAAAAAAATCTCTCTATATATATATAAATGTATAAAATAATATTTAACAGACTGTGCCTCATCTTCTCGACCCGTTTGCTTTCAGGCATTAACCTATTTTTCACGGTTGTGTCAAAGTTGATACAACAGTTACTGCTGAACACAAAAAATATCTCGATTGGTTGCATTATTTTAGATTGATTTGAATAATTATATTTTCTAAGGCAGGGTGTGATTCATGTTATAAAATAAAATTTCACAGATTTAACCAAATATGTTGAATAGGTACTGGTTGGCCCTGTTCTAAGATGACATGGAGAGAATTACTCAGACCATAGTAACTGTATTCAAATTTAATGTAGGATTTAAACCTAAACACTCAGCAGCTGAGTCCTATTTGTGAAGAAAGGCTGAGGAGTCCTGTCTTAAACTTAATACTAACATGAATTTAATGCATTAATAACATTTTAAAATAGTGTCACGAATATGAACTTATCTGCATGAAAATAATCCTCTCCTGGAGTCACTGAAGCAGATTATGGATTGTTGTGAACTCCTCACACTCAAAACTTGAGGTTAACAGAAGAAGCTCGGCAACATTCAGCAATGAGGCAATATATTTGAACCTAACTCTGAAAATCAACCTTCACGTTTTCTCTCCATGAAGAGAGCCACACAAACCTCTGCAGCCTGAACAACTTAAAAGAGCTTTTTATTTACTCTGAGTATCTCGTATACGAAATACTTGACGTCCTTCCAGGTGCGGTTGTTCAGAGCTGGAGACTCCTGTGTGATGCACAACATACAGGCCTGCTTCCCCGGGACTCGTCTCAGTGCTATGAACTTCCTCATCCTCCTCTGCACTGCGCTCCTCTCCTCCTCACTCCACGCTCGCTTTGTCTTTGTCTGAGCATCTGATGAGAGAAACGAGAGACAAATTTAGCGCCACTGATCCAAAAGAGCAGTTCAAAATATCAGTTCAATTTTTTTGTGTGAATAATTTGTAAAAATACAAATTTTTCACACAAATTGTCTAAAACGCTTCAAACAGAAAGTGGGAGTGCATTTAATCTTTGAAATTCTGATTGAACCATTGCGCCACAATTATATTAACTCAAAAAAGACTAACTGTTTAATATGTTATTGACAAGTTATTGCTATTTAACTTTAGTTTTTGTGAATTTGAGCCTTCGCTTGTCCCAGACAAATGTCTAAATGAAGAATTAAACAAGTGTTGAATGAAGAACAGAAGCTCTCACCTTGACTGCTTTCATTTCCACGTCTTTTTCTGGAGGGTTTCACAGACTTCTGCTCCAGAAGGGTTTCCTCTCTGGCTGCTGCTCCATCAGACTCTGAAGAGAAAATAACAAAATAATCAACTTTTGTAATATGCTTTTTGAGAATTTATTAAACTTTTCCATAAAACAGGTGAAGCTGTAAACTTAAAAGAATAAACAATTGTTTTTCAGCTGATGAATCAAATAAGACACATCCTCCTGGAGCCATCTCCACTGTTTCTGCCCAGTGTTGGCCATTTTAGTTTAGAGTAATTTGCATTTTGTGATCTGAAGTTTTGAGTGTATTGCCCACTCATGGCTAAAAGATGAACAGCAGTTTTGAATTTTTGAGGTACAAACCATCCATTCTGACTCATGACAACACAGATCTGACCAGTTTCCAGACTGACAGAGTTTACGATTTCTTGGCCATTTTTCAGAGAATATGAATGGTAAATTAAGGGACTCCACAAATTCCACAAAAAACAGGAGGTAGTTATTGACGTTAAAGGAGACAGCACACATTTATGTAGTTTCTGTCGTCATTTTGACTTCACCAGAGAAAACACTGTGCACCAAACCACTAATCATGAGTGGAAGTGTGTTTTCATTCATATTCTCAAGAAAACAC
This sequence comes from Taenioides sp. WSHXM2023, assembly GCA_029959045.1. Classification (NCBI taxonomy): domain Eukaryota; kingdom Metazoa; phylum Chordata; class Actinopteri; order Gobiiformes; family Gobiidae; genus Taenioides; species Taenioides sp. WSHXM2023. The sequence goes on along the minus strand of CM057100.1, from coordinate 15,146,465 downwards.
ACAAACAACATGAGGCCCGTGTCATATGCTCCACAGACACTGTAGCGACGACAGCACCAATTTGGAGCAGATTTGAGTTGAGTTTTCTCTGTGGCAAAAAGAGGCCGGTTCCCTAAACCACTGAACACTCCTGTGGAACGGTTTTACTACGTCACTGGTTCCTACAGGGGCTGTTCTGCTTGGGTTCCATAAAACATTTTTGGTTCAGTCAGATTAGATTATTTCATAGGAGACAGTGCAATTTCAAGAAACACAGGATTAAAAGATTAGAAAAAAAAATAGAATTAGTGAAAATTTTTGGCAATTGTGGCAATTTTTCATCTGCTGTCCCCTGGCTGTGATGTTTGAGGGCAATAAAATAGAGGAACAGGACAAAGACACACAATGTTTTATTGTTGTAGTTGAGACTAAATTTGTGAATGAAATGTGTCAACATCTTACCATCAGTGCACTTGTTGGTGCGTCTCTTTCTGGGTGGTTTACATCCTGCAGCCTGGGTCAGGAGGAGTCCGTCCTCTTCATCGGACTCTGATGGCAAAATCACAAAATTATAATAAAATGTTTTCTAAATGAAGAATAAAGTGTTGAATATGTCTGTGGTCTGGAGCAGAACAGAAGCTCTCACCTTCACTGCTGCTCTTTCTTTTCTTTCCACGTCTTTTTCTGGAGGGTTTCACAGACTTCTGCTCCAGGAGGGTTTCCTCTGTGGCTGCTGCTCCATCAGACTCTGTTTCATCCATGTGCTTCATTTGTAAATGACGCGCCATTTTTAGGTTGGACTTTTTGCAATAAACACAATAATGAGCCTTGTCCCACACTCTCCTCCCATCTTTTTTCTGACTGCTTTTAATTTTCATTTCTATGATCTCTGCGTTTCTTTTAAGAATGTCCTTTTTGGAATAAGTTTTTGCAGGTTGACTGGACTGTGTTGGCTTTGTTTGGGATTCACATGACAGATTGGTGCGGACTGAGGCATTGCTGCAGGATGAAGAGGAGCTTGGACTTCCTGGAGGCTTGTAGTCCTTGTCGGACACGTCTGATGTGTCTCGATGAGGTGAACTTACTGTAGAATCAGGCGGATCCTCTGGGGTTTTAACCTGCAACATATGATTTAAACATTAAGTGCAGTGAACAGCACAGGTCAGATGAAGCTGCAGACACAGACTGCATCACATGCATCGTCTCCACATTTATACCATTGTAGGAGTTTGAACCCACTGAGAAGATCATTTGTGATTTGTAAGTGTTCTACTGTTAACAAACCCTTTTACTAAACACTTGCACATGTGCAAAATGAGTTAAATTACAAAGACTTTCGTTGACTAAAACTAATAATAAATGTAGATATTTGAGTGCGACTAAAAGTTGTGATATTTATGGCAAATGATCCAAAATAAACCTAAATGAATGAAAGAGGAGAGAGAGATGAGATCCAAGTTCACGTCATACCAGAAACATCACAACAAATACAGAAAAATACATCTGTCTCATCACAACGTCCAATGTAGTCTCTTAAATTCCTAGCTAAAACTAAAAGTAACTGTCTAAATCTTGACTAAAATTAAAACTCATTTCTTGTAGTTAAAAGATGAAAACTAAAACTAAATTAAAATCTCTTGTCAAAATAAACACTGGACTTTACACTGGACTATGGTTTTAAACTTGATGCCCAAATTAGCTCTGTGGTGAAGACCAGCTTTTTTCACTTGAGGCAACTGGCCAAAGTGAAACCGATTTTATCTCGCCACAATTTTGAAATTTTAATCCATGCTTTTATTACCTCTCGTTTAGATTACTGTAATTCACTCTACACTGGTCTTAGTAAAACCTCCCTTTCCCGCTTACAGCTGGTGCAGAACGCAGCCGCTCGTCTTTTAACAAGATCACGTAAATTTGACCACATATCCCCCGTCCTTCAGTCACTTCACTGGCTCCCTGTGCACTTTCGCATTGATTTTAAAATTCTTTTATTTGCTTTTAAATGCCTCCATGGTCTGGCCCCTCAGTATCTGTCTGACCTGCTTGTACCTCACACTGACTAGAAACAAGATGGCTGCCGACACACAAGGCCTGAGGAAACAACGACTTCATAAAACTAATGTTGTTTAAAACGTTCACTTAATGTTTTAATGTCAACTCTGTTTACAGTGAGATTAATTCTTTGTCACTTTCACATAAAGACAGCTTTACACAAAGACACATAGTTGTGTGAGCAGCATGTGCAGCACTGTTCAGCCTCAGGTCAAGGTCACACAGAAATATCAGTAAAATACTCACAGGAGCTGATCTTCTCTCACATTTCTCATGGTGGCTTCTTAAAATCCTCATTCTTCTAATCAGTCTCTTGATCGCTGGATTCTCTGGAGGCATTTTCTCTTTGTTTTCAGCAGTTTAAACTGTGCTCGGGTCTTTCCAAACTCCACAGGTCAGCTCTGCGCTCTCATTGGGTAATTACCAGGGCAGTCATGACAACAGGGTTCTGATTGGTCGAGCCCAGCTGACTTTTTTTTTTTTTACATGCAGTGGTTCCCTCCGAATATAAAATCTAGTGTTAAACCAACAAAACATTATTTTGTCATTTTTATATGAACTAATTAGAATGATAAAATGTAAGAACTTTGAAGTTTAATTTGAGAAATATTAAACAACCATGTAATATTCAGGAGTAAATGTCTGTAGTTTTAAGGTGTGATATTAAGTGTGGGTCTGCAGCTGCAGAAGCACAGCTCTGATTGGCTGAAACACTTTTCAGTCGAAACATTGTTTCAAAGAGTCTGAGCTGCAGAACCTGCCTCTGTCTCTGAGTCTGAGGGATTGTGTTGTGCAGGATTCTGCCTCTGTCCTGCAGCAGAGAATGATTTGACTTTATGAAATTAGAGGAAAAAAGTTTTACGTTAGTTTTACTAATTCCTAATATAAGTTTTACTAATTCCTAATATAAGTATAAGTGTGCACAGCTGAACACTATATTTGTCATTTTACATACATCAGTTTTAAAGTGTCATGTTTTTGACCTGTGACTGCAGAACAAAACCCTGCACAATACAATAATGCACAACACAATCTTTCACACAACACAATCCTGCAGCTCAGACTCAGACATTTTGAAACACTGTTTCAGTTTAAAGTGTTTCAGCCAATCAGAGCTGTGCTTCTGCAGCTGCAGACCCACACTTAATATCACACCTTAAAACTACAGACATTTACTCCTGAATATGACATGGTGGTTTAATATTTTCTCAAGTTAAACTTAGAAATTTCTTACATTTTATTAGGCCACTTTGCACATTTAAAATGTCGTTTTATAAACTACTTTAAAATAAATAAGTTACAACCATGTAATATCAGGAGTAAATGCCTGTGGTCTCATTAGATAAATTCTAATCATTGTCTGCATTGTCACAGTCATGGATGTGTGAGGAGATTCCAGTTTCTGCAGAATCCTGCACAACACAATCTCACACAACACAATCCTGCAGCTCAGACTCAGACTCTTTGAAACAATGTTTCAACTGAAAAGTGTTTCAGCCAATCAGAGCTGTGCTTCTGCAGCTGCAGACTCTCACTGTGTCTTAATATCACAGCTAAAAACTACAGACATTTACTCCTGAATATTACATGGTTGTAACTCATTCATTTATATCAGATATATTATAAAACTACATTTTAGAACTTAAAGTTTAATTTAGGCTAAGATGGAAAAAATCCATGTAATATTGAGATATAAATTACTTTTTAAGTTTTCTTTTAACTTTAAGATTTTTTTTTTTAAACCATTCCTGTTTTGGCAGCAGTATCTGTTTCTGTAATTTAATAAATTTTATTTATGTAGATATTTGACACATATTTTTTGTGCCCCTTTTTTCAACATAAAGTCAAAATATTAGTTTGTAGAAGATTCCAGATCAAAAAGCCTGATATGATGCAATACTTGTACTGTCCACTAGGGCACACTTGAGTAATTTCACCTGCAGTACTCGCCTCGGCCAGAGAGGGCGCTCCAGAGCAAAATCTGTGTGAAAATCAGGTGGAAAATACTCATTTTTCTATCGTTTTGAGGACTTTCTCTGGGAAACACCAGGGCACCTTCAGGATGCCTCAACATCATTTTTTTCTGTTGACAAAGTGAGGACACCCCAAAATGTCCTCACTTTGAAAAATGGTCCTCACTCTGTTGGTCTAAAACCCGTGATGGTCCTCACACTGTAGGGTTCGTGAGAACAGACACCCCCCCCCCCCCCCACACACACACACACACACACACACACACACACAGACACCCCCCCCCCACACACACACACACACACACACACACACACATGCACGCACACGCACACACCCACACACACACACCCACACACACACAGACACCCCCCCCCCACACACACACACACACTGTATAAAAAGTTTAAAATCTAGTATTTAGTTAAGAAAAAACTGACCCTCATAATGTAATGATAAAATGCTCTAACCTAGCTGCTGTCGTACTTAAAAAATCTCCTTGTTCAAGGGTTAATGATCCTTCTATTGTGCTCACCCATAAAACATTATTTTTTGTCCTATTAGTTGACACTACTACTAGGCCAAATCAAAACATAATACATTTCTGTATTTAGTGAAACACAGTATTTAAAGCTGAATAGGAACATTTTACCTCAGATCAGTGGGTCCTCGAGATATTTTTCCATTTAAAAGCATTTCCCCAACAAATTATTCTTATTTGAAGAGCAGGCATTAACACACAGATTATAAAATAGGGCAGTGATTTTATGACTCTTTTGAGAGCTTTATCATCATGACAAAAGCTTAACATGTTCATATAAAGCCTGTGATGCATGTATTGTATAAAAGCCTTTGTGATAATGAGTGTGAAAATGTCCGCTGGCTGTGTATTTCATTGACATATTACCTTTGCTTTGGTGAATTAAAAAATATCTGACTCTTGCTTGTCTCTGTAGAGATTATACTGATTTGCCTGGAATGTTTCACAGTATAGAATTTGTTCAATTGCATGTGTTTTTATTGCTCAAAAAGTGTGTGGCATGTGTCTTGGCCTGGTGGCATCACCTGCTTGCTGCCATGGAGATAGATTTATTAAAGACATTCAGCCGACAAGTAAAAGAAATCGTGTAATAGTGTAAATTCGTGTAAAGAGCGTACGGTAATTATTTCTACTCTCAAAAAGGCAAGTCATTTAAAATCAAACCTCCTCTTCCTCCAACAACACAATTAAACACAATAAACTAAGTCATGATATGTCTTACCAACAACAGTATGCAGTGGTTGGAGTGGGGACCAAAACTACAATGTCTATGGCTACTTGCCCCATAAAAAAAATCCCAAAATGATAACCTAATTCTGACTAATCCACTTTTTTTAATGTTGCATCTTATGAATTACAGAATGTGTTTTTTCCCCTCTTTTTTATTATTGCATAGAAGCACAGGAGTCTAGCCTAATTATAACTTGTGTCTAACAGATGGCACTAGGACACTTTTACAAAACACATAGCTAAGAAAAAACAGTCTGATCCCACACAAAAACAATGGTCTAAAAAAAAAAGGGTAGCTGAGGTAATGCACAAGGTTGTCTATAAGCAAGGAGATTCAATATTTATAAAAGTCGGCACAAACTCCCAGAATTAGCAGACAACATTATAGTCTAAAAATTATTAACCATGAAATTGTTCCAAAGCAAAACAAACCCGCCAAGATGAAACTGACCTTTAAAATGTGGCTTTTAACGTATGTACACAGTTTTGTAGAAGATAGGTTTGATATGTTTCAGCTCAAGGCTTTTCCTCTGTCCCTATGTGCCCTTTTATACAATATAGCGTCACACTGGCCTGAACCTTAAAAGAACTTGACTGCAGTGCCATCCGGTGACGCCCGCATCCTTATGTTTTCATTCTGCTTCTTGTTGCCTGTCACTCCCCTCCTTGAGGCCTCCCTATTCTTACCTGCGGGGGCAAGTTCTTCTCCTTTCTGCCCCAAATCCTCCCTATGCCATCTGTCCAGGGGCTTCTCTTTTTCTGCTTTTAAAGAATTGGCAGCAAAAAGGGAGGGCTGGTCTTTTGTGCAGTGGGCTTCAGTTTGTGCTCACCCAAGCGGACACATAAAATCCAGCGCCTTTGCAGCTCCACAATAGAAGCGCTCAGATCTTTTTCTACCTATATAAAGACGACTAAATGGATGGAAGCGGACAGGATGCTAAAGGGAATGATTTTCCCTTAGCCAAGCAACACTGGAGCACCTTTTTCCCTGATCCTTTTTCTCCTTCAGACAGATGAATTAACTGAATGTATTAACACCAAGGTTGTGATCATAATTTTGCTCCTCATCAGCAGCTGTAGTCGTGGTGATGATGAAATTTGGCAGAGCTTTTCAACACCTCTAGAGCATCACACTGCTGATGCTGTGGCTGGGAGAAGAAAACATGTTGATGGGCCTGTCAAAAAAGTTATATCGAAAGGTCTCTTTTAGACCAAAGCAGTGTGGGGTCCCATGTGGTTTAAAGTGAGGCTCAAGGGCGATGATGGCAGAGCAGGGGAGGGCAGTCTGAGATCCAGCAAAAAAAAGGGGGGAATTAGAGACTGGATGCATAGCAATGAGGAACACTCTAATCTGGGAGGACAAGGTAAAGCAGTAATTACTTAAGACAAATTAAAAATCACTAAAGTACTACAATTGGTCAACAAGCAACTCTGGACATTTGTAGTACATTTGTGTTTCTTCCAAACAACAAAAAGATTACAGAAAAAAATATGCATGATAAAATGTGTTGTGTTAGAAGGAGTGATGATAAATAATAATTATTATTTATCGTGATAAAAAGGGTAGACAATAATCATCGTGATAATCACAAAGATAATCTGCATTTTATCACCAGAATGTGCATATCCATGATGGTCTCTTCTAGATAATAGCTGTTTTCACTTATAATAAAGTACAATTCTACAAATTATTTAAACATAGAACCATATTACAATTATTCTTATAATTATTAATATCCATAACATTTTAAACTATCAGCAACTTTAATGATTATCGCGATATAATCGTTAATCGCAATTATTCTGGTCATGATAATCGTGACACCAATAAAATTTCAATATCGTCCCATTCCTAGTTAGTTAGGAATGGAACGATTAGGAATGGGAAGTTATTCAAGTAAATTACTATTAAAACAACAAACTTCAGAAGTCCATTGTAAGCTAAGATAGTCTAAGTTATCTAAGTAGTATTGTGGAAAAAACAGACAAATAAAAGGGTTGGGCTTGTGGGACAGGTGAAATACTATGTACTAATCGTGAAATCACGCCAAACCAAGGGCACTTTTTTTTTTTTTTTACTTTCTGGCAGACCATATGTACATTGATGCAGAACACTCATTTGATCTCAACTGAGGAAATAAAAGATAAAAATTGTGCAGGAAGATTGACAGGGAAAGGAAGGAGAAGTTAAATTAAGTAGGTGAGAGAAGGTGGGAACAAGGTGTTTGGAGAATGATACATAAAAAGACATAATTTTAAGATGAGATGTGAAAAACTAGCTGAGATTGTGTCAGCAACGATTCAGAGGGAAGAAACTGGCAGTCAAGGCAGAGGAGGGGTTCAGGAGCAAGCAGTGAGGATTTTAATTAGCGCTAATTGGCCACTGAGGGAAAAGGAACGGAGAGATGGAAGAAGAGCTACATCTGACAGAGTGAGATCCATCTGCTTTGTACCTCTCCATCTCCTGCAGCACTTTTCTATCTGCGCCCCAGCCTCTACATCATGTTTTCATCTTTTATAAACTCCAACTGTGTTCAAGCCTCCACCAGACAGTAATACACAATATATACTGTACACAATGTCCACCTCAGATAAAAGCAATGTGCAGTAAAATATGCCATAAGAAATGTAAATCTGACCTACAGCTCTCTCTCAGTGGAAAGGTGACGCTCCCATGGATTTACCGACTGAAATTGGATTATGCTGATGTGAATGGAATTTAAACACTACTCTAGAGGCCATGACTGCTCACAGTAAACAAATATCATTGGAAAGCGACTCAGTGGTGCCTCAAATATACATCTTGGCAATAGTAGGAGATGTTGTTAATAGATTAAATTTTACTATACTGTAATTGTTTGTACATTTTACAACATTTAAACAAAAGTATTAAACTGAGTTTATTATAATTCTAAATCTCTTTTTTGCTTTGTGCCATTTGTCTGGTGCTAAGAGTCATTTTGTGTTTTGGTGCGTCTGTATTTAGCTGGGGACCAGTGGGCAATAGGGAAACAGACTCATAGTAACAGTGTGTATTGGTACACAGGTGACCTCAGGGCCTATGGTCGCCTCAACAACACGTCAGGACAATCCCCACTGATGCAACTCAAGTGAGCAAAGCTTTTTAAAGTGGCCATATAATGAAAGCTCCCCTAACTCAACATTTAATGACAATTTACACAACAGACACATTTCTGATTAAAACACCTCTGGTCTCAGTGTTTGTGCTTCAGCTAACTTTAACCAGGGCTTGGTTGGCTCTGGATTGTCATTTGTCAACATCCCTAAATTACATGTGCCCTGTGCTAAACAGTGGTGTGCCATAGACCCTGGGGTTGCTAGGCTACAGCTCAGGGATGTGGCTGGTTAAGTGGCTCTGGGATCATAGTCCGCCTGACAGCAGGTCCTCAGGACCATTTGGCAACTTGTGAGCCAGTGGCCCTTCAAATGGCACATCTGCTGGCATGCCCATACAAATCATAGCACATCTGCTGGCATGCCCATTCAAATCAGAGCAGAGTGTTGAGTTTGAGATTGGACCTCTATCTCAGTCTATTCCCTTCCCTGTTGCTTTCATTTTGCCGTCTCTCCATTCTCAATGCACCTCTGCCTCCAGAGGTCCTGGGCATGCTTGGTTACACTGTGCGGGGCTTTAGCTCAGTTGTTGTTGCTCCACTGCCTCCTGCTGAGATGTAATCAAGCCCTGTTGTGACTGTTTAAGCACTGTAGCAAGCTCAGGTTGAACCTAATATTTGTATGAGAAGAACGAGTCTCACTGCACACATTGAGCAGTAGTTTAGATTAGGTTTAGTCAGTTGTTACATGTTTTGTGTTGCCCCATGACAGCCTTACCCACATCCACATGTGGTGCACTCTGTAGTGCAGAACTAGGACAAAATCCACCCAGTTAACCTGCAGCAGTAACCAAATATATAAACATTCTAAACATCATTGCATACTGAAAGACAATTTCAATCATGTGAGTACTAAAAGTCAGTAAGGTATGAGCAGACAATGGATACAGGTAAATCAACTGGTGAACTCATTAAAACACCTCTGCTGTCTCCTCCACATGCTGGTATCTTTGATGTCTTCTACACACTTATCTCTTCTACAATCTCCATTTTGCCGGGAGCATCCTCCTCTTACACATAATATCCTTTTTTCCCTCACTGTCAGTGTGGCTTCATAAGCTGATATGACACACAGAGGTGCACACATACCTGAGCGGCCATTACATACAGCACATGCCCTGGGCGCCGGTTCCAGCTCTGATGTATCTTTATGCGGTGTGATGAAATGGTGATTAGCTCTTGACAAAATGTCACATTAAGAGGAGAGGGGTTGAAAAACTGTCATGTACAGACTTTTAACTGGCACCTCAACAAGACTGAACGAGATGATTAAAGACCCAGGCGCCTGTTTAATAAAGCCATTTGACACTCATTTTTGACACTGCTGGATCACATAATATTAGTGTTTAATTTAATGCTTTGCCAACAAAATTAACTAAAATCATGCTTTTGACACCTCTCTCACTCCATGCATAAGCCAAATATTAATGCTTTGGTAATGGTAAGTCTACAAAGGTGAGATGGTGTTTTGCATTTATTTATTCATGCCTACGGCCTACGTGATTACACTTTCAAATTATAATGTATTTTGCCAAGATGTCATACTTGTTCTTAGAAAACCATATTAAAATTGTTTACTCGTTTACTATTCCGACATTACAAAATTTTAAGTGACTTATTAACCAGTCACAATGTACAAAATTGAATTGGCCTATGTAAATTCCATCCATCCATTTTCATTACCTCAGCTACCCTTTTTTCCATCCGCTTACCCCCCATGATCGGGGACGGGTCGCGGGGGCAACAGTCTAAGCAGGGACTCCCAGACTTCCTTCACCCCGGACACTTCCTCCAGCTCCTCCGGGGGGACCCCAAGGCGTTCTCAGGCCAGCTGGGAGACATAGTCCCTCCAGCGTGTCCTGGATCTTCCCTGGGACCTCCTCCCGGTGGGACATGCCCGGAACACCTCCCGAGGGAAGCGTCCAGGAGGCATCTGGAACAGATGCCCGAGCCACCTCAGCTGGCTCCTCTTGACGTGGAGGAGCAGCGGCTCTACTCCGACCTCCTCCCTTGTGACTGAGCTCCTCACCCTATCTCTAAGGGAGCGCCCAGCCACTCTGCGATGGAAACTCATTTCAGCCGCTTGTATCTGCGATCTTGTCCTTTTGGGCATTACCCAAAGATCATGACCACAGTTGAGGTAGGAACGTAGATTGACCAGTAAATCGAGAGCTTTGCTTTTCGGCTCAGCTGCCTCAAGTGGAGGAGTTCAAGTATCCCTATGTAAAGTCATGGTGTCTCAAACCATATGGGTCATAATGACAGTGTGAAGTTATTTACCAAACCTAGTTTCTGTGACTTGCATTAGTTTTAGGCATGCTCAAGCTTTCAAAAGTGTGATTCGGAGAAAGAAGAAAGAATAAGAATATATCCACAAAGCCACATCATGTAAAAGTAACTGCTGCATATTATTTACATGCTCTTTTATAAATAATAATAACTCCTAAATGAGTTATACTGTAGCTGTGATGGCAGTGTGCTCTTACTTGTGAAGCGTGCTGAAGTGTTGTCTTACAGAATCTAAATTTAAACCAATGTGATGAGTTTTGAAGTTTCTAACATAAAAGTCACGGGTACTGTTAAATTGTTCTTGTTAGTGTTAGTGCATACTAATGCTCCTCTCGGTCACATTTTTTTCTTCAGATGTCAAGAAAGCTGAGCAGGTTTTTTTCATCTAAACATCTAAAAAGGTGTTTTCTGTGGTGTTGAATCTTCAGCGTCTTACAGCATTATATATCCTGCAAAGGAGTGCCATTTAATTATTGAATGCCATTTACTCTTCTAAAAATGGAATTCAGTGACATTATTAAGAATACACCAGGAAAGCCTCTGTGGTAAATCAGGATGGTGAGTGGAGACTTATATGGTTTATAAATGAGCATGTTTTGTAGGACAGCATTTTAATTTCTCACATCTAGGGATTGTGGTCCTGTCAGTAATTTGCTTGTCGTTACAATTAAAATTATTTATAGAGAAATATTTTTATGGTATGGCTTTCATAGTAAGATTACAGGGACATGTCTATAAAGATTTGCATAGTCTGCTTTTTGAGAGCTAAGTACTAGACTGGTGAACTTCACAACAGGAAAGAGTAATCAAACTGTGAAAAGAGACAGGATGGTGGATGGTGACAGAATGTTGAAAGTTGAAAGCAGGGGACTCTGGTCGAGCAGTGGCATAGTTTTGGTTTCAATTGTCAATTGTCAATTAGATGTGAGCTTTTTTTTGTTCACTAAAAAACCTTTTGTCCAGCTTCTTTTGCTATGGATCTTATCTGGACAATGAGAGATAACACAAACATCTTTTGTATTTGTTTTTGTGTAAATCACAGTTTTTTGTTTTTTGTTTTTTTTTTGTTATTTATGTTTTGTTATTTCAGTTTTATAAAAGCTTGACACAAAATGAATCAACATTTAAATGTTTTTTTTTTTGGAGAGAAAAAAAATCCAAACTTGAATACCTCTTTAGCCTTAGTATGTTAGTTCTTCTGTGAGAATGAGAAATCTGTCTCTGTCTGGCCTTTCCTCACAGTCATGCCGAGAGCAGTGAGGCGCACTTCTCTGGGGAGGCAGCTTCACGGACGTCTTACTCACACTTGGCAGGGAGGCCGTACGCACAGGTAATCTTGGCCTGTCCAGTCTCACAGCCGTTCAGGGAGGCACACTCCTTCTTCAGCAAGGGACCAGCAGCTCGATGGATGGCTCCGTCCACTAGAGAGGAGACAAAAGAAAGCACAAAGAGTTGGCCTACTTTGGAGAATCACTCATAATGAGGAGACTTGCACATCAGCATGTTTGAAGTGCCTGGTAGGATAGACCAAGGCAGTAAACAGGAAAGGGACAAAGGGGTCTGTTGTCCCGGGCCCCAGAGTTATAGGGGCCCAGAATTGGACCCTCTTCCTATTAATTTATATTAGAGGGGGGCCCATGTGAAGCTTCTTGCCCAGGGCCCCCAAATTTATGTTGAATGGCCTGGGATGGACAGTAGGGTTGCCATGGCAGACAGACCTGTAACATTTCTGAATTTGAAATAGGGCTGCAGAATTTTGGAGGAAAAAAATGCATTTGCAGTTGTGATTAGATTTGTGATTAAAGTAAATGAAAAAAGTGTGACTTGAGTACACATTGTAAACAACTCAAGGAGTATTAACTTTTGTGTGACTGAAATACAAACTAATACAAGAATCCCATGAATTTCAGAACTGCTAACAAGGATTAGCAGTTTTATTATTTGTTTATACTACATGTCTTGCCTAAATAATTGCAGTCTTTGCGATTTAATTTTGATATATTGTGCAGTTTTCAGCACTCCCCCCGTCTTTTCAAATGCATGAACTCTTCACTCCAAATCCTCCAAGCATTTGCCAGCCAGTTTAATAGATTTTAAGGGTAGAGTGTTAGTTAATTACTCAATTTACAGCATTATTACGGACTCAGCTGACTTTGACTACTTGGTCAATTACACTTTATTAATTACATTTTCATAAATCTGCATAATACCCAGAGATGTGTTTCTAACGTTGATCCACAACGCTTCTAAAGACTGTGACTGTTCATTTCCAAAAGGGCAGCGAAGCAGGGAAAGCAATTTTTTACAGCTCTGCCAATTATTGTAGCTGTTCAAATCAAGCATGCATTTGGTAAAAACTAAATATTTATGATATTTATTCAGTCCACTAAACCTCCAGAGCCACAAAATATTTACTTAAAATAAACCTCTAGTCTATATAAATCACACAAAGAGTCCAGATATGCAGAGGATGAGTAAGGAAAAAATGCAAGACTGAAGTATGGGAAGTAATGTATAATATAGGTAGCTACTTGTATAATAGTCTTGTTCCTCGAATGACCATCATTTTTATTTATTATCCATTGTGGTGGACATAGTTTGACTTTTGTACCATCTTTTATCATTAGCCTCTGAAGATCTTTTCCCCTATAAACTTAATGCCATTCACAAAAACATACCAAGTCATTAACCTAAAGTTTAAGTTAGATTTAGTACAGCAATATTTTTCAGTATACTGCCATGGGCATAAAATGTATAAATTTTCTGAACATCCTATTGAGACTGTCTTGACAAATGCAAACAGACGTACTGTATGTTCCTACTAGGAATTAACCTACCATGTGACCTGCTCTCCAACCTCAGAAAGGTTATGACAAACATTTCGATTGAAAACTCTTTTGTGACTGGCTGATGAGAGTCCCTGGGAGCAGATGCTGAAGTCTGATGGGTTCAAAATGTTATCTAACCTCTTTTGTTTCAAGTTTTCATCTGGCATGTGGCTTTCAGAACTGGACCTCACAGTTAGCAAAGGCTGTGAAAGTATTTCTGAACATTCTGGTCAGGATCCTTGGGCACGCAGATGTAGCTATGTGTGTCAAAGGAAAGGAGTCGCATACACCAAGAAGCTCCGTGGTGTTTGTGTGTATGGGCCTTGAGGTAGCACACACACCAACTCTGAAGCGGACCAACTCTGAAATAGGAACAAGTACGATAAGGCTGCCAGATGAAAAAGGAGAAGTTGAGAGCGAGGGAATAAAGGAGCACAGCAGATGTAAAAACGTCTGAGGAGGAGATAAGGCGCAGAGGAAAAACCAGGGAAAGAAATTGAACTCCAGTGAAAGTCAACAATAGTGTTTTTGTTTTAATGGGTATTGTGTGAGAGATACAGTAATACACATATACAGTTATGATGTGGAGTAATGCATTGTGGCCTTTAAGCTGCAGTCTTCATGGGTCGACCACATAGCCTTGAGCTAACACACTGCCTTTTGACCTTATGAGGCTACATCACTCATACATAAATAAAACTCCATAAAATGCAATGCTAAAAATGCAGCCATAAATATACTTCCATAGTAAACACGCATATGGAAAATAAACAGTCGAGTTATGCCGGGCTAGCTAACCTTTATTGTGCTAATGCTTGAGGCTGAAGAATAGCGGAGTTGTGCTGCTAAAGAGGCCACGTGATTTACAATAGCCAGCAGCCATTCACAAACACATTCACACTGCCCATAACTTCATAACTTATAGATAAATGGATAAAATAGCCTACTAGGAAAGGTACTGGTCATGAAAGTGATCTGATTAAATGTAATTCAAGCATGATGAGCATTATTATTATTATGAAACTCTGGTTGAGGGTCTGTCATCTCTGTCTCCATGGAGATTGCTTGGTTACTGCATTGCCTGGAATTATTTCACAGTAAGCCATTTATACTTATCTATCTCCATATAGACAGGTAAGTTACAAGTCAGATTTGTGGAGAGGCAAGCTCACGCACAGCAAGAATCCATTAGTTGCCATATTGTGGAACATTACATGCAAATCAATAGGATCTCCATGGAAATAAGCCAGTGGCAAAATTCTAAATTCACCAGAGCAATGTTGTTTATTTATGACTAAAATTACTGATATTTTAATCGACTAATGAAAGCTAAACAAAATTAATAAAACCAGTAGAGACTAGATCCAAGCTCCAGGCTTTTTCAATCAAAATTAAAATTGGCTGGCAAAAGGAATACTGTTGTCAATGTCAAAGTAAATGGGAAGATTACCAGTACCACATTTAATTTGATGAACCAATAAGCTTGGAAAATAAGTTAGGAGTTTGTTTTTGGCATATAGCATGCATACAGACGAGCTGTGGTAGAACTGAGTTTGAATATTACCCCATTTCAATTCCCTGCAGTTGTTAGCATCACAGAGTCTCACAGTGCCTGCTCTACAGTCATCCTTCGTAGCGTCCCATCAGACTGGAGCCTCGGTGGGAGCTGCAGTAATAGCCCAGCAGGATCGCCACATGATGCTGACACTTCAATAGGACCAGGACATGAAGGGAAGACATGAGAGGTGCAGGGTGCTAATCAAAGAAGTGTTTGAAGCAAAGCTGGATCTCAACCCCTGCGCTGTAAGACTTATGTCCAATAGTCTGGCTTACATCCTACAAGGGAATCCATGGTACCATTTAGTTCAAAATAACATCCTGAGAGCACTCTGTGGATTTGTATTGTCTCCTGTTTTAAGCCAATTTCATGAAACCTATGGGGTAGGAGCTAATTTGAACAAACAAAAAACTTGCTTGAGTAATTGTATGTATGTAAAGTTTGGAGAGGTCACACAGACCCCATCCAAGACCTTGTGTGTTGGATTTTTCTTTTGTCAGAGTCTTTAATGTTAACACACTGCATGGTGCTAAAGAAAATGGAGATTTTATAACTGTGTTAATTATGTCATTTTTATTAGTGTAATTTCTGAGTGAGATTGTTATCCATTATTATCCTACCATGTATAGTGTTGATATATTTTAACGATGGTTAGTAATTAATTAAAGAAGGATACCACTGAGTGTGAAATGTGGTGCCGGTGGCAAATGGTAAAGGAAACTGTCTCAGCTTCACAATCAGCTCTAACTGGCTACACCTCACACCACCAGAACCCTTCACAGAGAAATTGCTTTACATCTCAGTGTTTAAACAATTTTTGTGAAAGCACCACCAGAGCTTACTTTAAAGAGGAACAAGAAGGAATATGTTCACTTACCACACTACTGTTTCACTGGATCGCCAATACTACTACTACTACAACTACTATAACATACCCACCCCAATACTATTAGTTCCTGTTCAATAATGAGAGCATGCCACCCCAAAAACTTGATTTTATTCCCTTACCCAATGGTTTGACAAATTAACCACTGAGCAACACAGTGAATTTACATGCTTTAAAAAAGGTTTATTATTATTCAAAACACAGCAATCAATTTTTCCATTGATTAAAATTTGTAAAAGGTATGAAAAATAACAACAAATGGATGAGGATGCTGACAGACAGACAGGGAGAGCAGTGAAAAGCTCAACAGGACAAAGAGAATGGGCTTGGAAGGGGATCAAGTGTGAAAAAGAGAGAGTGTGTATGGCTAAAAACAAAGGGGCTAGAGATGAATGTTAAGCAAGGTTTGTGCGATAGGCTTGAATAAAAAGACGGCGATGGATGAATGGGCGCGGGGAGGGGGCAGATATGAGGGCTTTGGCGTGTGTGGACCAGTGCGCAGCCGGTAGCCAAGGAGAGGTGTTTGTGTGCTGATGGGGGGTGGGGGGGGCGAGGCGGAGTGAGGGGGAAGACAGGATTGCGACTGGGAAGTGATAATTGGTGATATGCTTACCTGGCGAAGAGCCCGCAACCCCCAACAGGGCACACAAACAAATAAAGACTTGCACACACTGACGCACACCTGCCTGCAATGTTACTCAGCAGGACAGCTATTACCTCCTACAAGACACCCGCTCCCACACACAGGTAGATTGACATTAGAGTAAAACTAATCCCAAGGTCCCGTCTGTAGAATACTAATATGGCCGCCCTTGCCAGCTGACCTCTTATAGGCCAAACAGGCTGTCCGTCAAACTAATGGGGCGGAACGCTGGCATATTGCTTTCCCACAATCCCTCAGAAGAGCCAGTACACTCATTTACTCCAGTCAGCTTGTTGCCAAGGCAACATTTAGGATGGGTCTGGCAGGGAGGATACACTTTCTCACACACAAACTTCAGTGCGACCTGTTAAATGCTGCTACAGTGAACTTGTGCATCGCTAACACACATGGAGACACAGAACAGTTGAATTTATGCATGCAGCTGAGGTGCTGGCATCACTGTCGGAATATGGAGCGTGCTCTAAGTGCTCTCTGCTGCTTGTCTCATCAGTGCTGCCCCAAACCAATCTCACGCTCTCCCCACAGCTTTCATCCACAATACATGGCCCTTTGTTCATTTGCTCAGAAACAGGAGCAGACAAGACCATCCACTCACTTCATTTTTCTGCACCTCCACAGAGAGCACCGAGATCGCCATCAAACCCCATCTTGTTTGGGAGGATTGATTATACATGTCAGGGCACACTCATTCACTCAGGTTTCAAAATTCTGCAAAAATATATGTTCATGTACCTTCTACTTCCTTCATTAATAAGATTAAAAAGTAAAAGAGGATGTATTTTATGTACTTTTTGTAGTGATTCTACTTCCAAAGCCTATGATATTCCAAGCGAGTTAGTGGCTCCCTCACATCCTGTGCTCTCGGTCCCCATAGACCTACAACAGACACCAGCTGCCTGTCTTTCCCTGTCAGTTTGTATCAGCCAGATCACTGGGTTGAGATTACAAAGGTGCTTCACATCATAACAAGTGAGGGGCTTTGAAAGTAAGTCCCCTACTATAAAAACACCATCTGAAAAATATTTTAGAAACTGTAACTGTGAACATGTTCTGGTAATTTCTTTATTTTTTCTCTAAAGAAACCATTCACAAATAACATGGCAGTGGCATTCAAATGTGGCTGTGTACTAAAGCGTCTCTGCAAGAATACGTCCTAATGAAATATTTACAAAGCTTTTACTGTGTTGCATATTGTAGAAAGTATTTACTTAAATCTGATTGCTAACCAGCTAAATCCCCAGTTTGGCAGTATTAGAGCACCAATGACTAATAGTAGGGGCTCAAAAGGTTAATTGGGGCCAAAACGCCTTTTATGCACCGGGTGAGTTAATCCCACGATGGGACACTGTTCCCTTCAAGATCCTAGAAATAATCTTAAACGGTAAGAACCACATCAGAGGCTCCAATCTAATGCAACAATGTGCTCACAGATTTAGTCAAAGCAAATTCAAATTCAAAGCTAATATAATTCTGAGACTAAATTATTCAAAAGAAGGAGGTGTGAATATGTGTGTATTAGAACTGCTGCACCCAGCGTCATAAAGAGAATCTGCACTGGATTTGTGACTGTCTTGTATTCATTTGCATTTGGACGTGCTTTTTTGCATGCAACAAGTGCTGGACAGGTCCTGTAAATCAATGCAGAAACGTGTGTCTGTGGGTTTGCCACATGGTTCAGTACAGATCGGTGACATGAATAAAATAAATATTACAACTAGAAGCACAAAAAGAGTTCTGCGCCAACGTAAGGCATTGACTGGTGATTTTATAATTCAAGGGTGCAGTCCTCCATTCCGATTTTCACAATTGTGAAGAATCCTCCTTGCTGCAGGCTACTTTTGGCCCAATGTAAGGTTTAAGAATTTAATATATATATATATATATATATATATATTTATATATTTATATATTTATATCATAGTCCAGACCAATACTTCCGTGTTTGAATTATCAAGAAAACAAGCTCACCATAGTCCCCTTGTGAGAAATAATATGATACAACATTAACAACACAGCATTATGATAATGTAAACCTATTATATATTATATATAATATTTACAAGTATTTCTTTATAATAAGGGACCACATATAAATGAAACTGTAAGCTCATCAGGCTTGTTACTTGTTTTGAATTAGGTAAACATTACCGTTTCATTAATGGTAAAGTGAAATCCTCAGGCTGTTATTCAAATGGTAAAACTAGTATTTACCTAAAGGAATAAAACTGTAATTCAGATGTCTCTAAACACCTGCCTCATAAATACCAATCGAGTTAGTGCACCTGCCTCAGCTTCAGTTTAATTACATATGGTTTCTTTATGGCAGGCTCTGTGCTGGGCTCAAATACTGCCATAGTAGTTTTCAGCCTTGAGGATTATTTACAGTGACTCATACTGTGGTAAATGGGTTCACCTCCTCTTCCCAATAGACTCCTTATATTTTTTACTCAGGTCTGATGACATTTCAGGGCAGGCCATACACACAGGAACCCATCAGTGCTGCATGCGTTGGTCCCAAAGGTGCACGTTGACATATGGTGACCCAGAAGAAGAAGCACAACATAAACTTCAAAGCCCCAGCTCTCAAAATTCTAATGGATTCAAACCTCATATGTATAAAGCTCACTGTATCAGCCTGGCTGACTCAACCTCTAATCATTGTCTGTTTTTCTTTCTATTTGTGAAATCAATTAAAGGCAGTGAAATGGCTGATAAGCACCTGAATGGGAGAGCATCTGCAGAGAGTGGACCTAAACAAAGGTTAATTTCCTGTCCTTGAGTTGGCTGTTGATGCGCTGCTCCACATTCAAGTGTGAAAACAATGTGTGCAGTTGTGCTCCTTCGCACAATGACATTTACCCAGGTACCCTTGAGATCCACAAGGATGCCTCAGTAAAGGCCTCTCGTTGGATTGCAATGGATGAAACAAATCGCAACAGCAAAATTAGTAACTCTTTCAACATAGTTTCACTGAATGGAGAAATAAAGTCTCAACTGACAGGCTTCATTTTATAGACTGTTCAAAAGTATTATTTCCATTTTGTAACTAAAGAATATAATAATACTATGATTTTTGGTTCATATTTAATGTATAGAATGTTTAATTTTATTACTTGTATTATTGATTGATAAGTTATCAATTAACTAAATAATATAAGGCCTAGAATTGCCAAGAACCTTGTGATACAACACATACAGGGTCCACAGTGTCTACAGCCCTCAAAAGAAGGTTTTAAAGTGATGTTTTCTTTATGTTGAAGGATAAAATGCATTAGAATTTCATGTCCAGAAATATCAGGACGCAATTTATGAACAAGTCACTTTTCCAGTGCAAGCCTTAACACATTAATCAGTTGCATTCAAGGGTGTATTGTAAAATGTTATCTGTTGTTTTTTCAAATATTATTGTATCATAAGTAAAAAACATCCAGTAATAAACATCAGTGCCTTATTTGAGATGACATGAGTAACTATTCCAGATTTTAAGTATTATTCAGCATCTTTGTACTTTTTAATTGGGGAGCTGTTAGTGTATATTATTATAACATGGAGTGACCATTTCATTATCTCTTAGTTTAATTTTCCAATTTGTCAACAGTCTACGGCAAGAAGACCATTGCAGTAATAAACTTTGATTTCTTTTTTCCAACATACAGCTCATCATCTTTCTCCCTACTGTGTTGTTTGCTCCATTCACTCCTCTGTTTCTATCCTTGCCCCGATCTCTAATTAACACCTACAGTAAGCTGGATCTGACTGAGCAAACCCCCAAGGACAGCGCTGGAAACGCAGTCGGAGGGAGGAAAATAAATACAATAACAAAGAGACCAGCAATATTACCACAGAAAAAAAGACTAAAGAGAGACCCAGATGGAGAAGAAATTGTGTGAATTATGGATGCATTGGCAAAATGACTATGGCAAATGAAGAAATATTAGGGTGCTTCTGATTTCTGTGGCACCTCCGCTGCTCAAAGACTTTTCAAAAAACATCCGTCTTTTTTATCATACAGTGAAAAATATGAAACATTTAAGCATATCTTGTTTGGGAGATGCCAGCTGCCCATGGAGTGAGTAGACTAGTATGGAGCTCACTTTGGGTAGATTACAACTACTGCAGGCAATGCTCTTTGATAGTTACATGTTCAGTGTAAATAAGTGACTTTATACAGGTATGTTAAAATATATTGCTATGGTAATGGTGCCATGGTATAGGGCACTTGCATACACTACTTTGTATAGGGTTAAAAATGACTGTGCCAAGTGGTCTGACAGGCTAAAGCCGTTTATCTAAATGAAGAAAAACAACCACAGGCAAATGCACCCAAATTTGCAAACACTCACACATGCGATGCCAGGTTGAGAGCGTGCACGTATTTTAGTGAATTCGACTGGTGCATTAGTGGTACAGATTTATTACAAGTATTGATTAGCCGTGAACGTCCGACATCACGCACACACCGTAAAGCACTGAGTCAACAATACAGTAAAAAATTAGTGTTTATGTGCGCTAGACTTCAAAGCTATAAATTATAAACAATCGACTTTGCACCTGCTCACAAACACACAGTGCAGCATTCAAATGCACCTTGAACACCTGCCACAACAAAGAGCTACCTGCTACTAAAGACAAAACAGAGCACTGCTGGGATGCAAAGAGCAGTGTGTATAGCCTCAGCGAGGGGACCCATCTAAGGCATTTTAGGTTTCTTAATTTTCTGAAAATGATGCTGTTGGTAATGGCGAACTTCCTCACAAATAAAATGAGAAAAAGGGTTGCTTACCTCCTCCTCCTCCAAGTAGAGAGTTGTTGGCTGAAAAAAAATGAAGAGAAAAGTATTAGCTTGAAAAGGTGGGATTCACAAAGCAGAAAAACAGTCAAAACAAGATAGTCATAAAATAAAGGCAAAGAAAATATAAAGTTTAACTTAATAATAATAATATTAATAATATAATAAAATAAAATGTATTATTATTATTATTATTGGCAGTTTTCTCTAGATAGGTTAGAGGATGGGGCTCACTGAAACCCCGATTACAGTATTTTGTCAGGTTATGTGTCAATACACTGTAAAAGAAAAGAAAAAGAAAAAATGTTTTTTATGGCACAACCTTTCCACAGAAACAGTATACATTTTCATTATTTCTACGGTTATAGCTTGTGGCATATTGAAAGCTGTCCATATTTTAAAATAAAAAGTATGTTAACCGAATTCAATTATTCCACTTCATTTCAGCTCCAGTGTTTTACCTTGGGATTGCTTTTATACTTTCAGATTCACCCTTTAACCAAGCTGAAAATTACTTTGCTCTGGGCTTTGTATTCACAAATAGCTGTGTTTAAAGCACTTTTCATTGGTGTATATTGGTGCCGTGACCTGTTTCATTGCGATCCACACACTTTCAGCCACTAACATATTTTTGTTGTTTATTAAGGGAGCCATTCTACAGTCTGTCCTTCGGCGGAATGCTTTTGTGTCAGCATTTCTGTGAGTCCAAGTCCTGAGGGTGAACTGCTCTTTTGCCAGTGGTACACTTCATTGTATTCACCTGGCGTCTTCTGTCTAACCAAGTCCTTATTAGAAACAATAAGACACTACAAGTCACTATTAATGAAGTAGGTGAACAAGAAGCCCTGCTGCCTGATAACAAATAAACTCACGCAGAGGATCACGTCCAGAGGAAAACTAGCCCAGCACAAGCTAAAATACCCCAATTTATCTCCCGCTCAAATCAATCATCAACAGAGTTTTTACAAGGCTAACGAGGAGCTTTAGCTTTATAGCAACATAATGAGGTCTTTTTGGAAGCACAGAGAGTACACGATACCGCTAGTGCATCTCAAATGATTTTCCTTCCCGTTTCAATGGGAGTTATCGTAAATGTGTGTACAGTCTCTAAATTGCTGGCAAGTGTCAAGACTGGCTGCTTCTGCCATGTGCAATGTCCAAGTTTTTTTTTCTTTCCTCACCAAGAAATGTGTAGTCAGCAGTGCCAGCCAGAGTGCATCTGCTGATCTTTAAGGAAGTTTCCAACCTGGTGGAGCTGTAAAAAATGTTTCCAATATGTTTTGGGTTTGTTGATCGCATCTTGGTGCCAGTGATATGATTTGTGTGAGAGACAGTGATAGACTAGAAAGGGCGATTGGCATTGTTAGGTTGTTAGGTTTAAACTGTGAAAAATATGGATGCAGTTGTGATGACGTAAGCTATTTCGACAATTCTGATTATTTAAAATTACTTGATCTAGTTTTTGTTTAGCATGTTTTAATCCTTTTCTTTCATTCACTTCAACCCAGATACAGATAACATTTTTGCATGAATGGAATTCAAAGATGCTGTACAAAACGGGATGATAGAGACAGAATGCAACAGAATGGAGTAGCAATAACTATAAGTTAATGTTCTACGATTTAATAACGTCTACTATTTAATAACTACAAGAACAAAACGAAATATAAACAATTATAATATACTGTATTCATCTTATACTGGAAGTTGTGATTTAATAATATTTAACATCACACATCCCTTAAAATCAAGTTAAAAACAGCATTCATCTAATTTCCTTTCCTTTGTTTCTCAGTAACTTCTAAATCTCATTCATCCGTCTTTATTTCAAGACTTATGTGTTTCCTGAACAGCTGCCTCGCTAACATGGCCCAAAGAGGATTTGTTCACGCACAAATTTGGAGACATTAATGTGCTATGTCTTCCAAAGTGAAGAGACAAAACGTCAGGTTGTACAATTAACTGTGACACTTTTTCAGATGCTGAGCTTGTTTAAGACTTGATAGATCTCACAGCTAATCCTGGTGTAAAAAGTTCAGACAAATAAAAATGTCACATGCAGCAGAGCAATGGTATCACATATTGAGTCTTATTACAAATTGCCATGGCAGTGAAGTTTTTCTTCATTTTTTTAAGGAAGGACAAATGGGCCCTCATGAGAAGTGATGACGCAGCTACCGAAACTACAGTGGGTAGTTATTATATTGACAGAAATTGGTGAAAGATGAGAAATGACATCATCTTCATGGGTATCAGAGCAGGTGATGGATCTTGGTCACATTTTTATATAGTCCTTTTCCATCAAGGCACTCAAAGTGCTTTACAAGGAACCACTCACCCATTCAAACACATACACCAGTGTACACAGACACTGGGGTGAGGTGGGTTAGGTGTCTTGCCCAATGACAGCATTCATCTGTGGGAGCTGGAATTACACCGTCAACCTGTGGGTCAGTGGATCTGACTGGTCAATCAATGACGTCTATGTCAAGAGCGGGATTCGAACCACCGTACAAACACTCTTACCAGCTGAGCTACTGCCGCCCACTTCTACAGCAACTGCAAATGGTATTGGACTCCTCAGTAAAATATTTCTAAAAATGTGCTACTATCAAGATTTTTTCCCCAGAACAGGCTTAGTAATCAACATATCTAAATAACTCAGACTAAAGTTGCATGCACTGTGCAATAACGTATTGAAAACTACTTAAAAAACCTTGTATTGCTCTGATCTGGTTTATGCCCCATTCTTCCACAAAGAATATGTATAAACATGTTTTCTTAAAAAAAAAAAAAAAAAAAAAAAAAGGTCTGGTGAGTGCTTTGGCCCTTCTAGAAGCTCTCAGAAGCTCTTCTCAGAGACCAATAATATGAGACCAATAATATCAAACGTAACAGATGGGGAAGTTTGGATGAAGTAAAATTTTAGTCACATTTGACCAGACTCATTCAAAATGTAAAATGTTGTTCAGCAAACTTTAAAAAGAGAGGATGTGAGGCCCAAAAACACAGACAGAGCTTTTCGGTCATCTGGGCTCTTGTTTCTAAATAGAGATGTAGCACTAAATGAAATATTGTGTTATTGTATTTCAAGAGTCTCACAGTGGTGTTGTGGGTCATCACAAGGCATCGAATTACAAGTCTCTTTGCTTGCTCTTTGCTTTGTTGTTATTTTTCCTTGGCTCTGTTTCAGTCCCATTTACATGATGAAATAACTGTTATTAAGTAAATCTTAAATATTTGTATTATGACAGCAAAGTAGCATACTCACAATTTTGTTAGCCTTCACAAAATACCGCAATAAATATCGTACTGTGATATGCATATTGTGAAAATATCATGTTTAACATTTATGACAATAACTGTTCCGATAGAGTAAATTTAAAAAAGGGAGAGTATGTAGAATTTGTATTTCTACTATTTGTGTCTCCAGATACAAGGTTCAAATCAAATATTGGTGTTGAATTATTCCTAATTACAAAAACATTGTACATGATGGCCGATTTGTTTTTGAGTAACCCAATAATGATATTCAGACAATATTATATGAATACAAAAGAAATGTGCTGAGCATTTCTTTAATTCTGTTTGTTGAGGTTTATTATGAATATTTTTCATAATTTCCCAACCTCTATTTGTCTGGTTTCTTCCATCAACCCAAAACATACACAACAGGTCAGACCAAGCCTCCAGACCAATGTACCCACTGCCCCTCACTGGTTACCGCAGCTGCCACGTGGGATCGCTCAAATCCCACAAAGTCAAAAAAGTGTAACTTAAGCTAAACCTTAATATAGATAATGATTATTTCAAAAAATGCCTTTAAAATGTGGCTTGTGGGAACATAGAGCCCTTTATGAAATATGTGTACATGTGAGAACACAGAGCTGCCACAACTGGCTGGCGGTAGATCTCACTGTATTCTCTGCACCTTTTCATGTTTCACTACATCAGTCAATCTCCTGCTTGGTCATCCTCACTCATGCCTATATCCTTGTAGTTCATCCCATATATTTTGCGACCTTCATATCCCACTGATGTATTAATTTCTAAAGTAAAAATCATTTTAGACATTTACATACCAAAGTTTTCCAATCTATTCATCTTATGACTACGAAGCACTTAAAATAAATTCAAAACCTAAGATTAAATTGCTTTCTGCTTTGAATCTCAATGGCATTATTTGCAACTTGTTTTATTGCTGCCTTCTGGTCTGCAATCAGTGGCCTCTGTAGCGTGATGAATTTCTTCCAGTAAAACCGTATGTTCAGAGCAATAATATGTGTGGACAGAAACCTGGTCCCTTTTCTATCTGTAAGTGATATTTTTAGATTGAATTTTATGTGTGCAACCACAAAGTGTCTGCAGGAAATGTCACACTGAGGTGACACAATCTGTGTTTGGACAACTATCAGGAATACAGAGCACATCCCGCCAAATGTTAATGAAATGGCTTGTGGATGGCATCTTGTTCACACTGTGTAACACAAGGCTACAAACCTATACCCACGTTTGTGTTTTTTTTTCTACCTTTGTACACTTTGGGGATTTTTCAGATGATTTTTGTTATTTTCCACAACTGGCTACAAAAAAGTTGACTTTGCAGGCGACATCACAGAGTGAAAATACATTTCCTTCTATTCATTCTTTCATTTGTTGTAGTGCAACAAAATGATGCCTTAAAGCAGGAGCAGTCTAAAAGGAGAGCATTGCTCTGCTCATTTGTGAAAGTCGACGAGACTGCACTACAAAGACATGCAAAGGGTGCAGAATTGGAGAAAGATGAAAGAAGTGGCATGGTGCAGCATACGCTCTGACGGCCCCACACTTCAAGGATTAGGTGCTAGGATTTAGGACAGGTACAAACACTCTGGACTTCTAATGTGTGCAGTCAACATATGGAGGTTCTTGGCAAGCTGTCTCTCTCAGAAATGACCTGCATATTTTCTGATAAAGCTAATCACCACTACACTGTGTGCACTGACTTAATATTCAAAATGAATGAAAAGTGCTGCATTTTTCCTTGAGTTTCACTTTGAAAGTTCAAGGTCTCGCTGAGTAAAGTTCTGCAAATTTCAAGAGCAAAACATTTCTTTAGCTTTAGAATGGATCAAAGTTTTATTGGCAAGTTAAGTCAATTAGCAACCAATGACAATTAGCAGTTAAGTGTTCAAAAAGCTGGGAATGATTGAAGATGAGAAGAATACCACTTTTCACTCTATACTATAGGAAGATTTTATGAAAACATTCTATTGTAGAAAAAATATTTAACATACTCAGATTTTTATGTAATTGAATGCATCTGATGTATTTTGTCCAAAAACATAATCAATTTGAAAGATAAACAATAACCTTAAAGAGCACACTTAGCATGATGTAAATTACTTCGGGCAATGAGTGCATTTTAAACTCACTAGGTTAGCCTCCTTGAAATGTTGGAGTCTCCAGAAAACTTTGACATAGTTGATGGTGCAACAGTAGGGGTAGGAATACTGAATATACTGAATATCTAAATACT
The DNA here is from genome assembly GCA_029959045.1 of Taenioides sp. WSHXM2023. NCBI lineage: Eukaryota > Metazoa > Chordata > Actinopteri > Gobiiformes > Gobiidae > Taenioides > Taenioides sp. WSHXM2023. The sequence goes on along the minus strand of CM057100.1, from coordinate 15,119,527 downwards.
TTTTTTGCATTATTCTGATTCTACATTCAGATAATATTTTAACAATGCATTAGGAATGTGCTAAAAATGTGACTATAAAAGTCTTGATTAAGGTTCAAGTGTGGCACAGAATGTGAAAGGAAAAAAAAAACAATCACAAATTATGTTCCAAAATATCACTTTATGCCTGTTTGGGAGATTACACCTGCTGTCTGTCTCTTTTTGAGGTCATTTTTAATTGCTTTAATTATAGACAATGTATTTGATATTCAAAATTTGCACATCTCCAAAATAACAATTGCAATATGCAATTTCTCCCACACGCAATAGTGGTTTAGATATATAGAGATTTGTTTAAAAAGATGCAACTAACAGTGCAGCTGGGGGACTAGTGAAGGAAAACAAAGGAAAATATTTAAGTAGATGCGCACTCACATTGCCATATACTGTATAAGGATGGCATCAACACAATCGTAGACAGTTGCATTTCACTGTTGGGGTTACCATGGAGACGCCAAAACCCAAAGGTTTGTTACTGAAACCTTGTTAATTAGCGAGAGAGGAGGAAAAAGAGAGAGGGGCTATGCACGATACTCCAGGGAAAGTGTTCGCCATCTGTTAAAACCCACGTGTAGCCTCTATAGCTGGTCAAGTGTGGATCAAGCCAAACAGTCTGTAGATAAGCCTTATAGTACCACACAGTTGTTGCAAAAGCAAATACTCCTAACTCTCACAATATGGACCCACACTTTACTACTTCCTTTACTGCAATTAAACACCTAATTGGAATAGTTAATAGTGTGAACAGGGCTAAATAAAGCAACCATAGCATCTGTGGCTGAGACACGCTAATTATCAGAGCGGTGGAAAGCAGGAGGGTGCTAAGTTATACACACGCGAGAGGGGAGGAGTACGAGGTGTCAGGGGGGAGGCAGGGACTTGGAGCACAGTGCAGAGTTGAACAGGGACGGACGCGTATAGGACTTAATTTGCCGGGATCATAAAACAACAAGATGGAGTCGGTCTTCTGAGGTGAGTAATCAAATAAAATAGCTATGGGTTTGAAAAGTGATGCTAAATGTTCAATACTAAGAAGTCAGGGTAAAAGAAGTTGGCAAAGAGTAGTGTACAATGTGCTAACCAGAACACCTGTCTGCAAATGTCTCAGTTTTGAGGAAGTAACGTGGAAGTGCACTACAATGATTATTATTAAAACTGCCTGGAATGTCCTCTTCTTTAAGCCTTTTGTTACAGCAGACTTCCATCTTATTTTTCCTTTTTTCCATGCACTCATGCACAGCCTCTTATTCCCCAGGCCCCAGTGCAACCTGTTTGTCTATTCCCCCTCTAACCCTCCCATTCTATCTCTCTCTATCCCTCATCGCTGCTATGCTACCCACCTCCTCCTCCTCCCAGCTCTGCCTGGGCTTATACCACTTTCAGCCTTTAGTCAAGCCATCATTTAGTGAATCCACTCGAGAATGTCAATCAAGATGTTGCTGGATGCAAAATATATAATTTGGATTTAAATAAAAGATAACTACTTAAAAATATTCATTCATCTCACTCACCTATAATATGATTTGACAGCACTGGTCAGAGCAGGGATTTAACTTTTTAATTTGTGGGCAAACAGTTTACCACTGACCCACTGCCACTTGAAAACACAATCTTCAACTGAAATTTAGGATCAGGAATGAGCAATATGACAGGGGCCTCTGAGGAACATAAATGTTACATTTTGGAAACATAGGGCATAAACTATAATGAAGAGAATGTTGCCGTTTAACAGGCAATGCTGTTGCAAATGTGATTGATAAATGTCTACACTGTACACATTGTAAATCTCTGTGGACTAAAACTATTAGAAAGAAAATAATGGTCTATTTTTTTCAGATAATACTCTAGAAGTGAAAAGATGTTTCAGTACAACATTTATTTGCCATTTCCCTTTTGTTTAATGCTTGAAAACTGAACCGGCCAGAGCAGGATGTGGGGCAGACTGGTTGTTTGTCAAATGGATGCTAATGAACAGGCGTGTATAGTGCTACAGTAACACCATCAGAAATCCCCAACTCTAAGACGAGATCCTGATCCTGACATGATGCAAATCATCTGTCAAATATGAGCTGTCTGTCTTTAGTCTTTGGTTTCGCACAGAATGCAGAAATAAACCCAAGTGACAATGAATTAACATAAAAGTAATAGTAGTAGGTACAAAAAAACTATTGGTAAGATTGGCTGTAGGCAGATGGGGGACAAAATTAGGCAAGAATATTTGGTACCTTGTAACACAGTGCTTCACCGAAACAGGGCAATTAAAAAAAAAAAAAAAAAAAAAAAAAAAAAAGATTCTTGTGATTTTTCTGTCAGGCATTGCAGTTGATTTTGTACTTACATTTTAACAGTAGGATTGTGTTTAGAGCTCACTTTTAGAGAAGACTGAAATATATGAACAACAATTAATATAATACATACCTTTTATTTATTTATTCATTCATTCATTCATTCATTCATTTTTGAGTGCCCTTTGAGATGCATCATCTCTATTTCAGAATATATTTGAGGTCTAAATTACAAGACTGGTTTTATATACATAATATGATAAGGATGTTATTTTGTTTGTAGAGGAAATTATGGTACATAAATTAGTTGCAGTATTTGGTGATTTGCTCATTTTGACCATTCAAATTGCACTTTTGATTTGATTGTGATTAATCTTGCAGCCCTGAGAATGTCTTTTGGGAAAGTCTGGCTGTTTGCTTTTATTTAAGCTTTACACACTGCAGTGTGTCTATTTAGACAGTTTAATGAGTGGTACAGAGTGGAGCAAAACCGCTGCTGGTGCAGCTGCCCGAAGCCCATGGGCCCACCAGCCCACATGGGAGCTCTCCAGAGTGGGCTGTATCCCCCAGCACTGTGAGCGGCTCACATGATGGGGACATAATGTGTTTGCACTATGCTCTGGACTAATTCCCTCCATTTAAAAGATATTGTCATGCATACAGGGCTTTGATTGTTAGAACAGTTTAAAAGTGGATAATCTTTCATTAAAATCATTGGTCACTTAGAGTCTCTCAACACGGTGTAGAAGTCATTGTAGCTCACTGTGGGCTCAGGAAGATTCCCTAAGACAGTGTGATGTAAATGCATATTATTTTAACACAAGTCGCACCCTAAACCTTTCCATCCATTTCCCCCCAAAACGCCTCTGGCTATTTGCACCAATGTTTTGGCTGGGAGCAGGGGCGGCCCCACAGCCCCCGCTAAAGTCAGCGCGTATCTGTCGAGGAGCTGTTGAAGTCTAATTGCTGGACCGTGGTGTCCCGTTGAACTTGTAACAGAGCTCAAAAGTGCACGGTCCCTCTCTTGCCTGTCCAGACAGCCATACACAATACGGCGTTTTTTGTTGCTGAGACGAAAACGACGAGGGTTGTTGCAGACCGTATGCTGGAGGCTGCACCTGTCAGCGCGATACTAAACACAGTGATACATTTGAACGCGCAGGGCATCCTCAGCCTTGGAGAGATGAGACCGGGCGCAGGAGAGAGAGTGGTCGCACCGTTGAGGCGGACGCGGGGTGTGTGCTGAGCTCATGGGAAGCGGAGCGCTGTTCAGGAGGACCTGTAGTGGGGAAGTTGAGCGGATAAGTGACTGACAGCGGAAGCAAGAAGACGCAGGGGAAAAGACGAGACTTTAGCGGAGGCGCTCCGTTCTGTCCGGCTCACTCGAGCTTCGCGCACACTACAGTTTGTAGAGAAGAACGAGTGGATGGAGCTCCATTAGCAGGCAGCGCGTCTTTGTATTCTTCTGCTGCTTTAGGCAGCAATGACCGGGCAGTGACCGAGGAGTGACTTCACGGAGCGGTAACGTTCACTGGGGAGCACGCGGAGAGCGCGTTTGGTGAAAGAGGAGTTTAAATGAAGCGAAGGGTCGAGGGGACAGACAGGTATGTCCACTTTGTTTGCTTTTACGTGGCTTAATACGGACATGCAAAAATATTTTCTTTATGGAAGACTACATCTTTGTGCGGCTACCTGCTGAAGCCGCTTTGATGAAGATTATAAAGAAAAGTGCGATATTTAAAGCAGCGGGACTTAAGAGAGTTGGGCATTAAAGTGAGAGATTATAGTTTGAAGAGATAAATTCCCACTTGCATGTTTTCCTCTCATCTCTCCCATCGCTCTTTGCTGCTCCCTCCCTCGTGTGAATTGTGTGTTTTTCGTCTGTTCTATTCATCACTGGGCCACGGCTGTATCCCAGTGGGCATGCCCCTGGTGCATGACATTATTTGCAGCCTCAGAACACATGATTTACAATGGAACCTAACGCACCAATTAGACTTAAGACACACAAACACGTTTCATCATTCAAGTCATCTCAACAAATATTCCTGACAGCTGTAAACAGTGCGCTACGAGGATTAGCAGCAGTCATACAAGGCCATATTGAAATAGAAGATTAGACTGGCGTTGTCAGGACCAAAGCAGCGCACAGAACACAGGATAAAGAAAGCAACGATGGACAAATGAAAGTGTACTATGAAAACAAAACAATGACACAGAACCAAAGTATATGGGCTATGGATGAGCAACACACTGTGAAGAAACAGGCCAAGTGAACTGTACTATATAAGCAAAAGGGGGAAAACTACTCTTTCTGTATCCCTTGCCTTTTGATCTCCTCTCATTCAGCCATCTGACAGCAGGGAAGGAGCCGCTTATATAACACTCCCTTGAAAATGCCACAGACTAGAAAGGGTTTTACACAAACACAATAGCCACCTGTATTACCACATATAAAAAGAGGGCTGAGTGCTGATGCTATCTCCAAGGCTGAAGAATCAATGCATTTTTCATTTCCAGAAATCTCTTCCAGCTGTCAGTCATCATAACACCTGCTATAAGCTTACATGTGGCTGTCACTGTTGACCTGTGCTCCGTCGTTTAAAGGGACTTGTGTTTAAGTGAGGCAGTAGCTACTTTTAGGCCCAGCATGACTTGGCTTGACACTCCAGAAAGATGCCAGGTGGATGCCCCTTACTTGAACCCTCAGTTGAAGCCATGCACATTAAGTCTCTAAACATCTTTCACCATAAGGAATGACAGCGTTTTGGTGTAATTCAACTCCAATAGACAGCATGACATTTATTTATTGCTAAGCTGATGGTTAAATGCTGGCAAAGAGGCAGGTTGAGCACATACTTGCCACAGCACATTAAAACTACTGTAGACCTTCTTTGCAATTTATGTAAATCTGACTCAGCTACAGTCTGCAGTTCAACTTTTACTGAGGCTTTTGTTGGTGGCTAAATGAGAATGGATAATCCGGTCTCAGTGGTTCACAAGCAGCGCACAATTCCCACAAGCAGGCAAAGGAAAACAAGGGGTGGAAAGATAACAATATGTTAATAACTGCATTGAGAGGCAAGAAATTTATCACAGTGACCCTATAATGGAATAACTTCATGACCTCAGAATCTATTTATGTTGAATTCTGTGATATTGTGGCCTGGCCAGCCAAGACTTAGGAAAACATGTTTGCAAGCGGCAGCATTTGTAATAGAAAGATGGATTAGTCATGGTCTGCCATGAAGAGTAAAAAACAAAGAAAAAAAAGTAGTACTAAAAATATAATGAACTTCTGCAGAATTAATTAATTATTCATTAATTTACAGTTAATCTGAGGTGACAGAAGTTTGATTTAGTTAAATGACTGATGACCAATGAGTTTGTTCCCATAGGTCACTGAAATTAACAATTTTGATGATCCAAAGAATACACAGAGATTATCAGTCTGGCTGCCAGGCTTGTGATATTTTAAAAGCATACTTCTTTTGTTATTTTATGCTTTATGATAGATTTCAAGTGGAATAGTGGTAAAATGGTGATGTCATTTTTGTATATTTAAGAGCTAAAATGCTAACACAAAAGCTGCCAAAAATTGGTTATTTTAACAATAAGTGAATTGCAGCTGAAATGTTCCTCTCAACAAAAGGCTTTCTCTAAGTTTTTTTGTTTGGTTTTTTGTAAACATTGCAGTGTTGGGAGTGAATTTCCGCTGAACTTGATGTATGGCGTCTATTTATTGCACAATGCCGCTGTTAAATGTAGTTGGTCTGACTGCGGAGAGATAAAAGCTTAGTTGTGTTGTTTTCAGTAGGGGCTGGAACGTGTCCCTGGAGTTTTTTTGTTCGAGTCTGCTTGTCCCGGTGAGCAGTATACAAGGCGCTGGGCTTGTGGCCTGTGGCAGAACAGCAGGTGTCAAGATGAAGATGACGGTCAGATTCTCAATGACTAACACTATGTCTGGTGGTATCCTAGGGCAACTTCAAACACCCACTACATCTCATACAGCTCTCCATTCTCCATAGGTTATCACTAAAAATGACATCTATTGGATTGCAGATCTAAACTTATGAACATATACACAAAATTTAGTCTTTATACTCACAGCAAACATAAATATTTGAGCAACATACCTGCTATATGCTTTTATGACAACATAGACATACAAATCAATATTAGCCGTGGCACACAGATATCCAGGACATCCTGTGTGAAAGCTCAGAAAGGTAGTAAAAAGCACTTAGCGTAGGCAATGAAAATGGTCTCCTGGTCAATCAGATGAATTCAACTGGATGGAATTGTGTTTTATTGATCTGTAAGAAAGGAAATTGTCTTGTCAACCTCATGTTCAAGTCATATGTCATATAAGCTATATACCTGGAGCAAACGTCAAAGTTAATGTGATCTACATAGAGTTATGTTGTTAATCGAATGTCAATAAACATGTATAGCACCAGTCAATTACAATTCCAGAATTTGATTATTCTAAAACATGAACCCAAACTACTATAAATGTGTTTATTCCTCCTTCCAGGGTTAACTTTTCCCAGTACATACAGAATTGTTTGACCCAATAATTGTGATTAGGGTTTCATTACTGAGCAGTCAACTATAGGGTGTGGATAGTGATATGCAGTTAGCAGATGAGAATAAAGGAGAAGAGACCACCTCCCATTGAGGCTCAGTAAGTAAATGAGACTCAGAATCCAATACACCTGCACAATAATGTTCCCAGCACCCCGCCCCATAACATCAGTGTGTGGGAAAGTGTGCACTCTCCCAGATTTAGAGCTTAGCCAGGCCCATATACAATGATTTCATAACAGCGAGCAGCCTCTGAGCGAGAGCGCAACAAATGATTTACTAAGGATTACAGCATATTTTGTCATCCCATATACCAGTGTCACAAAAACATGGATGAAAAGAAAAGATGGGAACAGACAACAAGTCTGTGGACAGTCAGTCAAAGCAGGCATCCTTTTATGGATTTAGTTACAAGCTATAGTTTCAAGCTCTTTAGACAATAACTTTAGTGACACTGATTGTGCTGAAAACTATGTCTGATTCATAATAACCAGGTTGAGATTGACTAAAACAAAGAAGACTTCCATGTTTTTAATAAAAAATCAAGTTAATTATGATATTTGGACCATAACAAACCTCTGCAAACTAAACCAATTACAATGAATGAGACAAAAGTGTCCACTGATGATAAAAGTTACAACTGCGTGTGTGTGTGTGTGTGTGCGTGTGCGTGTGCGTGTGTGTGTGTGTGTGTGTGTGTGTGTGTGTGTGTGTGTGCGTGTGCGTGTGCGTGTGTGTGTGTGTGTGTGTGTGGGTGTGTGTGTGCGTGCGTGCGTGCGTGCGTGCAGATGTTTTTAGCAACATCTGCTCAAGACAAACTGATGCACCAGACTTTCCAAAATGGAGTCTGTGCTGATTTTAGTTGTTGTGGCTTAGACATTATGCAATCAGCTGTAGGAGGATATGTGGAAGTAACACAATCTGTTCTTTTAAATGGTTATAATGCTATGTTTTGCCCGCGCGTGTTGAGAATACATAATGAAGAAGCCTCCCTCAAATTTGAAAATAAATATATCGCACAGTCAATGCCAGATAAGATTATTACCAAAGAGCCTTACAGCGGGAAAGGCTTTAACAATTCAGTGTTTTTTGTTTTTTTATTCTAGGCTGGCTCGCACTCTCCTGCTGGCACTGCATTAGTCCGTATTGTGTTGCATTATGGCTTTGTGTCTCAGCGTATAACAGTGAGGCAGTCCATTTGTGACCACAGCAGCACAGAGCAGCGGGTCAGTGGGAGTAGGAATAGAGCAGAAATGAGCTACAGGTCGACCAGCAGGCGAGTTTCAGAGCTGGGTACCTTAATGCGCCTCAACACCCTTCGAGACCCCAGAGCTTTGAATAAAAGATAGACATGTGTTAAAGCAGCTCCATGGAAAAGACATAATTGTTCCAGCCAGGCTATTCATGTACAGCATAATTACCACACTCACATGAACAGAAAAAATCAGCCAAGAAAGCGTTCAGGAAGCGTCACATTAGTCAATGCTATGTCTCACAAAGCTCATTAAACATTACGGACAAAATGGATGTTTTGTTTTTGATAGATATTTGTTTACTCATTTTGACAGCAATGTAAACATTGTCACAGATGTTTTATAGTGCACATCTGTAATTAAATTATGTTACTCTGGATAGTACAGATTTTGGTTTTAAGATTTAAATTTGCAAAATAAATGTTGAAAGGTAGACTAAAAGATGAGCTCAGATGGTTGAGGGGCTCTTTGACTTGAAGACTGATTCTGTTTTGATCTGTAGTGGATCAAAGGGCTGGGGAGCTAATGGAGAGGGACATGTTTGAAAGCATTAATGAATAAATAAAGCCCCTGTGGGCAGTGCAGGCTGATTATATGGGGAATAAAGAGTAGTTTATCATCTTCTTCCCAACACGAGACACTGCAGGCTCCAGATTGTTTTCTCTATAACCGCACATTTGTCTCTGTTTCACCACATCTGTTGCAAAAAAGACAACAATGCCCACAGAAGGAATTATTGCTGCGTACTGACACGTGAATCGTAAAAAAATTCAGTCTCTCAGTCCACTCAGTGTCATAAAATATCAAGAAGAATACCACTAGAACCATTATGACAAACGATGCAATCTTTTAAACAAACTGTGTGTTAATCTTTGCTCCATGTCCATCACCTGGCATCTATTCACCACTGCTAGTCTTACTGCTGTTGGGGCCAGTTTGGCTGTGACTAGGGTTGTCAAATATATCAAAATTCAGATAATAATCAATACTATATAATTTTTTTTTTTTTTTTTTACTTTTATTTAACCAGGAGGTCCTATTGAGATGCAGAATCTCCTTTTCAAGAGAGCCCTGGCCAAGGTAGCAGCCTTGTTTTGCAGCAAACTTGTTTTGAAGCTAGGTATAAATACTAAAAAAAATAAAAATAAAAAAAAAATCAGCACAAACAGAAAGAATGACCTTTCCAGAACAGTTACAATGATCTTTAGCTTTACCAGAACTAAGACTACATGGTAACAAATAGGGATGCACCAATCTGCTACTGGTATCGAATATCGGTGCCGATATCAAAGATTTTGGTGGATATCAGCTTCCAAGATATGAGTTCAGCCAATATCCCATTTTAATCTATAGATTTGTGTAATAAAATGTTTTACTGGCCAATGTTGGCACAAAGCTGTTCTGTAGTTACAAAACACATTTAGATAATTTTTTACCATATGCTGTTTGTGTTTAAAGGAAATAAATTATGTTTTCAGTCTCTGCACTAGTATCAGGCGATATTGGGTATTGACAGATACTTAAAGCTAAAGTATTGGCATCGGTGAATCTCTAGTAACAAAGAAAGTAAGTAAAGTAACAAAGAAATTTAGTGTTGGAAATTACATCTATTGTCTAAAAAAGCCCTTAGTCATTAATCACTTGTTGCCTTGAATATCTCACTCTTTAACAGATATTTTTATAATCACTTTGTCAGTGGTCATAATGCCTGGTCATATTTATTATGTATTTTGTGTTGCTTGAAGTTTAATTGATTGAGAGAAAACAACACAGTTAAATACAAAGCTATATTTATAAACATCTCCTGTCTGTGTTAGCACAAGTGGCTTATTAGAGACAAATGCCAAGTTACTGCTAAATACCACGGCAACAAAAGATGAAAAGAAAACAGCATTGCTCTGGCGGAGCTGATCAAAGAATGGAACACTTGTGTATATCAGCCAATTATCGAGTCACATCCAGTCCTTCCTCTCTGCCAGGCATGACAACATGCTGCAGGATTGAGAAAAGGTGTGGGCAGGAGATCACTATGACCAACGTGAATCTCTCTAGATCACTCATACGCATGCATTACACTTCTCTGCACATCACTATAGGCTTTGATAATTAGCCTTTTCTGGAGTGTTCTCACTACCTCTTTGTAATGATGAACAAAGGCCTGCGACTCCTGACTGACAGACGCCCAATAATAACTTTTACTTCACCCACTTTATTCTCTTACAACATGTTCCCACACATTTTCAAGTTTTTGTCTTTTACTTTTCACAAGTGTACCTCCTGCGGATTTTATTATTTCTCAAGATAATGAAATGAAAAGTGAAATTACAGCACTGAGGAGATAAAGTGTGAGGGAGTGACAGACTAAGCTTGCCAGTTGGATTTGAACCTTTAGTTTTGGAGTCTTACTCTAGCCACAGGGGGCATTTTCATCATCGAGTTAGATTTCAAATGACTTCTCTCAAGTGTCATCAGGAGCACAAACACATAAATGCCCAAAAGCACACCACAAAGACAGCGGGGTGCTGGGTTTAATGCAGGTTCCACCAGCAAGAAATATTCTGACCAAACCGAATGTGCTTTTGCTTTGTGTGTGTTCCACTGTGTGTTACTTCTTTGTATTTTCATTTAAGTTACTTAAACAGGAAAAGTTTAAAATCTCAATTCTAGGGGATCAAAACAAAATTGTTGTATTTTGCGCATTTTTGGTGTAAGAGTAAAAAAGTGATTTTGTACACAACTATGTCACTTTTTTACTTTTTGCTTTCAAAAATACACATACTTTTTTGGTTTCTTTTTTGTTTTTAACGGTTAATTAATGAAAGACTATAAAGTAATTTCTGTAATTTGCACAGGATTTGAACATATGGACAGATAGATGTGATCTTAATGGGTGGTGCATAATTGACTGGTCTGTCTAGACAAACAGATCCATAGCTTTAAAATATCATATGTTTTTATTTATTTATTTATTTATATAATTGAATATCACAGTTGACTTGGCTGAGCAAGAATTCCAGCACCATGTGGGTGGACTACTCACAGCTTCAGGGGTGTCAGTTAGTACATATCCTCACACTTCCTGAAGGAGCTGCCAACACACCTAAATGCTTTTCATCTGGGAGTCTTTCTCTGGAATCTCAGTGTCCAAGAGTCTAATTACTGCTGCAGAAGACCTGTTTTTACTTTGCCAAGAAATACATGCTGGGAGGGAGAATCATTTTGTATCTAAACAAGTGTGTGCTATTAAGCCGCCAGTCTTTAATTGAAAGTGGAGGTACATTAGTTAGTAGCAGAAAACATCAAACCTCATCATTAAGTGGGCCTTTTGCATTATAGGCCTAATTGGAGGTGAATGGCAGATGAGTTTGCTAGATGCTGTTTGAATATTGACTTCAAGGCCACAGACCCTTTACGGAGCCCCTAGAGAGATAATACACTTTATTTACTGCTTATGCATCCAGTTGTCTACAGCCCACAGTGTGACGCCTGACCATTTTAATTATTAGCTGCTGCGTTCAAAATGAAGCCGCTAGCATTTTCATTACTGCTGTCATATGTATGCAAAACACCTCCAACTCTAGCTGTGTTGTGAGTGCCTCTTGCTCTTCTTATGAGCTCTGGTTCACATCTCTACCACCTATCTCCCCCCCTCCTATTTCAAAGTCTCGTTTACACCCTCTCTTTGCTGTTCATTCAGGTTCCTCTGGGGGCAAAACTCTTTCGGCTCACATTGTCGACATCTCTGCCTCCATCTTTCCTGTATCTTCCCTTGTTCAACTTGCCTCTCCTGGTGACAATAGGTTTCAGGACCCATTCACTGAACAGCTCCCATTTGCACTGCTTGCTTTTTCTTTGGTTCGCTGTCATCTTATCACAGGATTTTGTCCCTGCTGTACTATACACAAAGAACAAAGACACACATGCACAATTCAAAATGTATATCTAAATGAAGAATGTGATGAAAAGATGTTAGATGAAAATGGATGTGGGTAAAGAAAAACACTTGAAAGCTTTCTAAATAATGCACCATTTAACACCTCCCTAGCAGCTTGAAATTGTCAGGTCTATAAGGAAATTCAGAGATAATTGACCTCGGCTGGTGTTGAGTTGGTGGGGAGGGGGCAGAGACAGACACAGACTGCACCACGGAGCGAACTGCCAGGGAGAGTAGAAGTGGGAGGTATAGTGTTGTCACAGTGCATAATGCTGTCACTCTCATTATAACCAACTACAAGTGAAGGAAAAGAAAAGGTGTTATGTAGGGAAGAACAGTCACAACATATTCACAAGTCACACAAGGGGGAAAAGGTGCGAGGTTAAGTCGCAGCACGTGTACAAAGCATGTGAGAACGTTCTCAAATTTGGCATACCTTATAACGCATTGAGTGAATCATACTTTTTGTCATTCTGGACTTGTTAATATTACATGACTAGCCTTCAAAGTGATTATATTCTCTGTAATTTGTAAGTATGTAATAATTACTTTATTGAGTTTGTAATCAAAATATTTAAAAATGTTGGAGAATGTTAAATGTAAAAAAATGAATAAACTAATAAAAAAACTTGTAGAGTAATCTTCCATATAAGGGTATAAAGTAATATTTCTGTACTCAGAATAGCTCACCCCTAGTGATGTCATTCAATTATTCCAAAGACTGGGGCTATGGGCTGCAATACATACTGTTGCTCTGGCTTTGCCTGCTGTTGTAAACGGTTGGAGCAGTTTACAGCAGCGTAACAGTGAACAGTTTCCAAAGTAGCTTGCCACCACCAGTGATTGTTAAATTAATGAATAATGGACCAAATGTTAATTGTAATGGGTTTTCAATGTCTTTGTGGCTGATCGCAAAGAGCCCCAGTAAATAGGCCGAAAGCAGCAAATATAAAGCCTTTAACAACCATCTCTTTTTGAGACATTTTTTTGTTAATTGTAATGAATGTAGAAATTTATGTTTGTGTGTTTGTTCAACCTGATGTATTTGTTTGTGTTGCCAGATACTGTGCCGCCCCTGATGCTCAACAAAGTGTAATGAACATAACCAGTTTCTGTTTGAAATGAAGTGGTACTACGCTTAAATCTTTTAAACCAGATATGATTATAAAAAACTGAGATAACATTTCATTGTATATTTCATTCCCAAAGTGATGTAAAATATGAGTAGTGAAGCAAAAGCTTCAGGCCTTTTCTTGCTTGTCATTTTTATTTTTGTACTGTGCAACAGGAACGTTTCTCTTTACACATCATACAAAATACAGAACACTAATGGATTAGAAATTGTGTAAAAGGACGATGTACTATACCAATACATTTTGACCTTGTATTTCTAGATAAAGAGAAATCTAGCACTTGTATAAGATAGTTTTAGGTTGTTAAACACACAGGTAACAGTTTCCACTGCAATTGACAGTCCACTGTGTCTAATTGATAGAGTGCATATTAGCCATCCCAAAAGAGTGTCACTGTGATCCAAGATGTAAAAACAGTGACTTAAGCCTTTCCCTCAGATGTAGGACTGATTATCTGTGCTCTGTCTCCCCTCTCATGTCACCCTGCCCCTCCCTTTGCAGCTAAATGGGAGCTGTGTGTCGCTGTGTTAGAAAGCCAGTCACATACGGACCACTCTTCTATGTAGCTGCTCTCCCAAGTCCTCCCTCCCTCTCTCCATCCTATTCCCAACATCTCCTCTCCCCCCTCTCACCCTCCAACGGATCGACTGAAAGTCCCGGCCTTCAATGTGTTGGAGTCCAGGGGCTGTTGAATATGAATGTGGGTTATGTCCTCATAATATCTAGTCACTTCCACGTCCTAATGTGAATAAGTAGAAGTGGTCGCATAGCTTCAGGTCTACTATCTGCAGTACGATGTCAAATTGAGCTTCACTGATTTTAAACCTTTAAACCTGACTAATTTCTAGCTCCAAATTACATTTCAGTAGCTCCGTAAATTTAATGCCTCCTCCTTCTCCTTTAGCTGTACTTACCTTCACACACCTACAACCCCCATTCAACCACCAGCACCACACTGCCTTGCTGCATCTCTGGCCGCAATATCACTTGTTTTCTCCATTCCCCCCCGCTCCTTCTCTTTGCCGCCTGCTCGATAAATGAGAAACAGGGAGGCAGAGATGGGGAGGTTACGTGTGCGGAGTAGTTAAACAGTCACATAAATCCATATAGACGCATACACACACAAACTACATACACTAGAGTAAACGATGTGTAAAGCGACACGCGTGGCCAGACGCGCACAAAGTAAGTAACGTATTAGCGTTCGATTGGAAGACAAGCAGTTGTTGTTGGTGTGTATGGTGCTGCCTTCTAACTGGCTGTGTGTGCATGTGCGGGCACACACAACACAAGTGCACAGTTTTAATGAGTGTGTTCATTTTCCTGATAGTGCCTCTAGGTGAAATAATTGCCAGTGTTTGGGCCCCTTGATGGTGATTCCGAGTGTTCTCAAGCCAGTCGTCACGATAGGCCACAGCGGGCAACAAGCACACCCTCCTCCCCTCATCTCCCTCTTTGCAGATTTAACTACTGCTCTGGTGCGATCCACACACACATGGTCATGAAGATGCGGGCCATAATATGCATAAGCACACAATGTGGACATCAAGCAGCACATTAAAACTAAACACGCACACACGCGCAGTGAGGCAGGGGCCAGAGCAGAACAATAGGGCGGTCTGACAATGAGCCTCTGAGGAATTCTCAGCTCAATATTAATATTCAGCAGAGTGGATGGAGAGAGCGCATGTGTCAGCAGGGACGCACGCTCATCAACCTCACTAACACTAGGGTTAGGCAGGCACATGATTACAAAACACTCCCACTCCAGTCCCCATGCAGTGCTGGATGGAACTGTAGCTCCCTAGATCCTTATACCTCCTGCTTCCATCTAGTTTCCTACTGGGCTCTGAAGGCCTAAGTACCACACCTGTCAGTTTTTTCAGTACTTTTCTGAATCCCTAGGAAGCCTGGTTGGAGATTTGATTTAGGCAATTTTACACAGAAAACCCATTTTAATGTTTAAAAGTTTTGGTTTAGCCAGGAACCAATTTAAAAGAAAATCAAAGAAAAGAAAAGAGATTTTGTGAAGCCAATTTTCTTCTGGGAAAAAAGCAGTCTCTTCCTTGATTTGTTATATTTTCAATTCAGTTTTCTATGTCTTGAGTGAACAAGTAAGCACACCTGTCAGTCCAGACTCCACAGTTTTTGCACAAGGTGACCGCTAACAAATGTTGGCCATATTTGAGTGCATATGCTACCTCCATCTGTACATCCGATAATGTAAATCACTTACTGAACCTACACTTAGCACATCTGTGCTGCTCCTTACAACAGATGTGTTTAAGTGTCCTTATTTTGCACTGAAGCCTTAAGCCGCACTAAGCTACATTATTCCAGGCGTATTGTATCTTTTGCACTACAATTGTTCAAAAATGCTGTATTTATTAAGCCACATTACCAGCTCTGTCGGCCATCCCATCAGGCAAAAGAAATGCTAATACGATATCATTAGAGCAGAAGCAGAAGTAAACAAAGCAGTTGGAGCATTTCGCCTGCACAGAAGCCACACTGAAAGTCACATAATGTAGCAGCACCCGTTGGCTACACAGTTGTCATTGGCTCACAAGAGCAAGAGTGATTTGTGTCCCCCCGAGGAGCATGATGTTCTGTGCGCTAACAGTTACCCACAAAAACAAGTACAGTGCATAAAAGATGAACAATGGCGGGTCATTTGGAAGCGCTTTTGACATAAACATCATAAAGGTCACCTGCCTACACTGTGGCGCTCTGCTCTTTATCACCACTACTCCTCTGGAGCAGCGTAAACGTGATAAAGAACAAAAAAGATCAACAAAAAGGGCCAATAAGCACAAAGTGTGGCACGAAATGGGCAATTCAAACAAATATGATTTAGACAGGTTTTCCCTCAGCAAATCTTGTTATGTGCTGTGTCACTCCAACTTCCTGCTTTGGCTCATTGCAAGCCATTTTCTTGTGAAGGCCATTTGAAAATCTTATTTTAACTAATGATCACTGGTCAGGAAGCTGTTGCAGATTTAACTGTGCTTCTATTCAAATTAAATGTCACTAAACAAAATGAAAAATACAAAGCACCAGCAGTAAAGTTGGGTTATTGTTGCACTTGAACCTGGGGCATCCTTGTTTAAAACTCATTACATCTTGAGACAATATTGACTCTGAGATTTATTTTGAGAGCATTTTGCATCAGTGGAATTAAATTAATGTTTGTAATTCATTTGTAAGTCAATTAATGTCAAGGTGTCTCTACGGCTCGCAAAAGTTCTGTTGGAATAAAATTGCATCATATTTTGATTTTAGAAATGCCTTTTCTATATTACACCCAATTCACGATCTCGTCAAGTCCTTCCTGATTTCTTCCTCGACACATGCTCCTAATGTCCCCATTTGTCTCCTCTTCTCCTCCCCCTTCTTTCACGCTGTGTACTGCCACAAGCTATACCTTTACCACTAAAAATCCATTACAAAAACTTTTCAAGACGGCCTCAACATTATACAGACAGAGCTACACATATTGATGTCTAATGGGCGATGGCAGTGAGCTGTGGAAATATGTTCAATATGCACAGCTTGTCCAGCTAGACAGACATTTTGCCTGCAGTGGGCAAAGATTAGCGTGCAATGGAGGTAGCACGGCAGAGCAACCAATTACTACAAGCATTTCCAAATGACAGTTATTGTTATTAAAGTGACAACTGCTATTAATGAATGAGTAATGGTATTCTTAAAAAGGGCTTCATTAGAATTATGATTTGGCATATGGGTTATATGTGCCATCAAAGACAAGCACTAGGCCTTGAACACGAATACTCTGAATCATTCTCAAGCACCAGGCATTCATCACACATGGGCAAATACATTGTAATCAGTCAAAATTTATGTGTAAAAAGTGTCAATAGAATCTTGTTAAAACACATTAAATGATAATGTATCAAATGATAAGTGAATAGACTGTCACTACTCAATTCAAGTACATACTTAAAATGTTGATGTTTAAATGTCTATTTTTGTATTTCAATTTGATATTTGATATACACTGTTATATATGAAGCATGAGAACTGTACAATTTAAAACACTTTTACCTGGATGCTGACCATGTTTTATGCAGTTTCTGTATAGTGGGTTTTATAGTTGTAATATTACAAATTATTACAGAAAGATACAGTAACAGTGGTAGGCTGCTACAAGTATAGGCAACAGCGATTGTTGTGTCTTCATGGTTGTAATTGTAATTGGAGAGGTACTATTTATAGTACTAATAACGTAGCAGCAGTAGTATTGTATCATTACTTCAATCAGTTTTTTTGACACATTTTACTATAAATAGTAAACTTTCAGATATTAACAATATTTTTGAAAATTTGCCTCTAATAAGGAACATTAATTTGAACACATGTCCTAAATTAGTGCAAATAAATGTAATAACAGTCCCTATTCTAGAGTCCAGAGTAGTACCAGTTTATTCACCCACATGTAGTCAGCAAGCCCTGCCACCTCATATGTATTAGTACATCCCAATGAGAGTTATGACACTGCTCCACTCTGGGCTGAGGCCTGTTACTGATGAAGATTTTTTAAGTTAAATGTGTCCTTAAAAATAAAAATGAGGACACCTTTATTTGTCTCTATTTGTGTTTAAGCAAATGCCATGATAATTTCCCAGTTGGCTATGTAGTCTACTTACTGTGGAATGAAACGAGCAGTGCAAGTGTATAAGCAGCCGAGCAGTTAATGGTTTTGATGAATCCGTGTCTGTGTGCGCAGTGTAAAAAAACCCTTATATTTCCAAAGTCAGATTCACTTGGGGGTTCAACGCAGCACACAAGACACAGACACTTAGCACAGGGTGGGTAATAAAAGCTTTTTGTGAGGAGAAAAAAAAAACAAAACGGCAGGTTTGTGTGTATCAAGAGCTTAGGCCTGTGCTGCTAAAGCATTGACCTTGATGTATTTTCATAAGGCATTTAATTTTATAACTGTTCAGATAGGTATAATTATTTAATGCATAGCTTTTAGTGTCTTATATTGTGCCAAAATCAACACTACTCCAGTAGTACTAAAACATGTGGTTTGTTTACTTTTGCAGGATCATAAAGTCAACAAACATACAGTTGTTCTGAGTCTTTTTTATGAACTTAATTAAAAGTTGCACTTCTGAATTAAATGATTCACAAAAGGATGTTTTTTTTAATTAAAAAAGACTTATATCAGGATTGCATCTGGCTTAATACTCTATTCACATCAATACAACACACACCAAGATGCAGATGATTTGCAGTTTCAAACGCTGTTTGGACGAACCATGACTTTAAACTGCTCCAACGGATTGCAGTCAGGATTACAGATGTCCAAAGCCCAAAAGGCAACATAAAGTCCAGTAAAGCAGTCCTAAAATTCTTATGAGATGTTGTAAAATTGAAATAAGCAGCAAAATAACTGGTCTTTCCCTTGAATATGGCTCAGACTAATCAAAAATAGTTCTCAATTTAATTAACTCTCTGAGCCCAATAACACGATCCATTTAACTTTACTGGACGATATACAAGCATACAAGATAGTAAGAGCTACACACACTCCACTTGGGTTATTTGTGATTACATAGCCACAGCTCAAAATTATTTAGCAATAACGGATTTAAAATGCAAATATTGTATTTTTATTAGTTTGTTCTTTTGTCTAATACAGTTGTTCTATGTGTTGTTTTAGGTCAACTCAAGCAGATGTCCATCACAACTGTCATTGTGAGAGCTGTCAAGGTCTTTAGCCTTTTGAAGGATTTCCCCACACACTGCAGTGCTTCGAAGGGAAGACCCCTTCATATGGACATATAACTCAAAAAAGATATTACATTTTTGGCAGTAAGATTTGCATGGACATACTCTGGAGATACCAAATATACCCCGGACTTGACGCGAAATTATTTGACCAACTGTAACTGATCAAGCCTGCATAGAGCCTTGCCTCTTATTAGTTACACTCAGAGTGGGCTATTAAAAGAGTTGCATGAACTATATATGCCTGACCCACTACTTGCATGAGGATCCAGGATTACTTTTGACTCCAAAGAAGGACCCTTGAGCCCCCAAACGTCCCCCGTCTGCCTGCCCAGCTGCACCATTTGGGGAAAAGTGCTTTCATTTTGGGCCTCTGGAAGTTTGGTGAAGATGACATGATTTGGTAGGCCTAAAAGCTGTTACCCAGAGAGAGAAGCAGACAGAGATCTTGGTGAAGGGACCCACAACCCCTTCCCCCTCACATATCAGGGTGAGCCATGCTACTGTTGCAACTAGTGGAAAGCTGGTATACAGGCACTCATCAGCCCCATAATTATTCACCCAACATTACACCCTGAGGTCCACTGATCGCCTCCTGAATCAAAACAGCTCAAGAAACTGAAAAACAAGCACAAGCTTCTTCTCCATAGGTTTTTGACACAAGTCCAGCTAGCCACGGCTGAGTGAAAGGCACGGGGAGTCACTGTTCAGGTTAGTATGCCATGAGCAATCACAGCAAGGGACTATCAGACCTCTTTTTTATCAAGTCAAACATACACCACTACACAGTGTCTGTCAATCATACAAATGCTTTCAGCTACACAATGAAAAAAACATACAGGCTATATGTGCCAGCAACAGCTTTTTCAGAACATGACTGGAATATACAAACATGCCCCAGGACATTTAGAAAAAGTGATGGAACAGATCTACTGTAGAGCCAACTGTAGTGCTTCAATTTACATTTCTTGCAGTAATGTATGTGTAAAGATCCAAAGAAGAAGTATATGCATAGTTATTTATATTCCATTCTAATATGTATTCGATAGTACTTTTGGTATCTATGACTTAACATACTGATTTTTTTAGCTGTAAGTTATCATTTATTGTCAGAAGTTGAGAAAGGGTCTAGCGAAGTTACTTAAAGTATTAACTGCACCATTTTTAAACAAGAGAAAAAATGTTTTGTTCTGCAGTGTACAAACAAATGTAAGAGACAAACTCAAAATGTCATGAACAAGTTTCCTCTTTTCTTAAGGGGCAGTCCAGTTTTCTGTGTGACTTCTCGCCTCAATCCGTCCCTTTGTCCCCTCTATTCGTACCATCTCATGTTTGCTTTGCATAGATTTTGACTGCAGCCAAAGGGCAATTTTGCATCTAGAACAGAGTTCACTTACAGGCACACATCCATAGCCACCGTGGCTGTGTGTGCTACACTGATGAAAAAAAAATTGCCTTTAGAGGATTTGTTTATCAAATGTGCTGTCAAATTATGTCAAGCATTTCACATCAGGACACATTCTCCACCCTCAGGCTACTAAAAAGAAAGGCTTCAAACAAAACTATGCCACAATGAAATCAGCACAAGTCTCACCAGTGTATGATATTCAGATCCTATAAATAGTGCTTAGTGGCTGTTTGCTTACTGCAGTCACTTTATCTGAATTGTAAATTTATGTTAGAGATGCTGGTGTCAGGGGTTTGGTGGAGACAAGTCATAAAACATCATCCCCTAACACATTAATGTTGCAGAAAAATCTGTGCTCTCTAAAATATCTTGAAGGAAAAATTTCTTGGGATTTATGCACCACTTGAATAATTTATGGAGATTTAACAAACAATAACAAGCCAGAGTAAACATACATAATGCATGTGATCTTGTTCTGAGAGATGAGTACAGCTCTGTGCATTTCACTGTGTGCATTGTTAAACCGTGAAAGGATAGACTGTGCTATTAACCCTGAATTTGATCTAGGATGTTCAACTGTCTGACACACTACAAGTTATAGTTACATTTGAGTAAATAGAGATTATAGAAGTTCAGTCACATGTTATTTTGTCTTCAAAACGACCAATGCTGGCAATTAACACGATTTCCCCCTTTAGATCATTCTGTCACTCACCCCATTTCGGTTCATCACAAGAGAACAAAGTCTGCCCTCTTCCTCTCACTGTCAGTGTCAACTGTCCAATTTTCTCAATCTTTGTCTTCCCTTTTTACTGGTTCTCGTAATCTTCTTCGCCTACTCGCTTTTCTCCCCAATGCTTGCTCTCTGTAAATGTCCATTTGTCTTCTGCTTGGTCGCTCTGACCCATATAAAGCTGGACAAGTCATTCAGACTTTAACTTGTACTTGTTTATTTTAAAAGAAAACCTGCTAGATAATGTTAATAGTGTAAAATACTATAGGTACTGAGCATATTATATAGCTTATAGAGAACTTCAAGAGAACTTAAATTTGTATGTTACACCTTTCTCTATTTTGTCTTTTAGACAGGAAGAGACATGGCGACTGAGAGCCTGGCAGAGCTCCGTGATTGGCTGTTCCTGTTGCTTTTGTGCCTCACCTTATTGGCCGAGGTGCTGGAACTGGCGGCAGCGGCAATCGCTATGGAGACTGGCGAGGGAGATGAGGGTATTGTTTGTCCCTCTGTGTGCCGCTGTGATGAAGGTTTCGTCTACTGCAACGACCGTGGCCTCAGCCTGATTCCGCCGCTGCCTTTAACAGCCGCTATACTCTACTTACAGAGCAATCGGCTGACCAATGCCGGCCTGCCTCCCTCACTCGAGCGCAGCAGTACTATACGAGTTATATACTTGTATGCTAACCAACTGGATGAATTCCCTATACACCTCCCACCTTCGTTACGGGAGCTACACTTACAGGATAATAATATACGAACGTTACCGAGATCATCTCTTGCCAAGTTGCCATTACTAGAACGTTTACATTTGGATGATAACTCTATATCCACAGTTAGCATCCAGGACCGGGCCTTCTCTGGGACTCCACGGCTTCGGCTGCTGTTTCTTTCTCGTAACCACCTGTCCAGCATTCCTGCAGGTTTACCCTCATCCCTGGAAGAGTTACGCCTGGATGACAACAGAATAAATACTATTCCCACGCACGCCTTTCGCGGTCTCTCTTCACTTCGACGTTTGGTCATGGATGGAAACTTGCTGGCCAATACGCGCATCGCAGATGACACTTTTTCACGTCTGTCCAACCTGACTGAATTGTCTCTGGTGAGGAATGCACTGCAGTCTCCACCAGTCAACCTGCCCACCTCTCACCTCCTGCGCCTGCACTTGCAGGATAATGGGATGACACATATTCCCAGAGGAGCATTTGATGGCATGAGACGACTGCAGAGGCTCGACCTGTCAGGTAACAACTTGACCAGTCTCCCCAGAGGTCTTCTGAAGGACACGGAAAGTCTGGAATTGCTCCTAGTGCGAGGAAACCCCTGGTTCTGTGGGTGTAACCTGCGCTGGCTCCACGCCTGGCTGCACAGCAGAGGAGCGGCAGTGACAGTCAGGGGGCTCACCTGCCAGGGCCCCGAAGCAGTGAGAGGCCAGACACTCAGAGACCTCACGTCCCTGATTGAGCAGTGTGAAGGCCCTCCAGCTGGGCCAAGTCCTGGGGCAGGTATGAACCCGTCTCCAAACGAACAGGTAATTGACAGTGGTAGTCCTGGTGGAAGCCGGCCAGTAGCCACATTCCCACACAGTAGTACCACCACTGCCCCTGCCCTAGTTCCTACACAAGGATCTCTGTTTACTATGAGAATAAAGAGGCCAGACCTAATGGTACTGCCCCCTGGTGAAGGGGGGCATGTAGCAGGAGAGGCCCTAGAGCTGACTGTCAAACCACTCTCCTCAGACAGTGTGCTGGTGAGCTGGCTGTGCCCAGAGCCTGCGCCCTCTTTCCGCTTGTCTTGGCTCCGCCTGGGAAGCAGTAGTTCAATAACAGAGACTTTGGTTCCTGCAGAGAGGAGGCAGTACCTGCTTACCCAGCTCACACCACGCTCTCATTACCTCATCTGCCTGCTGCCTCTGCGACAGGAGCCCTCTTTTGGGTCTGTAAACAGAGGCTCCTCTCGGGCCAGTGGGTATGACACAGACAGTAAGGACTCGGCACCCGCTTGTGCTCAAATAGAGACTGGAGAGGCCCTTGTGAGCTCATCAGGGGAGGGGTCAGGAAAAGATGCCCAGGACTCAGAGCTTACAGCCCTGCCACTGGCAGGGATTATTGGGGGGGCTACAGCACTGGTCAGCCTGTTGTTAATATTTGGCATTTTCTGCTGGTATGGACAGAGAACAGGCTATATGTCTGGGGACTCAAGCTCATACAATAGGGGCCGGGGAGGTAAACATTATGATGATTATGTAGAATCTGGAACAAAGAAAGACAATTCTATTTTAGAAATTAGAGCCCCACCAGCAGGGTTTCAGATGACAGCCATGGCTCACCAGTCCCTGCAGCCTAAGCTGGACGATGTTACCTATATTCACACTATTTTCCCGTCCTCTTCCACCTCCTCCCAAGCCAATGGGACATACCGGAGTAACCATGGAGTTGGCACCATCAACGGTACAATTCTAAGCCAAACTAGCCATCACCATGCCACTTACGGCACTAACCGTGGATACAGAGAGGGGGGCATACCAGACATTGACTACGCATACACGTGATGACACAGGGACACTCACTGAGCCACGACCGCCAGACGTAATTTTTTACGAATGACGACTTTAGCCAGTGGCCCTTTGTCCTTGTTTCCAAAGTACCCTCTGTGCCTCTGCTGGTTCTTAATGGTTTGCTTAGTAGAAAGACTGATGATAGGACATTACTGTTGAATGGCAGAAGTCCTTCTATACTCTGCTGTATCTCGGTTCACAGTAGAACCTTTTGAGTGCTAATTATAGTTCAATTGTTATGTTTTCTCTTTTGGATATGTCAGAATCTTTTCACACTACTGTTCCTGTCAAATCTAATGAAACACAGTAACTTATTTGAGGTTGATATTAGGCTTAGCTGATTTAGCAGGAGAAATATTTATATGAAGAAAGGCACTTGATGTGTATAGATAGCTCTCCTTTACTCCTACCAAATGTAAGCTTTGGGGTGTATAGATAAAAAGTTGACAGAAGGACAAATAAATGGTTGTTGTAACCCAGAGATGGCAATGCATCACGGTTGACATGAAAAGCTGTACTCTTCTCATTTCTAGTTTATTCCCGTTCTTTTAATTCCTCCCTTTTTGCTGCCTTTTCTTTTTGGCTTGGGCTCTTTTCTCTTGTGTCTTTTGTGGTGCCATGAGCAGAGGACGACTTTGTTCTCACAGAGAGAACTGACAGCAGCGATAACAGTTCTGACAGAGACAGCAGACACAAGCCACAGCAATGGGGAGACTAATGAGAGGCGCCGAGAGAGCCCCAGAGTGGAGGTGATGGATAGATGGATACTTGCAGGCAAAGACCATAAAAAACACCACTGTTTTTTGGTATAGAGACTGACAGAGGTCTGTTGGGTTTGGGCACTCTGCTAAAATCCAAAATACATTAAAAAAAAAACAGCACAGGAACAAATAGTATGACAAATGCAGTGACAGGGGACGAAAAGGGGAGATCACGAGACATAGTATCAAAGACCCATTAAACATGCCAGACAGAACTATTTTTCTTTCCTATTGCCCTAGTAATCATTTAGCTTAAGGGGGACCATCAGCCTCAAAATGTGACACTATAATCAGCCTGGCATATTCAGCATAGATCACTTATTTATAGGCTTTCTCTAATCACCTGTGCTGCTACATGAAATGAACCCAAATTACAAATCTCATAATAGTAACCAATTAGTTTTGCCAGTTTGATAAAATCCCTGAAAGCAACCAACTCAAATTGGTCTCACCTC
Organism: Taenioides sp. WSHXM2023; assembly: GCA_029959045.1. Classification (NCBI taxonomy): domain Eukaryota; kingdom Metazoa; phylum Chordata; class Actinopteri; order Gobiiformes; family Gobiidae; genus Taenioides; species Taenioides sp. WSHXM2023. Next base: position 15,094,622 of record CM057100.1, on the reverse strand, counting down.
AGAAAAGCCATCTTGATTGGAATTATTAAAAACATATATTAAAAAATGCTATGCAAGGTACTAGTACAAGTAAATAAAATTAGATCATTAAAGTAGCAGCTGCAAACTGATTTTTGATGATCTTGTATTGACAGTGCAAAACACCATGGGTCATTTTGCTAACACCTAGAAATATCACCTTAGAAACTGATACATTCATATGACTTGCCTAGTACTTTTTTCTTTTGTATTTTACATTTGCCTTGAATTAGTGTTGGTTTATTGAAAAATGGCAAATTAAGCCACATTAAGCCATATGCAGTCTTGAACAAAAAATAAATAATGAAACTTTGTAAAAAAATATATATATATATCAAAGCCAGTTTATGTGGTAGAGATTCATTATACACAAGAAAACTGGAGCATAATAAACAATTTGAAGCAGGCAGAGGAAATCGAATTTTTTTAATCTAACTGAAAGAGGTTGTCCAGCGGGGAAAACAATCTTTTAAAAGATAGAATTTGCGCTATTATTTGTTGTTTATGACATTTTCATAATAGGACCTCCTGAGGGCTTTCTTTTCAAAGTGGCACAAGTTTCAACAAACAAAAGATTTGGGGGACTGTATTTCATTTTGATTGTACTGCATAAAATATAAATAGTACAAAGGTTACTGTTACATCCTGTAGATATAATCAAACTTATACAAGACGGGCAGAGAAATTAATTTGTAACATCTGCACAGCCCACTAATTGTTCAGTGAAAATCTGGCACTTAGCATCAGTCTCCATTTTCAATAATAATCTAGAACCCTGCAAAAACACATCAGTTTTTCCAACAAGTTTCAGAATTAAAAGAAGTATATTTTATTTGCGTTCTTGAAACTATAGAACTTTTGAGAAAAAATTTACTGTCTTGATTGATTAAGGAAGGAGTTTAACAAGACTGACTGGGTTTATCAAGGTATATAAAGGGACCACAGCCTGACCGCCACACTGTGCAACTTAAAACGACAATGAGAAGGAGATGCACCTATGTAAGAAAGACACTTTAACCACAGATACATTAATACTGTCAAATTGTCATTTTTCAAAACAAGATGAAGGCAAGAGAAATTGATTAACAATGAGATGGTGGTGGACAGACTTAATGGAGCTCTTAGTTTCTTTTCCAGTTTGTTACACTGCAAAGAGCACCAGAGTTTTAAGGTTTATCTGTTTTTTTTTTTTTTTTTTTTTGTTGTTTTTTTGTGTGTGTGTGACTTTGTGTTTGTTTTTAAAAGCACTGATGCTTCCTTTCATGCTGTGCAAAAATCCGTTTTCGGTTTAATATGTCACCCTCGGATGCGCTAATGAAAACAGTTGTAAAAAAATATATATATAAAAATAGGTGCAACCTTTCCACTTAATGGTCTGTCATCTTTTTTCTAAGCAGATGAATAAAGACTTATAAAGGAAAATGTGGTGTACTGAGTTTTTTTTTTTTTTTTTTTTTTTTTTTTTGTGGGATTATTTATGTAAAGAAACAAAAGATGAAGATAATTTCAGGAGCTGTATGAATTAAAAGCAATGAGATGAGATTAAATTAGATTCATGAGAGGACCTTGTGAGAATAAAGTGAATGAATATATTAAATGTTTGCTTAGCCTTTCATGTGTTTGCTAGTATTGTCTGAGTGTTAGTGAGCTCCTCGGTCTGGCTGAAGACATGCCTCTCATTCTAAGAGAGTGCTAATGCTAGTGTAAGCATGGATCAATATAACGAACAGGGGAGTGTATAAGTGTCCAACCCGCAGTAACTGCTGCTGATGGGCGTTTGTGAGGAAGTCTGGATGAAATATTATGTTATGTCCGCGTTTAGCAGTGCACACTGTGTCCGAGTCCAACGACACAAGATGCTCATGAATGTTTAACAGAGGGGGGCCTTTGTGATGGTCTGAGTGCTTACTGTAAATGTGGAGCTCATGTTAACGGCTTGGACCTCAGTTGTAAACAGTGTTTTGCTGTGGTAGTGCATTATACCTGGCTCTACACTGAAGAGAAAGACCAGGCTTTCGCAAAATCTCTTTCCATTCACAATGTTCAGTATGTTTGCCTTAGAGTGGGTAATTATGCCAGTATTTTTGAACGTCTTGAATATATTAAAAGTTTATTTGTTAAAAGGTCAGAGATGTAGTTTAGATGAATGCATGTAGCTGGCTGTTGTTAAAGCATAAATAAATGCATTATCAGCTGTGCACACAGCTCATAATGCATTTATACCTTATATAGCGTTTGCATCAGTTATGGATGGGAACAAGTGATGCCATTGTTCACTTAATGAAACTTGTTTTTGAATATTCCCAATGTAGTCAAACAAAACAACACATTTCTGACCACATAACACATATTTTACAGACCCTTGGTTGATAGAAACCTGCTGAAAACCACAGCAGGAAAAAGAAATACTACAACAAAACCTTTTACCAACCAATGAATGGGCAGGAATAAACTGGAATAAACAAGACTAAGACGTCCTCTGGGGATTAGACAGCACCCGCTGTATGATTTAGCCTGTCAGCCACAGACACTCTGCACAGCAAACAGGACAATCTCACATATGCCAGAACCATGCTCAGGGCTTACAAAGAGATAACTGTCCTTGTTCTGCCATTGTCTTCTAATCAATTTAGCTGCTTTGCGCATTTTATCTTCTAAACGACACATCTTAATTATGGGCATTGTATGTCCCTGTATATTCAGTCAAAAGCACTTAGGGGTGAATTAAATCAAAGGCATTTATAACCTAAAATAGTATAAAGCTTGTTCAATTTGGCTCATTATGCATCTGAAACTGGAATACAGTGAATAAATGATGGGTTAGTACTTTTTTTCTACACAATAAACCCTGCGGGCATGCAGTTTGTGTCTCGACAAACTACAAGAGCAGAGTGGAGAAGAAGCGCTGCTCCAGGCTGGATGTGCACTGCCGACGGCCTAAAGTCTTCACTCACGGTCGGCTTGCTGCCCACCTCTCCGAGGCTACACTCGGGAGCGACCAAGACCTTGGCCCTAGTAGTTATGGCAACTTGTGATTTCTCCGGAGAACTGACTCACTGCCTTTTCTTCAGTGGAGGCAGGCACATCGCAGCCAAAAAAGCAAATGAATTCAGGAGCGTGGTAAATTATTCATTGCTCTGTTGAAAATGCCACTGAGTGCAATGTGATCATACCAGAGGTGTAGTATACTCACTGAGCAGCTGGGCAGTAATTGCGAGCGGTTTGAGCCTCTTCAAGACTGTATGATTCAAGGATGTAAATTAAGTCAAGAACCCATTATTTATTTATTATCAGTATATTTATTAAGGCTATTTCTGCTTTTTCTGTAAAACAAAGCAAACAGCCTGAAGGTAAATGTAAATTATAGCCTACTTTATTTTTTTGTCTTAAATGCCACAGATTATTCAGAAATCAATACAATGAGTGAAATCCCACATCTGGTCATGTCTGATTGAGAATAGATTTAGTCGCTGTGAATCCATTTTACAAAACCTCTGTCAGCACTTCACCACAGTTTCTGTCCAGCTGCTAAAAAAGCTTTATCTGACCATATCTCCAAGCTGTGGACACACATCATGGACTCAGACAGAAACAATAGTGTTTCTTATTTTAAAATATGGTGCCCTGTCAAGCTTTGTGTACCATCGTTGCTAGAGAGCAGAGCTGTCCAAACCTTTTCACTAAGGGCTGCATATTGACAAGGTTAAGGGCCATACTGGTGGTCAATACACTGAATAGATGTCTAGATGTAGCACCATACATCTCAGGTCTCACACTAGAGCTGTCACAATAACAAGTGCTACAGAAAATATCACAATAATTAACGGCAATAACAATAAATTAAATTTTTTTTATAAAATAACCCAAAAACATGATAATTGTCAGGATATCATAAAAACATGAGCCACAATGAATAAACAGCAAAATTTAACACTTATTTATTGAATGATAAGTAGAAATTATTGTGACAGGACCATTTTACATCAAAATATTTGTTCTCAAGGTTGTAAGGCTGCAGTAAAGAAGAAATTGATTTGGGCTAATATATCATACTGGCCAACTCACTTCACTCAGGGCAGTCAATGCAGATACTAGGGCACTCAGCACCATACTGGATCTATCAAATGGGCAGAGATGGTTGCCAGTATAAGCACTAAAAGCCTAAAAAAAAAAAAAAAAAAACAGATTTGGAGTTTACATTTTTTTACATTAGCGACTAGATCTAAGGTGACATATAGGTCATTTACACTAGTATCTTCACACTAGATGTACACACTGTATGAATTGTGTTGAGGACAATGTTTTCACTTCTCATAATGACAAACTGCACATGGATAAGCAGCACTCATGTGTGATCTGAAGCACAGCTCATGTTGTTCATTCGAGACAGAAGCAGAGGCCATAATAAATCATTTTACTGCATGCACGATGTTTCTGTGATGGAGGCGTCCTCAGTCTCCTCGTACATCAGCACGTCCTTGACATTGTTTTGGATGAAAGGAAAAGAGAATGGCAGTTTGCTCTCAGTTTATCTCATAAATAACAGGAGCACAACATCAGATTGATTCAAGGAACAAATATTTGTTTTAAAAGAGTTGCTGTGGCGGGTTAAAATGGCTGACTTTGACAGATTACCAAGAATACTGTTAAGGACAGAAAATAAGAAATTAAGTCAAAAACTAGACATTTTAGCCAGATTTGCCATATATGACGCATTAGTTCATTCTTAGGTGCACTGTGTAACATTTCTGCGGCTTGTCTCCATGGAGATGTTATCACTTTGCCTGGAATGTTACACAGTGCAGCATTAAACATATCTAGCACACACACAAACTTGAGAACATGCATTCTTAGTATTACTGGAGTCGCCTCTTTACAGATCTGACTTGTTAGTTTGCCTAGTGCCATCTCCACATCAGTTTATTGCTATTCTGTAGTAGAACATTCAAGCCCAAAGCAATAACAACTCCATAGATACAAACAGATGGTGGACCCTCTACCAGTAAAGTTACACAGTGCGCCTTTAATGCATGGTATATAGTGTTAGAGTAATGTGTTTAACAGTACGTGCACAGTCTACAGATATGCAAATGCAAACGCAGCCTCATACGGTGGAGTCTCCATTCTGTTATCTTGACTTGACATTCACTCAAATGGCCCCTCTTGTCGATCCCTGTGACCCCTAAAAGCCCACTTGAATTATCTGTGCATCTGTAAATGAAGCACATGCCCTAGTGGATCAACCTATCCGTCAGCCTGCCTCCATCCATAGTTGTAACACTAAGTAGATAAATAGCTCCTATAAATAGTCCTGTCATTTCCTAAGCTTTGATAATGTGGCAGTGGGGCATCGTACACCCCTTCACAAAGCCTGATAGATCGCAATTACTGTGTGGTCATTGTGCGGGGACCACAGCTCTGTGTTCGTCCCATTTGTCTGTGTGTGCGATAATGATTATACAAGTCTCTGTCGATGATTACGTGAGCTGAGCTTGAGGTTCTGTAGTAGGTGCTGGTGCAGACAGAGTACGTGAGGTTAATTTATGAACCATTCTGAAGATTGAAATGAAGCATCTTTTGTATGTTCTTCACTGAGCAATAATTACCAAGATGAAGGAAAATTAGGCTTTTTGTCAGGCTGTTTATAGTTTATTTTTCTAATAACACTGGCGACAATGAGGATAATATTTCCCCAAATGTGTTTTTAATATCCAAACCATTCACATCTGTGTCTTATTTTTTACAAATTATGTGAGCCCGGTAAACTAATTTCGGTAAAAACATTTTTATTATAAGAGGATATCACTCATCTAAGCTCACCAGACTTATTAAAATCATATTAATCAGTTGATTATGACCAAGCAGTGTTTTGGCCTTTTAAATGATTCAATCAACACAGTCGAGGAGATGACTGATAGATTGCTCAAACACTGCACTGATTACTGTCTAGCACTTTAGGTCACATTTGTGCAATCTTAAATCCAATTATTGTTGTAAAAAACTGTTAAAAACATCTGAACAAACAATGATATAAAACAATTACATGAATAAGGATTTATTATAGATTAAAATCAGGCCTTGGGTACAAAAAAGAACTACTACCATTAGAGCTACTACCCACATTTTTAAATTTGAAAATGGACTTTATGAACTGGATCTAAGAATATAATAATAAGTCCACTCATCCAGGTATCCTCCCCAAAGGTTTACTTTTTCTTTTATAATATACATGTGAGATTTATAGTATTGAGCAGGCCCGTCGACAGAAATTTCGGGGCCCGGGCAAGAAGTCTCACATGGGCTTCCCTCTAATATGAATTAATAGGAAGAGGGTCCAATTCTGGGCCCTTAATTCTGCTCATGTAATGGGCTGATGCAGTGAACAACTCAGAGTAGATCTTTGCCAAAAACATATGTATTTCTCCATACTCTACTAGACTACAAGATGAACTCTACACAATTCAACCACTATACATTCTAAAATCTTTATAAAAGGGAAAAGGTGTGATACAATCAGGAAAAGGCCATATTATTGTATGTTATTATAATCAAAACCAACAACACATTTTGGAGGCTGACCTAGGTCCAACAGGAGCATCCTGATAGTTGCACTCAAATGAAAAACAAAGCCAAGTGATGATCAAAGTATGTCTTTCTCTCTGGCTGCCTAATTTACTCCATCTACACATTGGCCCAATCAGGCTAATGAGGCTCGCACTTCCTCCATCCCTTCCTGCTCACTAAAGTGCCGATTGATTGGATGGGTGGGAAGCTTTTAACATGGGAGGGGTGGTAGAAAAATAATTAGTGCGAATGAGTTTTTCTGCATACTCCTTCAAATCTGCCTTTTTTAAACTTGTTTATTTACAAGCACAGACAACATTAGAGATTAACTGTAGGAGTATGTTAACTTCTCAATGTCAGGCTGTAAATCACTGTAAAGCAATAAAGTCAGGTGCATTTGTCTTCTGATCGGAGGTCACAGTCCTGCCGTGATTTTTAAATGGAAGGAGAGGACGACATCATAGCAAAGGGAAGATGCATAATGCAATCAACAATAAATGCAATCAATAATTCAGAAAAAAAACCAAAACAATAATTTTCATGAAGCCATAAAACAGGCCTTAATTTTTTTGTCTACTAAAATATTGTCATCCTGTAGCTTTCACCATATTTTCGCTGACTATGACTAAATATAACTCAAATGGTGCTGAATACACCTCCACTCTTCTACACATACTTGCACACCTGAAAATCCCAGACCAGACTGTTTGCAACTTTACACAATATTTGTTTGCAAATGATACCATATCAATCATATCTCCCAGGGTGTCTACTCCCAATTCTTCTAGAACAGATCATAAAGACTTAGACAAACTTTATTGATCCACAAGGGAAATTACTTGGATACAAATACAGATAAAACAATTAATATAACATCAATCTCTTCTTTAATTACTTGGTGATTAAAGTCCTGATTATATTTGCTATGCTCAGACTCTTTCTTTTATGGGCTTTTGAAAATCCTCTTTTCACTAAATAAATAAGCTTAGGCCACTATTTAATGCACTGATGGGAGTTTTATCCTGGCTGATTCAAAGTAGTGTAGAAATTTTGAGTACAGCTACTGGATGTATATCATGATTACGGATGCCACAATGTAAGTTTTTTTGTGTTATGATTACTGTAAGAAAACATGACCATTTTAAGATAATTCATTATTCCTAATATTACTTAGTTTTCAAATTGTCTTATAGATGACAATTTCTCAAGCATATGAGCTCTATGAAATACAAATGAAAAAGAATGGGACATAAACAGCCAGCACTTTTCATTGAATTGAACTGTAGAGTATTAATCAATCAATCAATCAATCAATAAATAAAGCTTAGTTACACAAATATCTTTTAAAGGTACAGGAACTTACATGTAACTTTCCGGAGGTGGCAACTAGAAAGTGAAAATCATACTTCGGAACATTTCCATGGAGATAGATACATTTTATACCATACTCTGGAATATTATAGCAACAACATTTCCATGGAAACAAGCAGGAAGAGGCCCACCTCCAGGCTAAGTAAAGGTCAGGTTTGAGGAGATGCTCACAATAAAGATGCATGGTTTTTTTTGTTTTGTTTTTGCTAAAAAAAAGTTACTGTGACTTTAAAGATTTGTTAGTCATTTACTGACATAAATTATCCTAAAACTGATTACTAATTCTGATACGACAGAATGACCCACAACACAATGTCTAGTGAAATGAGAAAATATTAATACTCACAATACTGCACATTATAGAGGTATGTGATCAATATTAAATTATATTAGCAAATTTAATAATTAGCTAAATAAAATTACATAATTAAACAGAAGTATTTCACAGCTGTTCAAACACAATTACACATCATCCATAATGTACTACCAATGGGCTTTAGTAAATACCTAGTGAACTATAATAGAGGGAACCGTCCATTAGTGAAAAAAGTCATGTAACAATGGGGATATAGCTATAGTAACCAAGGCTATAAGAAAGTACAGTTACTATGATGGGGAGAAGCAGAGCAGCTCACCAGGGATCAGCAGCTTTTAGTCTGAGAGTAAACAACACAAGGGGTTCTAAACAGATCCGCCTCAAACCAAGGCAAGATTTTTGTTTGATCTCAATGTGCGCTTTTTAAAAGTGCATATGCATAAACAATATTAAGACGAGTCTGGAATCACAAACATGGTGTGACATTTTGTATCTTCAAATTTGACATTGTCATAAAAAGAGCTGACAGGAGCTCTAGGCAAGATGTATGTTATAACAGCAGCAAAGACCGCTCAGTTACAGGCCTTTGGGATCCTAAATAGTCCCTTTTGTAGGCTTTCCATCACCTCTTCACACCCGTTACCACCAGCATGGTTCACAACAATCTGTCTGCACTGATTAAAGCGCAAGACAGATCACCTAATGAGTGGCAGTCAAAATGCAGCCTTGAAAATATTGATTTCACTAAACTAGAAATAAACTCTTGCCTGCCACTTGATTATCTCCTGATAACTGCTGGTATGATGAAACAAACAGACTATCAACAGCTTGGGCATGGCAGCCAGTAGCATTAGGAGTGGATCTGAGGAAAAATCACTTGATCCGTGGCCTGATGCTGGAAAATCCCCTTTAAAGTGGTTAAGCATGTGAAGATTTATGCTTGTATGTTTACAAGTTAAGTTAAATGAAATGATGCAGCTCAGGTAAAATAATTTTAAGCATTTCAGAGTAACAGTCACTGGTACATATTAAAGAATGTGTGCCTCACGCCTCACTGACAAATGCAGCTAAGAATCAGTACAGCACTGTTATACTGTGCCCTCTGTATAGGATTAAACTCATCCAAAAGGCTAGAGCTACATGTGCAAGTCTACCTGTTTCAAGCCTTTAACATGAGTCAAAGAGTTGCTGAGCACATCCTTTTTACCCCTTTCTTCCAAGCATTCAGACCAAGGCCAAAAGCAGCCATCCACGCCCTTCCCCATGTTCCACAGACAGCCCACATCCCACATATTTTATCATCATCATCACAGATTTCTCAAAAAGCAACAAAAAATGAAAAAATTATCTTTCTCGTCAGCAATTTCTTGCCATTTTTGTTGATATTATGAGTACAGGCTGTACTCATACGAGTAAGCTGCCCTGCTGAATGGTTTGTGGCATGTGTCATTTTAAAGTAGAGAAGCTCACTGGCCAAAGCCCTTTATTCAAAACAACTCACATGGCACAAAGGGGTAATGTGGGTTTGAGTCTGTTCTCAATAAAATGTAAAGAGATTAAATTGAATTAGTATATAAAAGCAGCCATAATTGGTCTCAGTGAAAAAAGTGGCTAATATTCACATCTAAGCCAGTTTCCTTGAACAATCGTCAAAGCTTGAACCCTGAACCCTAAAGTCTGTAACAGTGGATTTTGAAAGTTTAAAGCAAGACTGGCCTTTAGGTGCCTCCTGATCATGTTCCCATCTTCTCTGTCAGATTATTTCGCCTTGTATCATCCTTCATCTGTGCACCTAATTTCTTATCTCTGACGAAAGTTACACTATGGTCAACTCAACTGCTCCCCTGTATCTTGTGTCTGTCACCTGCAGGCCACACTGCTATTGGCTCTAATCTTGTATCTCTCAGCTGTTGCCACGGTGAGTTGGTTTCCAGCACCAACGGCAGCTTTATCTGCAACCTGCAGAGGAAAGCTGTGACTGTATCTCATACACCTGCACGCACATATGCACAAACACAGTCCGCATGCCCCCTGCAGAGCTCATGTGCACTTTGACACACTCCATGTGTAACTCCAGGTACACGCAGCTGTGGCTTTTCTCACACAGATATACACTGTAGTCAAGTGCACAGGTGTGAGAGTAGAGAGGCAATAGGAACACAGACATGGTTCTCAGTTTTTGCTATTTTAAGTTAAGCACAAGACCTTTACACAAAAAGAGTTTTCAGTAGTCTTTGGTGATGCATTCAGACTTGCAACCAGCATCAACTTTTCTGTGAAAGTCATCATTCAAAAAAACAAACATATTTTTTCCATGTTCCTCACATATTCCATTTATTTGTGAAGAAAAGGCACGGTTAAAATAAATTGCATTTGTCAGTTGTAATTACACTTTACTACAAAAGTAAAAACAAGGAGCACCTTTGAAATTGAAAATTCAGCTCAGTAGAGCTAAGCAAATTTACATTTAATCACTCTGAAAAACGTTTTAATGCAAAGTTGGTCGCCAAGAAGTATTTGCACGCACATACACACACGGTCCAAGAACTCATCATTCCAATGACATTTCATTGTGCAATCCATCTTAATCAGCAAGCCCATCAGAGACAATCTCTCCTCCCCTCCATCTCACTCCCTGCTCCGGACGGAGTGATTGAGGGGTGTAAAGAGGAGGATGTTCTGCCCTCCGCCTCCATAGCCCCCCCGCCTCACCGGGGCGGCTCTTAAGTGCTTGTGGGTTTTTATGTTTGTAGTGTTTTATAGGAGTGGGCAGGAGCCAGAGGCAGTAAAAGTGTAGAAGGCAGGCGAAGGGGACGAAAAAGGAGGAGAAGAGGATAGAAGTTACTGTAAATCCAATCTTTATTGAGAGACACAAACAACAAACAGTACTCAGCCAACCTCTTTGCAATGCAATAGTGGGTAAGGATGCAAATCAGTGACTGTAGACCGTAACGGATTGCACTCATTGATCTGCTGTATATGAAATGGGATTTTTGTAAGTTTGTTTGCAAGTCAACTGTTTATAGACTAAAAACCTCCCATCCCTACCAGCTTACTAGTCAATATAGCACAGATGTTAGCATAGCTGAATGCTTGCTGCCTCAGGGGCTAAATAGTGCTCCAAGGCCTAGCATGTTATACATTCTGGCCGTGAACTTTTTCTCTATAAATGATAAACTGTTGTCTCTCAGTATGTATTTACTGCACACTTTCTATTACAGCCGTTTCTCTTTAAAAGGCACTGACTGTAAGCTTCTTAGTCAATCACTTAGTCAGAGAGTGAAAAGGTCAACCTCTTGGTCAACAAAAAGGCCATGGAGACAGTTAGCTGAGCAGCCAATCAGTCACAGAGCGATGATTGGACTCAGCTGCCCAAAACCCTCCGTGGTACCCTTTACCTGCCTGTTGCCATGGCAATGCAGTTGAAGATTTAAATACTAGCCGGTGTCTGCTCCACTATGTTTCATCCTCTCTCCTCCAGACTGCTGCTTCCCTCCGCTTTCTCAGTTCTGAATCCCAATTGCGTCTCGCCTACCTCACCTTTCCTTGTCCTCTCTGCTAAATGACACTTTACTAGCCGTTTGCTCTTGTTAATATCATGCCACTTTGCATTGTGGGACTCTCTAAAAACCCTTGTAAAACACACACACTCACTCACAGCCAGTCCACAGAGGGACATAAATTACAATTATTTACTGTACACACACATAATTACTTGTGAATATTTACATGCATGAGTGATTGTATGCCTAGTCAAACCACGAGGAGCCAAGCCATAAAACCAAGCACTGATTTACATATTCAATCTGGCAAAGGTACAACGCTGACAGTCAGCTGCCAGTGAAAATCTATCATTCTGTGCTAAAGCCTCATCATCAGGCATCATTTAAACGTGCTGGCCTCCTTTACACTCCCCTGGTGCATCATCCTTGCCCAGGAAATGATATAATGCCCCCAAAGTCTTGTGGGAGAAGCTTACCTGCAACTAAAAGGTCAGTGGCGCCATCTAGCGACAACAGACGCTGTTACTCATGTTCATAATGTTAGAAGTTTTTAAACTAAAATGGTGTTTAGCATTTTAACTCACAAATTGAGTTAAAATACTAAACACCATTCTAGTTAAAAAACTGAAAGTGAAAAAGGTAAAAAAGGAAAGACTGTAGGCTACATATTGCTCATATTGCAAAAGTAGTATAAAAGACGCTCCATAGTTAAAACACCGGCTTTGGTTTCCTCAGGATCAATATCACTATAAATCTTCTAACAGTTTTATTGTTTGTAATTATTAAGTTAATCTATTCTGTTCTATTTTTATAAAGTTTATCTATTATAATACTGTGAATTCCAAATAAAACTATGTCTACAATTATTATGCAAAAGTACTTATTTGTACAATTTACCTGCATTAACAACAGCATCAATTTCCAGAGTAGTGATGTCTCCACTGAAAACCGAGATTTTCTTATCTAACTTTGGGTTCCGTGGGTATTTACTCTGCTCTGCACCTGTAAGGACAAATATAAACAGTGTCAGTAGTGTAGGTTGTTTTTTTGTATAGCAGCACTAATAGTCTGTGGTTACTGTATTGATAACAACTGACCTGCAGAGGGAGTCCACACTGGGATGTCCTCCAGCGGCACAAACTTAGAGGTCCGATAATATGGACGTTTATCCTTCAATGACAGCAGGAAATCTGGAAGAGAAAAGCACTGAAAGATGTTAAATACTTGAATGGTCTTGATTCACTCTCAACAATGAGCAAATGTTTCTCATTCTGCATACTGGATAAGAAAAAGATATTCCACAAGTTGTCTGTGTAATCCTTCAGTCGTCCAGTACTGGTCAGATCGCTGGTGGACCCTGCCTTATATCCTTCTTTTGGACAAATATAAGGCAGTGTCCACCAGAAATCTGACCAGAACTGAAGAAACCTTTTGTCCAGATGACAGAATAGCATCTTTATTTTGTAGACGTTAATGTTAGTGTCATAAATATCTGTGATTAATTATGAGTAAATTTTTCGTTTTTTGGACTTATCTTGTTGTCTCTCACCCTTGGCTTCTTTCCAGTCCCCTTCAGCAGAGTTCAAGTTAACTTTCAAGGGCATGGCGGCAAACGTCCCTGTGTGGAGTGACTGGACCAGAGCTGCGGAGCCGACTCCCAGAGCCGTGCCAAGGGCCACTGTGCCCAGCCAGTGCCCCCTCCCGTGGGGCGATGGGAGCCCTCCTGTCTGGCTTGACTTCCAAAATGCAGGTGTTGTAGAAAACTTCAGCGCAGAGTCTCGGTACAAAGGACAGCAGATGGGACCTGGTGCTGGATTTCGACTGAGCTGACAGGAGGCACCAGAAGTTAAACTGTGCATGAACTTGACACCGGTTCTTATGGAGGCAGCCCAAGCCCGGAGTGGAGGACCAGCAGCGCAGCGGAGAGAGCTGCTATATGACACCAGAGAGGGAATCTTCAGAGCCATGCCTTTGCTGGAGATACTCAAGCGGTGTAGTCACTCAGTTCTCAGTAGAAAGGTTTCGCTTTCTTTTTATAGTTAAGTGACGGGTGCTAGTGGTGTGCCATGTTTGTTTTGGTGGATTGTACCAATTTGATGTTGAAGGGGAGCTCTTAAAACACCAACTTAAAATAACTTGTAGCCTGCCTACTGACATTCATTGTAGGCCCATATTTTCCCAAGATCGCCGTTTTCTAGAAATATGCAATACATTGTTTATTCTTTCAGTATAAAGTGTGGACGTTTAAGTCTATGAGAGATACCCCATATTATGTCAGATGGAACAGACTCATGGGGTTTAGTTCAGTGACCGCGGGAAATCTAGAGATTTGCAATGGAGGGAGCAACATGTAGCATGTACTCCAAAAAAAAACTTGACCTTGGAGCTTTTATACTTCATTATAAAATAACAAAGGCTACTTTGAGGTCCAAAGTATATTTTATTATGAAATATTGGCTATTTTAATTTACATCAAGTCTAGGCTGTAGTGTCATGATGAAATATAGGCCTAGGTGCATTTTAATAATCCATCAGTTGGGATATTGTGTCAACACACCACATTCTATAAATCAATAATATAATACATAATACAGATGTAGGACAAGTAAAATGAATATTGTTCAAATGTACTGTACTTTATTGTGGTAAGTGTATTCTCGGGTCTAAACAAACAATCCATCTGGAAGTACGGCAGCATCATATTCTGGTATCTGTAAACTACCAATACAATGGCTGGGTAGTACCCTATTCATTTCTCATAGGGGTAAGATATAACCCCAAAGCCTAAAGCGTCCTATTCAACCTTAGATGTGGCAGTGAGCAAATACCTAGTCCTAGACCTAGACCTAGTTACAGAGGCTAATTACAGAGGATATAGTACAACTGAATTAGAAAATTTCAGCATATTGGTCTTAATCAATTATAGCAGTAGGGTATGTGTATGACTAGTCTACATGTGAATTGTTCTGTGTCTGCCCTGTGCTATGCTCTCTCTCTCTCTCTCTCTCTCTCTCTCTCTCTCTCTCTCTCTCTCTCTCTCTCTCTCTCTCTCTCTCTCTCTCTCTCTTTATTATTGTCCTTGCTCTTTCCCTGTGTTACAGTATAAATAAGATAAGATAAGATAAGATAAGATAAGATAAGATATGCCTTTATTAGTCCCACAGTGGGGAAATTCCAGTGTTGCAACGCACAGTTCAAGAACAGCAGGAAAATGGAACATGCAATAAAACAAGATAATAGATAATGGCTAAAAAAATAATAATTTAGAAATAGACTTAAAGATAGACTCTAATTTTGTTCCGGTGGAGCAAAAATATAAAAATATAAAAATACATTCCAACATTACATATTGTGACATGTATGCATACAACAGATATGCCAGTACAATGTACATGTATCAGCATCACCCATGCACTGTCAGTCAAAAGTTGAGAGCTTGACACATTTCCGCCTGGCGGAAACTGACAAACACCAAAAAAGGAACAAGCCTTTGTGACAAAACTGACACAAGCGACGCGTAGACCACAGCCAGCTTCCAGGGAGGCACAAGAACTTTTAAAATACACCAAAAAGCACTGAAGAAGTTCTTTAAAGAACTTTGATCTTTGGCAACAGCTCACAAGGTGGACAATCGACAAAAAGAGTGTGAGTATAAGCAAGGGTGAAAGGAGGACACATGCAGAGGCAAGGGCACGGCATGTGTATGCTACAACCTCAGGTCTGTTCAGTGTATTTTTGTATTATTTTACTATTTAACATTCTGTATAGGCCTAGATCTATACTCACTGTACCACAATATTTTAGAATCCATCAATTTAAAGTTTTCACAAATTCAGAGCTATAAGCAAAAAAAAAAAAAAAAAAAAAAAAAAAAAACTTGCAAGGGCGTTGTTGAGCTATAGTTGGTCAGAAAGAGGAAGAGCGTATTTATGAGTAATGGGGAGTGTCTATCAGACTGGACAATTCACCCTAAAATGTGGTAGACACTTTCACATTACACACACATTAACATTGTTTCTTGAGCTGTCATAATGCGGTTGTTCTTTTCAGGATGGCAGTGTGGGACCTGTCAGTCACAGTTGAGGACTTGGGTGCAGATGCTCCCCCTGTCACTCTCAGTGTGACCTCTGACCTACATGTTGGTGGGGTCATTCTCAAGCTAGTTGAAAAGACACGTGAGTCTGTGTTTGTAAAACATTTGCTCCTTTACAATATATTGACAATAATTGTTCACTAAGGACATCATTTGTCCACTGTCTACTATGAAGTTACCGTATGCAAAGATTAGTTAAAACGGCAATTTACTGTATCACACTGGCCCTGAGATTAACTCACAGGCTGACATAGGCATGGACCCTCTAGCCTCATATTAACGTGTTTTGTTTTTTTTTTTCTTTACTAACACGTAATGGGATTCTGGAAACATTATTTCTATTTCTCTTCAATATGTGCTATATGTGCTGCACTATAATAAAAGTCAAATTGTGAATAATTTATACAAACATTTTCAGAAAACTGTTACTTATTAACATGAAATTCTGAAATTATTTTTGTGGTGTAATGTGTATATTTGTTGTTTGCAGAGATCCAACAGGACTGGTCAGACCATGCACTTTGGTGGGAGCAGAAGCAGAAGTGGCTGCTGCGGACAGCCTGGGCCCTGGAGAAGTATGGGATCCACGCTGACGCCCGACTGGTCTTCATGCCCCAACACAAGCCTCTAAAGCTGGGCCTGCCCAACGGCAAAACTCTACGGCTACTGGCATCCTTCTCCAGTCCGGTCTTCCAGACTGTCACTGGCATCTGTAGAATGCTTAGTAAGTCTTTTCTGCGCATTAGGACACACTGCAGCATTCACATTCTCCATCTGCTTTGTACATTTATTTAGTCTAATGATGGCATGTCTTAACCATGTCTAACCATCCAAATAGAGCTTGACACACTTTTACTTTTGTCTTCTCCAGATAAAAATACAAGACAATATAATTCAAAGAGATAAAGAAACCTTAATACACCATTGTCCCTTGTCCGTATGGACAGTTGTATAACACACAATGACAAAAGCATGAGACATGCCCTACTATTGTAAATCATAATTTTAGAAACTGTGACTCCTTTTGTCTGTCTGAAAAGATATCCGGCATCCAGAGGAGCTCTCACTGCTGCGTCCAATCGAAGAGAAAAGGAAAAAAAAAGACAAAGACATGTCAGAAGAGCTTTATGATTTGACTGTGGTCCCACTCAGTTCAGGTAGGTGGCGGCCTACTGTATTATGAATTTGGATTCTTTTACTATTTACTACTTACCACAGAAACACAATACTATACACACTAATACACAGATAAGAAAATTAACTATCTAACTTTGATGAACTTACAGCATCCCGGCCGTGTATGTATAATGGGATGCCAGCTCATTTTGCTGACTCGGCAGAGATGGAGGCTGTTTACAAGATGCTATCAGTGACCCAGCCTCCTCCAGCTCCCGAGGTGGTGGCCAAGCAGTATCGCCCGGCCAGCATAGTGGATAAGGCCCACATCAATGGCAGGTTGGTTTTTTCACATGCAATAGTAAAGTAGACATCAGCCAATACAAATTTTTTCATGGTTGATGCTGACACCAATTGTTTGGAATCCAGAGAAAAGGATTTTGATTTTCCCCAAATTCTGTAATTTAAATTTACTACAAACTCATGCACAGCCCATTTTTACCACAATCCTATGAGCACTAAAGTATTCAAATAGATCCTTTATGTGTACCCTTTTGGCAGCAGGTCTGCCCAAACAAAATGGAGATTGAAGGCTGATAGCCAATGCGCTAAAAACTATAAGACCAGTCTAACCAATTTATCAGTCTAGCTCTATAATATAAACTATATGAATTACTACTGGGTCTGTTGTAGGTGGCTGGATTCCTCTCGTAGTCTTCTGCATCAAGGGATCCAAGAAAATGATCGACTCTGGCTTCGCTTTAAATACTATTCTTTTTATGATATTGAGCCTAAGGTATTGTATTGAACTGATATTGGAATTATGCTCCAATACCAATATTATCCCCTTTTTACGATCATAGATTTTTATTGTTATTTCTTTTGTAGTATGATGTGGTTCGCTTAACACAGCTGTATGAACAAGCTCGGTGGGCCATCCTGCTGGAGGACATTGACTGCACAGAGGAGGAGATGATGTTGTTTGGTGCTCTACAAGTATAATGACTTCTCTTAGCTTGATATTCCTCCTTAAATGTCACCACTGGCACTTACTCTATTACTCTTGTTGTCGTAGTATCACATCAGTAAAGTTGCTCAGTCAGAGCCACAGCTGCTGGCCTCCGCGGCTGCCATGGACGATCTGGATTTAGCTCTACAGTCGCTGGAAGTCAAGTTAGAGGGAGAGAGCAGCTCTGCTTCTGAGATGCTGGTCTGAAATACATATATACCTTTTCTGTTTATATTTTATTGTGCAGTACACTAATGTAGCTCAGCACAGTAGTGTTAACATGTTGGTACTACTACTTGCACAGTGTTGTTTTTTATCATTATTATGCCTTTATGCCTTTTTGTATCCTAATATTGTAGTTAAATGGTTAGATTTAAGTTTATCTTTAATAGTTATTTATCTTATTGAATATATATAATTCTCCTGCTGATCTTGTACTCTTTGTTGCAAAAGGAATTCTCCATTGTGCCATAAAATAAAGGTTCTCTAATTTTTTCAGGACAATATTACAGCACCTGAATTAAACGATTATCTAAAAATATTCAGGTTAGAAAAATACATACCTCAACTTTTAAAATGATTCCACATAGTCTGATCACTAAAAAACACATTTTGACGAAACATTGCAGACCCAAAAGACTGACTCTTAAGGGATATAAGCTGTTCTGGGTCAAGTTCAAGGATACATCGATTTCTTATTTCAAAAGTAAAGAAGAATGCTTTGGGGAACCTATTCAACAGATCAACCTCAAAGGTACGATATTTTTGCTTATTATATTTTTCGCTTCTTTCACTAAAGCATCTTCCTGTGTACGTTCTTTGTTCAGTTTTCATTGAAAGAAATAAATGATAAATGACTGCAATAAGTAATAAATGTCACATGTCACCAACATGTACTTGTTTATTCTGAAGGATGTGAAGTAGCTCCAGATGTAAATGTTGCAGCTAACAAGTTCCTTATCCGTCTCTTGATCCCGTCACCAGAGGGCATGAATGAGGTCTACCTGCGCTGCGAAGATGTACTGTTCACATGTACTTCAGTAATGTCCACTAAAGAGGTATTCTTTACTTTAAAAGCTCTTTTTACTCTCTGTAGGAGCAGCAGTACGCACAGTGGATGGCTGCATGTCGACTTGCTTCCAAAGGGAAGAGTTTGGCCGACAGCAGTTATCAGAGTGAAATCCAAAGCATCTGCTCATTTCTGGCAATGCAAAAGACCAACTCTGGCTCCCATGGCAAAACGCCTGCTGCAGATGAAAGCATCAACACATATAGCTTGGTCTCCCCACGCTACCATAAGAAATATAAAGCAAAACAGGTAAAAGTAACAGATGCTCAAAATAACTTTTTTTTTTACTCTTAAATTGTTTTCACATGTATGTCATCTTTTATCCTAAATCTCCACATAGCTGACCCCTCGAATCCTTGATGCATATCAAAATGTGTCTCTTCTTACACTGACTGACGCTGTCATGCGCTTTCTGCAAATATGGCAGTCCCTTCCAGATTTTGGCCTTTCATATGTTGTTGTCAGGTATACAATGTTTATAGATTTTTGTTTTCTGTTACATAACATCATAATTAACAAATCTTTGGCGTTTAAATGATTAGGTTCAAGGGTAGCAGAAAAGATGAAGTTTTGGGGATTGCGCCCAACAAACTGATAAGGATAGACCTGGGAGTCGGAGATGTGGTTAAGACTTGGCGCTACAATAACATGAAGCAGTGGAATGTAAACTGGGATATTAAGCAGGTAAACAGAAAATTGTTAGTTTTTTTGTTGTTTTTGAATTTTGTTCCACCTTTAATCACATCATAATGTTTTCCAATTTATTATTATTTTTCTTTTAGATGGCTATTGAATTCGAGGGGAACGTTAACATTGCATTCAGTTGTGTTACTGCAGACTGCAAAATTGTTCACGAATTTATTGGGGGTTATATCTTCATGTCAACGCGCATTCGTGAGAAGAGCAACACACTGAACGAAGAGCTCTTCCATAAATTGACTGGGGGGCACGAAGCCCTCTAGATGTGGGTTTTCAGTAACTCAGTGGCAAATTAGAACAAAGTAACATAATCAAAGGACACAAAACTTTGCACCAGTTTATTATTACTTAACTTTCCACCAGTTTATTATTACTTAACTTTCCACCAGTTTATTATTACTTAACTTTCCACCAGTTTATTATTACTATTGTGCAAGTACATGATATTGTGTGTTTATTATTAAACTGTAAACATGAACATAGTGATGCAAATACAATCAAAATAGTAAAATGTCTCACTGTTTTGTTCATTTCCTGGTTCCTGTAAGATAATGTTATGCAGTATCAGCCATTTTTAAAGAGGAAATTTCCAGTCAATTATCTTGCCTCGCACACAGCACTTTTGGGAAGTATGATCAGTTTGCACTTGTAAATAGACAATAGTAATTTGTCAGCTCAGTTGTGATTGTAATGGAAGCATGGACCCTAAAAACACAACACCATTCTTAGTTAATTGGTAAAAATATGTCACAATTTGTCACAATTTCACAAATATCCTTTTACTTGTAGGCTTCAGCCTTAAAGCACGACTGAAGTATTTAGGTAGAAGTTTTCCCTCCGTGTCCCCAGGTGTTAACAACACGCCATTATCTGACCAAAAGAACTGAATACCATCTGCAACAGGTAAAAAGGACATGTATGAGAGAGGATCTGCAGGTTGGAGGACCTTGTATCTGACACAGTCATTTACCAGACAGAGCTTTAGTGACATCAATGAAAATAGCCAAGTCACAGTCTTTTCTCATACCTGAAGAGGAATATTAGCACAGACAAATGTTTGAGCTTACATAGGTTGAATAAGGTTTTAAAGCAGTACATTTCACACTTGCCGCTAATAACACCCTCCTCTCCAGGAAGTCCTGGTGCCAGATGAATATGAGTCCTCTTCATCCTGCTGAGACCATGTTGCTGTATAGAGGTCCAGTTTCTGAGAAAAGAGCCATGGACAGCCTCAGGAGGACAGTCTGGGGAACCAGCCAGAACAGGCTTGAGCTCGAGATCTTTCACCTAAACACACCAGTAAAAATTATTTTTGTTCAGAAATAAGTTCAAAACACAAATTATTTGAAGTATATTTCAAGAATATGGGAGTTATATAGTACCTGCAAAGAATGGCCTTGATTAGCGCGAATTTGCAAACGCCCGTTCTCTGCATGTGGCTGTAGTTTGAATCGTTGCTTGTCATTTGACTCTACAACTCTTTTCACATCATCCAAACACCAAGAGCGAAACTGAGGGTGAGCCAGAAGGTCCTCCACATAGAGGAATCCATCTGAAAAAGAACATAACAGTCAGTCACATTGACATTCAAATCCTACTTTGAAACTGTGTCCTTGCAAAATTTACCTGTACTCATTTGAAACCCCATCTGACAGGCTCCATGACGAAGAACATAAGACAAAGACTTGGACAGTTGAACATCTCTGTCCTAAACAAATTGTAGAAACATCATAGAAGCCCTTGATCCAAATATAAAATTAAGTGACCAAAACAATGGAATTGATTTTGGATACTCTAGCCACCTGATCACAAAAATTTTACTACAAAATAATATTAAGTAGAAGTGCAAAGTAAAGGTCCAAAAAATTACTGTTAAGTGTAAGGAGCTACTTAAGTGTAAGTGTACCTATCAGTACACAAAATGTGATTAATTTAAAGTTAACGTAATTGAAAGGACAAAACATGAAATAAGAGACATCTGATATCTTCATGGGATAGACTACAAAACTGAAAAATCAGGTAAAATCTGAATTTGCAGTGCAATTAATACAAATGTTAATCATTTCATAGAGTCAATGTATAGATGAGTCACTTACAGACTTAACCAAAACTTGTACTGAAGTAGCCTAGTTTAATACACTAGTGCCTAAGTGTATTGTTTCACTGTAAAATGTACTGATGCAGAAGTATGACGCTAAAAATATCCCAAGAAGTAACATTTTAAGGAAAACGTGTTTGAGTAAATATAACAACACGTACATATAACTACCTACGTCGTGATTTAATTGATACTTTGCAGTATCATCATGCTGGAGGTGCTCTACATCTAGCTCTATGGTAAGACGCATGCGCACATTCGCAAACACTGTCAAAGTTTAAGATGGACTGAAAGCCCAAGAGAAAATACAAAATGGCTTTAAAGAGGACAATTTCAGGAGCCTGTGATCAATACGAACGTTTATGGTCTTGTTCAGGTGTTTGATTTTCAACAAAATGGTGAAAGTAATTGAAAAACTGTTGACTAAAGCTAGCTAATGTTATTAAAAAGGGACTTGTTTAACAGCACAAATCAGCTCACCTGTTGTAGATCCAGCTAAGTCAGTTCTTTATGGTCAAATTGTGTTAAAACAAAACTCATTATCATCATCAGATCATAGATCGGTCTAACTTGAGTAACAGAACTTCATCACACCCCCAGGGAATGTTGATGGCATCAGTTGCAAAGTATCAATTGTGATCAGTAGATATTCAGCTTTCTTTTTATGGCCAATTATATATTAATAAAGGTGCGGTCTGATTTCTCAAAATAGGCGAGACTTTCTTACCTCCCCACAGTGTTTACTTCTTCTTCCCTTTCTTCTGTCACTGCTCATTTAAAAGTTGCCGATTTGCCCGGATATTAAAGGTACGGAATACTGTAAATTGTTGTTAAACTGGCCTAAATGTTAAAAATACATGAGCAGTTTACACCAGATCCATGGTTAACACATTACACACATGCTAGCTGTTTAACTTCGTTGTCCACTGTTGGTGGCGCTGTAGCGCGCTAGACTATCTGCAGCGTCCACCGAAGAAAGTCAAAACATCCGCTCATAGCTCCATGTAGCACACAACCGTGGGTAAGAATTATAAGTATATGTATTCTGATCAGTTTGCGTTTATCTACTGATAGTGAAATCAAATTGGCTTCACATGTATAACATATTAATCATGTATTACGAGGCTACTGATTTAGCCTCTGAACTATCCAAAAGACTGATAGCCATCCATTCATTGTTTACCTGCGTAATACAACTAATCTTCTCAAATAGCTAAAAAAAAACATCACAACAAGACCTGTGTTTAATGGGAATGAGAGCATAACATTGTTAATGTGCTGATGTGGTATAGGGAGGTATGGACCATTATTATGAATAAACTGTACAACTACTTCAAATTCTTATTTTTTGTTGTTCAGATCATGGAGTTTCCCCAACATTCTCAGCAGCTGCTGTCAGCTCTGCGTTCCCAGCGCCAGCGTGGATTCCTGTGTGACTGCACTGTTTTGGTTGGAAACTCCAGCTTTGTTGCTCACCGTGCTGTGCTAGCTTCGTGTTCCCCTTTCTTTCACATGTTCTACTCAGACTCTCCAGGAAGTAACAGTGAAAATGGCACCAGCGGCTCTGTTACTCTCGACAGTGACATTGTTACAGCCCCTGCTTTTAGTTTACTCTTGGACTTTGTTTATGAAGGTGTATTAAAGGTGGAAGAGTCCCCTCCTGTTGAGGATATACTGGCAGCTGCCAGTTTTCTTCACATGAATGAAGTGGTGAGAGTGTGCAAGAAAAGACTACAAAGACGTGGCCCTGTAGCAGAGGCAGATAGCACTCGCCCTGAAGAAAGCTCTGGTGTTACAAAGGCCCTAGCGATGGGAAGAGAAGAGGGTGAGAACACATGTCATGGACTAAAGCTAAACTCTGTCAATGTTACTACACCTCATTCACTTGTTTTGCTTCCAATAGACAAAAATCAGCAGGATCACATTAAGATAGAGCACAGACGTGCAGAGAGGACATGTGAAGGACAAGTTGAGCATTCCCAGAGCCCTGATCTTGCTGATACCACCCAACCAGGCATGGGCATCTCGCATGCCCCTCCTGACAACCACCTTTTAGCCTCACATGCCTCTGCCTCAGAAAGTCAGTCTCAGGAGAGATCTGTATGTGAAGGAGCAGGACTAAGCAGCCCATGCAGCACCACAGAGGCACAAAGGTACTATTTTGGTTCAAAGTTAAGCAGATTTTTCTGTCAAACGTTTTATTGTTTTTTGTCTTTTCTAGCCACAGCACTAACCAACAGCCATCCTCGTCATCATTGATTCCATCTGCTAAGGTTCCTGGATGTTCAGTAGTTTGGCTTCCCGGATCAAACCTGTCATCAGGGCCCCATGCCACCAGACCAACCCAGGACTTTGAAACATTAAGGAAACACTCAGAGACAAGTGATAGAGGTGAATCTTGGGCAGGAGAGCAGATATCAATGTTAATTCAGACAGTTTCCTCACATTGTAAGAACACAGCACCCTCACAGCTGCAGCGAACACTTCAAATTCAGAGTATAACGCTAGAAGAACACCCAAGCTCAGAGATTCACAATGACACTGCATCAAAACATCTGACGGGGCAACAAGATGATTGTGAAGCTGCATTACCTAAAAAGGCCACAAATATGGAAACAAGCATAGCTGGTGAAAATGTAAATATAAAAGTGGAAGCCATTGTCATTTCTGATGAAGAGCAAGAAGAGGAGAAAGAAGAAGCGCAAGAGATTCTGATGGAAGTGGAGGACGACTTTGAGGGAGACAGTCAACAAGAGGGGCTGAGATCTCAGTATAGCTCTGATGCTCACTTCCAGCTTCCAGACTATTCATTCCCCCTCTCCCCATCTGATGCTGGTCCGTCTTCTCAAGGTGGCACTGCTTCCTCTACAGCACAATCTGAAAGTACAGTCTACTTCCAGGAATTTCAAGACTCTATGGGAAACTTTGTGGAGGATGTTCCAACGTGTAGTGTCTGTGGAAAGACATTCTCTTGCTCATATACACTTAGGCGTCATGCTATTGTACATACTCGTGAGCGCCCTTTTGAGTGCCGTTACTGCTACCGGAGTTACACACAGTCCGGTGATTTGTACAGACACATTCGCAAAACCCACGACCACACGCTGCCGGCCAAGCGCAGTAAAGCTGACGCAACTTATATGGAAACACATACCCTCCAACCTCCTCCACCACCTCCACCTGTAAGCTAACACTATTTTTATCTGTCTAGACAAATATTAGTAGGCTGGCACTACATTATGATTCATTATAATATAACAAACTCACAACACAACACTATGATTTTAACTTATGGGATGTAAAAATGTTTTTAAAATTGTTATAAGCTTAAACTCAAGGTTATGACTGGCCAAAATGCTCTGATCAGTTTTATACAGATTTATTGATTTAATTTAGGTATTACCAGAAAAAAACAAACATTTTATTACAATGATCCATTAGTGCTATCCATTTGTCTAGACTTTTTATCATGTCAACCCACTGGTCCATGTATCTGTAATAAAACAAAGCACTGGTTATTTGATTAGTATTAACTAATTTTGTAAAATTGCCTTTTATAATGTCTGCCCTTACTGCCTCAGCTAACTCAGGCCAGTCCATTGACATCACAATTGTGTCATCTGCGCTCGGAGGGGTTTCTAGATTCCAATATGTCAGCTTGTCAAACACGGAGGAAACTCGAACTGTTCTGTCCTAAAAAACAAACAAACAAACATGATTCTGTGGTGTGAATAAATCCATATCACATCTAAAACACAGCATTACCTCTTCCTCTGAACCTGGCCTGTTGACTTCTTTTAATACAAGACCAGTGTAGCCTTGCGGACAGTTAACCTCTTGTCCCTTGAGCCCTCGGCCCCTAAAGGACACTGTCTGCTCTATGAAATAAAAAAAAAAAAGCAATACATTATGTCATCAGAGGTAGGTAGTGCGCAGTTACATTTACTTGAGTTACTTTTTAAGGAAATTGTACTTTTTTGAGTAGTTTTTGGACTGCATACTTACTTGCTTACTCTTACTTGATATTTTTAATGTTTTGTTTGAAGTAATGGTTGGCTTTAGTAAAACTTGTGTTATTACTACTGTACTCTTCAAACTGTAATGTTTCATGTTTTCATATTGTGCATTATTTAATGGTGCATTGTGTAACTTTTCTGGTGGAGGTCCGTCAAATGCTTTTTTCATGTCATTGCTTTGTCTAGAATGTTTCACAGTATGGTATTAAATTTTTCTATCATCATGGAGATCAAACCAGACCAAGTTACAGGTCAGATCTGTGGTGAGGCAACCCCATTCACAGTATTTTTGTGCTATAAAACCACCTGTAATTGAATAAATGTAAGGTAGGGCCATAGTGTAGATCATTCCAGACAAAGCAATAACATCTCCATAAAGAAAAGCAGGTGACGGACCCTCCACCAGAAAAGTTACACCATGCACCTTTAAGGGTTGTCCATACAATTCAAAATATAATCTTATATTAGATCCAGACAATTGGCCTACGTACACAATTACCCTTACGCGAGTAGTACTTTTTCCAGATATCTCAAGTAATTTCTTAGTACTGTTACTAGAGTAATTATCCTTTGAAGTACTGTCTGTCATAGCGGTTAATCAGGGGCATGCATCTCTTTGTACACTTTGCCATACCGTGTTTGCAGTCTTTTATAGTGGCAGAGAAGTACTCCGTGATCTGTGCAGGTCCATTGTGCTCGAGCTCACAGGGCATTAGATGGACAGGGGCGCGCGGTGCCTGTCCATCCGAGGGCAGCTGCAGGCGGATCACGCTGCTGTTACTGGACATTTTATACGGTCTGTGCTGCACACACATATATATTTATGTTAAGCACAACAATACTGAAAACACAATTTGTTTAAACGATATAAATAAACAGACTGATCGTTGAACATATTATATGAACATTATACTGTGAAACCATCTTTTACCTTATCCCTGCGTGCTTTTTATCTGTTTTAAAATATTTCCGGGTAAAACCTGTTAACTGTTTTCTGATTCCTCCAAGGCGTCTTCTTTTACTCTGTAGGTCATTTGGCGGGTGTTTTTTTTAAACTAGCAATTCAATGTCGCCCCCTATAGGTTGCAATTTATTTTGAATCTGGACGTTGTTTTTTCTTGCCTTATATGTTTTTTCAAGAAACGAAGCTTAAAGGTAAACTCACTGATAACCGAAGTAATTAAAACAGCAGAAGCACCAATGCGCGTTGGGTGGTTTATAGAGATTATAGAGATTATATTACAAAGAAGTTTTGAGTGTGTAGTCTACAGTGTTGTCACTCTTTCTGTGGGATGGACTAAACACTCCTTGTCCTATAAAAGAACTGGAAGTGGCTGTTCTACTATTTAGAACCTACTAGGAGGCTAAGCAACTATTTTGGCCACCCTTAGCACAATGCCAGAGGTAAGTTGTAACTTTTCTGGTGGGGGTCCATCACCTGTCTGTCTCCATGGAGATGTTGCTGCTTTGCGTAGAATGTTACAAAGTACGGCATTAAACGTACCTATCATCTTTACTCATTTATGTATTTATTTGTTTTTATTGCTAAAAATACACTGAAAAA
This sequence comes from Taenioides sp. WSHXM2023, assembly GCA_029959045.1. NCBI lineage: Eukaryota > Metazoa > Chordata > Actinopteri > Gobiiformes > Gobiidae > Taenioides > Taenioides sp. WSHXM2023. The sequence goes on along the minus strand of CM057100.1, from coordinate 15,067,186 downwards.
CCTATAGCTTGTTTGTGTTGTTTCCTTGTCTCCATGGAAATAGATATGTTTAATGTCAAGCTGTGGAACCTTTTAGGCAAAACAGTATAATACCACAGAGTAAAGAATTTGCATACTCTTCACCGGAAAAGTCCCATAGTGCATGTTCATAGCCTATTTCAAAGATTTAAACCTAATATCATTTAGCATGAAGCAAAAGGCATTTTAGACATTATTATTTAATTTTACTTGTGCAAACTTATTGTTGCAGTCATTTGACAGCTGCTTGTGACTGAAATTAGATACAGTGGTGTCACACTGATCAGTGCTATGAATGAGATGATGTGTTTTGCCTTTCATATCTTCATTACACATACACTATTCATTGTTCACTTACTGCAAAGTTGAAGGCTAACTCGGTTTTCATTTTCTTTTACAGACAACAAGTTTTATGGAACATGAAGGCCTGTTGCTGTCAGCTGATGAGGTCGTAACTCCCATGAATCGACTGATGCTCAGCATTCAGAAAACTGTTTCCATGACGATAACACAGGCCCGTCAGAGAATTCTGCAAGGCTTTGTGGTGTTTTCGGTCACTTTCTTCTTGCTCTGGATTGCAGCCTTTTTATATGGAAGCTTCTACTACTCTTACATGCCCAAAGCAGCTTATTCTACCCCTGTGCACTATTATTACAGGTAGGTCCCTTGGTATAATCACATTGTCATATATTTTCTTGTCACGTCTAAGGTTTTACCATTTTAGAACAGACTGTGAATTTCCAGATTCTTTCATGTGCTCATACCCTGTGGCAAACATCTCTTTAATGAAGAACAAGAAGCATGTATGTATGTTTGTAGTTATAACTAATTATAAAGAAAATAAAAATACAAGTTTTTTGTTTTGATATTTTGATGATTATATACATGATTATAGGTCTTAACATTTGGGCAAGCCTATCGACTATCTCTGCAGCTGGAGATGCCTGAGTCTCCAGTCAATCAGGACCTCGGGATGTTTATGGTTAGAGCTACTTGTTTTTCACAAGATGGAGGGCAGGTTGCCTCGTCTGCCCGTGCTGTGAGTAACTTCATCTCTTTTGACCTTAATAATAATAGAAGCAATATCTAAAGTACTTTGTTTGTCTTACAGCTTTCTGCCTCCAGTTCCCATTTTGTAAGCTGATGAACAACAAAATGTTTCAAAGTAGTCAGTACTGTTGTAATCATCTGACTTGCAAAATAGAAATTAAATGGCCACAGACAAATATGTTCTTATAATGCTGCATACATAACTTATTGACAATACAAAACAAACCAGCTGTTATCATGTTATCCCATCATGTCAACAGGGAATGCTGCGATACCGATCAGAATTGGTGAGGACTTTGGAGACACTGCTTCTACTTCCTGCATTTCTGACAGGAACCACTGAGCAGAAACAGGTGCTTGAGGTGGAGCTCTTCTCAGAATACACAGATGACCCGGTGAGTGGTTCAGTATTTACATCTAATGTTGATTGTAGTTCATTAATGATAGAGCTGTAAACATAGAAATAGGCTACAATCTATGGGTGCAATACAATACATTTGTCTTGTCATACTTAGTATGCTCCATCGGATACTGCCATTATTGAGATCTTGTCCAATAAGGTGCAGATCTACTCCTCTCGGCTGCTCATTCATGCTCACTTCACTGGTTTAAGGTAAACCATGGCCTAGCCATTACCTAACCCTTAAAATTGTTGACTCATATACCAATGTTTGACTGACTGTCTTTTTTCTTCTTTTTTTTTCATTTTTTTTTTCAGATATTTGTTGTTTAACTTCCCGCTCATCTCAGTTGTGGTGGGTGTCTCCAGTAACTTTATCTTTCTAAGTGCTCTTTTTGTCTTAAGTTATATGAGACAGATGTTGAAACTGAGGCAAAAACCTGAGGAGGTAGGAGTCCAATTAATTTGCAGTGAAGGAACTGAACTTTGCTGTTGACCTTTTTTTCTCTTTTTGGTTGATTTATTTTCTAGTTTACATCCGAAAGTCTACCAGCACCGCAGTGAGCGAGAGAGGAAGAATGTGGTAGAGATAAGAAAATACATATTAAAAATGTAGTCTTTCTAATGTTACATTTCCTGTTACATACATTTATAAAGCAATACATTTTTTAAAAGGTTCAACTGAGCAAATAGACAGAAACATACATACTACCACCAAACCCTCCTCATCAAGATCAAGCATTTATATACCGTATTTTCCGGACTATTGAGCGCACCTGAATATAAGCCGCATCAACTAAATTTTCAAAGAATTTTATTTTTGTACATATATAGGCCGCACCTGTCTATAAACCGCAGGTGTCCACGTCTTCAAGAAGTTTTCAAGTTCCGAGCATCTGCTTGTATTGCCTCTGAAAGCTTTTGTCGTCTTTTTGCATTGAGTCAGTTCGTCACGCTGCCGTCGCCAACGTCTCACCATCGACTCATCGATGCCGCGTTCACGTGCAGCAGCTGTTTCCTTCTTTGACAGTCAGATCAATTGTCTTTAACTTCAAAGCATCATATGCATTTCTTCGTCTGTTTTCCATGAGGAGGGTGTGTGCATGAAGCACAAAATAACTGTTCAAAACAAAATCAAATGAGCATCTTCCTCAGCACATCATCTCTTCGCCTGTCTGTTTCGCTCTTGCGCCCCGTCACTTGGCGCTCTACTGCGCATGTCTCGAGCAGAAAGAGCCGCTGTCCTGTCTTGTATTATGTCAGTGTCTTGTAGGATTTCAGCAGGATTTCAGGCTCTCCCGGGGGTCGGGGTTAGTTGTATCGATCATGTATGAGTGGATGTCCCGCTACTGAAGTTTGAGACGTTTCGTCTCGTCATTTACGCCTCACCTGCATTTAACACATACGGGTCATTAAGACGTATCCCACTCACTAATGTTCATTTAGCAGCAGAACTTATTTTATCACGCAGCGATAAACTGTTTTAGTGCTGACAACAGCGCTAGCGAGTGTTCTAACTAACCCTAACCCATGTTCACCGCACAGACAGCGGCGCTTTCTGCACTCAAGCTGCGCGCGCATCCGCTGTGTTCATAGACGAATAATCCGTCCATATATGAGCCGCATCGGTGTATAAGCCGCAGGGTTCAAAGTGTGAGAAAAAAGTAGCGGCTTATAGTCCGGAAAATACGGTATTTGATTTCGTTCTGTACATTTTTAATCCTCCCAATGTTATCATAATCTTTTATTTTTTTCTCCCATTTGAAACATGCAGTTTTCTGTAGTATAGTGCTATAAAACTCATACTTGCTTAAAATGTATTGTTTGACTTGTTGTGAACATTGTTTTTGTACTGCTATAATTCATTTTTTGTATTGATTCCTGATTAATTTTACTTGATGATTTTGACGTTTTTGTATTTCAAGAAAACTATGATAAATACATGCTTACATCTTTTTCCTTAAAATGCTTTAAGTAAACATTTATTGTGCTATTCCTATACAGTTATTTCAGATACGTGATTGATAGGCATTTTGTCAGGGCATCTCTTCAAAGCCATGATCATTCCTGGATGTACTGGATCACTGCATCAAGCTGTGGAAACTTCATAACGTCACTACATGCAAAACGCCAGAGGCTTTAGTCTGGGGATGTGCTTATAATAACAGTCTCCATCACATTGCTATGAGGCTGACAGTTACAGGTAAAGGCATGTAAGGTAGGCAAGACTTATTTTTTCACAATATTTATTCATGATAAGATAAGTTGTTGTGTATATTTTCACTTATTCAATGTTCAAAGTTGTGTAAGCTCATATGGACCTGAAGGAGCAAGGTCAAGAATGGAGGAACTGCATTCTTATTAATAAAATATCCAATACATAGGTAGGCACAATGGAGACAGATACAACTAACAACCAAACAGCAGATAATGACTTGGTGGATGAATTATCTGATGAGATGAAAAAAAAAATTTGGGTCACTAAAAGGTCTTTCAAAGTCTTCTCCAGACCTAAACTTAAAGCCACAAAAAGCTTTCCTCCATATAGTCAGTGCATTGGGGGACTGGGACAAGATACAGAAATGGACGTAGAACCTTTTATTGAGCAATCAAATGCACAGGAAAATGCTGCTGTTAAAACTGATAAAACCAAAGACAATGGGACTGAGTTGACTGCTAAATGTGCTAGCCCTGAACTGAAAGAAAAAAGGAGGTTGAAGAGAAAGGATAGGTTGGGGGGAAGTTGTGAAATGTGTCCCGATGAATGGGAAAATATAAAATGCCTGAGGAGAGGCCAAACTGAAAAACTCGGACATGGCATCAATGACAAAACTTTAAATGGAGAGATGGAAAAGTATCAAGATGGCAAGATGGTGGATCACAAAACCCCAGAGATGTGCAGAAGGAATGAAGACATAGGGGAGCAGTCTCATCAGCGGTCATCTCCACACTCCATTCTGTCCAAACTGCTGCACTCATCCACGTCTTCGTCCTGTTCCTCCATCTGTGCCTCGTCTGGAGAGAGTGATGAGGTCTTCAGTGAAGGAGAGGGTGCCGTGTCCAAGAGGAAAACGTTTAAGAAGGTGATGCATGTACACTTGAACAGAAAACATGTTTCCCCGCTGTTCTGTTCACTGTGGTCCTGCTTATTTGCATGAGATGAAAAAGACCATTGATAATATTATATTTGAATAATGTTTGCATGCCTGGCTGCTACTTTGCTGCTCTAGCCATATTTATGTATCTGTATCTTTTTTTTATAAATGTTTACATTACCCACATGACTCCTGTTTCTTGAAGTATCTTCAAATATCTATAAGAAATAATAACCATAACATGATCAGACTTGAGCCTTTAAATTTGCAATATTTCATCTAAACATTTTCAGTCAAACATGTATGATCATCCTGTTTACAATAAGCCACAGTTCTCAAAAGTTACATAAAATAAAAATGTATTTAAACATGTCCCTTCTTTGCCCCAGAGTCGATCCTGGAAAACCTTTTTGACCATGATGCACTGGTCACTGAAGAGACAGAGTTCCTGGGTCCAGCTGGCTGGACATCAAGGCATGTACAATCCACACGTAAACTTTACCACTTGTGTCCAGATATGAAATCATTATGTTAAAATTTTGTTGGTTAAAGGTAAACAAACAGTTAGATAATACAGAATAGAAATTTAATATAATAGATTGTTACAATACATATTGGACCTAATCATGTACATGAGCTTCAAAAATATGAATATTAATAATAGTCACTTTAGCGTTTCCCTTCTCCATTAAACATCAGGGGCCAATATAATGTGAACACATTAGAAAGCCAGCAAACGTACCATCAGAGAAGGAGACCATGTTTTGAGAGACAGCTGTTGTGCTATTTTTAAATATAGGTTTATCCCACATACTTAACTTTGGAGTAACTTTTAGCCAAAATTAATTTAATGAGATTGTTACCTGCATATTTTGAACAGGAAACTTTCAGCTGAGTGATGGGGGTGAGGTGCTCAAGCTGTACAGTGAAGCTGAGGCTGCCTGTCTGGACATTTTAATGAAAGATCCTTTGAGACCCTTTGTGCCACAGTACTATGGCTTGGTCACCAGAGCAGAGCTCTGCTACATTCGCTTGGAAGACCTGCTGAGTGGTCTCAGGAGGCCAGTTATTATGGATTGTAAGATGGGAGTCAGGTGGGCTATGAGTTAATGATGAATTAAAAAAACTTCATAGCTAAATGCTTATGGTCAGATGTAATATGTTTTTTTAATATCAGAACCTATCAGGAGGAAGAAATAATAAAAGCACAAACCAGACCCCATCTGCGTAATGACATGTATCAGAAAATAGTCAAAGTGGATCCTTCAGCGCTGTCACCAGAGGAGCATGCTCAGATGGGAGTGACCAAGTGGAGGTATCTTCACTGGAGGGACACCACCAGCTCCACCTCTAAGCTGGGCTTTCGTATTGAGGGCATTATGGTATGAGCAAAGTCCTTCAAGTGTACTATCCACATTTACATTGGTGTATTTTGTTGTTTTAATAGATGGAGGATGGAAATATTCAACGAGACTTCAAAAACATTTTGACATTAACTCAAGTAACAGAGACTATGCTTTTCTTTACCAGAAACCAGATGAATGTCCTGGTAAGTCACACTCACAACAAATATATTTTGAAATAATATATATTATGTAGAAAAAAATAATAATAAAGGAACAAGTAAGTGTAAAAGGATATTTGTGGATCATTTATTTATAGACTTTCTTACTGTGGGAAGAATAACTACTACTCTAAGTACTAAGTAAAAGTACTTAAAAGTAGTAGTCTATTCAATTAGTTTATTTGTGTCAGAAAACTATTCTCTGAGAAGCAGTCTTACAGTGTCTTCAAACAGTTACTGAGTAGATGTAACCTCTGCATATTCCTTCCTTATTTTGCTGTCAGAAAGCATATCATTCAAGACTCCTGGCCCTAGATGATGCCCTGAAGTGTTCACCATTTTTCAGAAAACATGAGGTTGGTTATAGATATAATTCATAATAATGTTATGATGTAACATTATGTTACATAATGTTAATTTGTGTAATAAAATGAACTGAATTGTACTTCAATCTTGACTATAGACACTTTACTTTTTTAGGTGATTGGAAGCTCTCTGCTGTTTGTCCATGACCACAGCAATAAGGCCAGTGTTTGGATGATAGATTTTGGAAAAACCATGCCTATTCCAGAGATAAGTGAGCTTAAACATAATGTGCCATGGACCCAAGGCAGCAGGGAGGACGGCTACCGCTTGGGTCTCACTTCCCTCATCACCTCACTGAGTCAAGCTATAAGTAAAGCCTCTTGGCAACCAAAAGACTGAGGGTGACTTAAACTGTTGTACATAATAATACAGTGTGAAGTGTATTGCATTAAATGTTTGTTATTTATATTTAAAAGAATAAAAACATACTTTTTTAAAAGGTATTTGCCTACAGATTCAAGCAGCCAAAAAATGATGTACATAACTCTATGAGAGATTTACAGATTTCGTATAATCCATAAATGTTGAGCCTATAATTGTTTGTTTGGGATTGGCTCCACATTGGTTACTTTTGTCTTAAAGTCCTTTAAACTAACAACTATCAGGTTTTAAGCGTTGAATAATGACACCACTTTTTGAAGATACTGTGAAAAACGTATTTCACTTTTGTTCAGGTGTTGATCTGTGTACCAGTTTTTGTTTTGTGGATAGACAAAGATATTAACCATAAACCAGGTCAAAAGATTTGTAATGTGACAAACTGTAATTCCCCTCATAGAATTCTGACCTGTCCTACACCTCACTATAGTTTAAAGTTGATATTCTACAAAGTTGAGATGTCACATGAACAAATCCAGTAGTCTGTTTAGATTTGGTAGTCTGAGGAAACAAATAATATTTTAATTATAGTTTGAGAGCTACTGTACGGATATAGTAGGCTATAATCTAATAGCCGTAATGTGGTCGCACTCTTTATTTTCATTATTGCACATGGGTGGCGCTATACATTATTTGGAACACTTTCCTTAGTTTACTGTAATTAGCGGGATGTTGCTACCAGCTGTAGGGACACTGACACATTTTTTCTATAACAAAATGTAATTGTTTTAACGCTAATTGAACAAAGGAGTATTTTTGTCCTTGTACTTGGGAAGGTAACTACACAAACACGTGGTTTGCGAAGCTAACCTTGACCTTTGATGCCGGAGACATCTCGGTACATTGACATTTACAGAAGGCTATCTATGTGTTAAATAGGGCAGTTGTAGGTTATCTGTATTAGGGTGCTAAAGAAATTTTATTTAAGATGGACCGCATGACTTTCTTCCGGAGATTTTATCCAAATCTTGCTGTGACCACTCATGTCCTGAATCAAGGTAGATATGTTTTTGCTTGTTTAAAAGTAGATATGTGCTTCTATTCATATTTTATGTACAGTTTAAGAACTAAGAAATCTGCTAATATGGCCACATGCGCATGCTTGGGCCGGCCTAGCTACCCACAATGATGGATGTGCCCCATTTTTTTTTTCACACCACGTTGTTTTTACTATCATATAAGCAGCCAGTGTATTATGTTATCAGCATACCGATAATAATCTGAGATAACAGTGTGCGTATAATATAACTTGTATTTTACACTTTATGTGAGTATACCTTGTATTTTATACTTTATGTGAGTATAATATAATTTGTATTTTACACTTTATGTGAGTATAATATAACTTGTATTTTATTTTGTTCACTAGAGTTAATATGTGAATATAGTTTGCTTCCATGCGTGTGGTTATATTGCATCTATAATATTGCATCTATAATATTGTATTAGCTGTTAACCGCCTTAACTTCCGGAAGTAAAAAACAAAACAAAACGGAGTACTTCCCGTTTGCAATTGCTACACACGCAGGAAGAAGCTAATGACGAACTGCTGCAACAGCTTTTTAAAAAGGTCGAAATCATCTACGAATCCACACTGCTCTTGCTCGTGGCTGAAAAATAAGCTTTGGGTTTTGTGAAGCAGATTTGAAAACTTGTGCTTACTTTGATTTCCTCAAAGTTTTGCCATTTTATGATACGCTACTGAAGAAATATGGCGGACGGAGGGCATTACTACAATGGTAAGAAACTCCAACAAAGATTATGTTACATATGTATCCGCATTGTTTTTCCATAGGCCGGGTGACAAGGGAGGTCACTGATCATGAGTCCATGATACCTGGAGGTAAACGGCCGTGGCTATTATTGTTATGGACTGTCAGCGATCACAACGTTGGCATTGCTTCATTTTTGTTAATGGCGTGAAGTAGGATTGTCAAAACTATCGAAAATCACATACTAATAAATACTAAAACTAAATTAGATATTTATTATATCGTTTGAACAAGTATCTATAAAAAATAATCAGGACAACCAGTCTTATACTAGCTTTATCAAAACTAGTATTAGGCCACATGGTAATTATAAGTTTGTGTTGAAAATGTCTAAAAAGGGCCTTATTATTATGATCAAAATAGTAAAATGTATTATTGAGCCAATTCCTTAGTATCTAAATAGTAGAAATTTTAGTGTAGTGACAATACTACAGTGTTTTAATACATTTATTTATTTGATCATATAATATAGATTTATATTATAATCTTCACTTGTGTGACAATGCCTGTCTTCTAGAGCATGATGATCGAACCGCACCATCATTCCGTAACCGCAAAGGCAGAGGACCCCACAAGGGACGGTTTGACCGCTCACGCAGAGATCGCCATCGTGGTGGTCAATCGGGAGGTTTTGGTGGTGGACCTGGACCGAGGTCTAGACTTGAAGACATTGATGGAGATGTAACCATGAGTGATGGATCACAGGATAGTAGTGGACAGAACAGATTGTGAGTCAAATGAAAGATAAACCCATTCAGATGTTTCTGATGTGGTTTTAGTGTATAAAAGATTAAACTAATGACCAGTATGAGCAAAATGTTGATGAAGATAACTTTTGGAACTTGATGTTAACTTAGAGATTTGTTCTTGGATGTTCTTTTTCAGTACCCCATATGGAAGACCAAGTAGGAAAGGTGAAGGAAGGTTTGAAAGAGACAGACGACCATTCAAAGGTGGTCGTGGTGGTAGTTTCAGAGGAGGAGAACGAGGTGGAGGAGGAGGGAGTGGATTAGGGGCAAGGGCACGCTCTGGCTGGTATAAAGTAACTGTAGGTATTTTTGGATGATCTATTCAGATATGCATCCTGCTTTCACTGATTTATATTTTCCGATCTTTGATAGATACCACATGGAAAGAAGTATGATAAAAAATGGTTACTGACGGCTCTTCAAAATATTTGTTCCGTTCCCTACACACCAGTGCATGTGAGGTTTACTTTAGCAGTGTGACATAAATTATTTAAAAATTAAACTGAAGAAGCACTTTAAAGTTTGTCTAAGTCTAAACACTTGTTGTTTTCCTTAGTACCACGTGGACCATAACAGAGCCCATTTTTATGTAGATGATTCAAATGCTGCAAATGCTTTGCACAAATGTTCTCACAAGATCACAGATACAGATGGTTATAAGGTTAGTTTGTTGGTGTGCCGACTCTTGAGACTCTTTTCGTGTCTGATTTTTATGTTAAGCAATGTATTTATAGGTGGAAGTTCATGTTAATGGCAGCCATCCTCCTTCCTTTCTGATGTCTGATCTGAAACCTGAGCACTTGGAGCATCTTAAGGTAAGCCAAATGTTCTAGAAAGGTGGAAAGAATTATGTTCTACTCAAGTGCAATAGATGTTAAATTAATACATGATTTAAATATTTTTAGCAATGTATGGCAAAACGTTTTGATGGCTCACAGCAAGCTCTTGACTTGAATAACATCCGAACAGATCCAGGTATGTATACAGTCTTGCTGAATTTCTGGCATTTATGCCAAATGATATATTTAACTTTGTACTATTATACTACTAACAGACTTGGTGTCCCAGAATGTTGAAGTTATATTAAACAGAAAAACAAGTATGGAAGCTGTCATTAAGATTATAGAAGAAAACATCCCAGAGGTAACACAAACTTAAAAAAAAGTGTTTTGTTTTTTTTAACTCTCACAAACAAAACTCATTTTGTCAAGCTTAAGTTATTAACTGTATAATTTCAAAATCCCCCCAGCTGACAAGCCTAAATCTAAGCAACAACCGCATTCACAAGTTGGATGAATTGACTGAACTGGTTACAAAGGTGCCTAACCTGAAGACACTAAATCTCTCCCACAATGAAGTAAGGCTAATAATAGTGTTTCCCTTTCTGTGGTATTCCTATGCTTTCCATGACTTTTTAATGCTTTTGTCTGTTCAGCTTAAATCAGACCGAGAACTGGACAAAATTAAAGGCTGGAAGCTTGTGGAACTGTGGCTGAACAGAAATCCTCTGTGTGAACACTTCAAGGACCAGGCCTCATACATTAGGTCAGTCAGTGAGTTTGTGGTGTGAGTGGAGAGCCAGGCAAAGAAGCTGCAGTGGTACAGCTGTGTGTTTGTGACACGAGGAAGTATATATTTCCGTTTGTGCTATTAACATGCTCCCTGAATAACAAACTTGTCTATCCAGGAGTAGAGAGGCCCAAGCAGAACTGGCTGGTTGTGATTTTGCTGTATATTTCAATTTGTCACACATGTTTTATAAATGTGCAGGAACAATGTTTTTTCTTCTTATAACAATTTAAATTGGTCTTTCTCTTGAGATTGCCTTGGAACTTCCTTTCTGTCACTGCAGAGACACTTTTTCACTTGGGCTTCTCATTGTACGTCAGTCTTCTCTGTGATACTGTACCCAGCTCTCCTATAAAAAATTCTTATATATTCATTTTAATCTTTTCAATCATTTAAATTAGGGCACCCCAGACAGTCATGCTGTTTTAACCAAAAAGAAAGTGAGCCATCACCACAAACCGCAATATTTTTGTATGCATTGTTTAATGCCAAAGAGGACATTGTTTTGCAGTCCCAACCAAGGCTTGAATATAACCAAGGAAAAAACAGCCTTAATACCCCTCCCCTTGTAGCATTAACCATATAATCATTAATTCAGCGCCCTGTATCAGGCGAGTATGGAAGGCTGGATAGCCGATGACGGGTAAGATCCCACCTCCAAACCTCGGGACAACCTAAGGCAGGCACAGTCACGATTACTCTGCCTCAGTCCCTGTGAGCACCAGCTCATATTTTTATGTGGATAAGAGGGGGGACTGCACGGGAAATGCTGCTTGGCTCAGGTGGAGGGGTGCGCTGTACCTGTGATTTTTAACGCATCAGAGGGAAGAAAAAGAGTCTCCTCTACTCAGTTGGTAGGCTTTGCCCTAGAACAACTTCTGATGTTCAAAGAAAGATATTGAAAGTCAAAACTTTTCTTTAAGGACAAATATAATGTGGAACAATTCAGTTTTATTATTACCCATGACCAAAAAGTAAGGATTACATTAAAATATGATTATGCATATAAATTCAGATATTATATTATACAGGCTTCTCGCCTGGTGTTCAAAATATAAAACCAAGAAGACTTCTGTAAGATTTTTTTTTTTATGATGACTATTGGACAGCTGGGTTCAGCTAACTAGAGGGCTGATTTTCTGTCTTTCAACTTGCTTTCCTGCTCAGTTATCTTAGACAAATGTCATCAATACTTTTGAGAAATGTAAAAAGTTCAGAAAGGCACAAAGCTTCCAGTAACCATCTGTCTTGGAGCATGTATTGTCATTTTAAAACTGTTTTTTACGTGGCCTTTTAGTTTGTGGGGGCCCAGCATGTATGTATGTGTGATCCTAGAAAAGTGTCTGATCAATATATATCTCCATACTGACGCAGAAGGTGAGTATTAAGGCTGGTAAGTACACTATGGGTGGAAAAAAATTAAACTATGATGATACCAAAATGAAAGGGGAAGACGTAATAGTCAATGTTATTTTAAGTAACACTCTCTCTATATTTATTCTTTCTTTATTACTCTCTTGGTTGTAGTCTACTGGTTTTAACATGCTATATGTTAATATCTTCTTCCATATGCTCCAGACAGCACACCAGCATGAATGTTATGCCACCAAAGGTTTAGGTGTGACTGACAGTGGTAGATGAAGGTAGCTGATTGTGTAGCATGCATGCTCAGAATTTGACACTAACATTTTATATTGTTATTTTTGTTTTTGTATCAGTGCTGTACGTCAGAGATTCCCCAGACTCTTGAAACTTGTAAGTCACTTGCTTTGTCAGTAATTTAGAGTGGAGTTTAGAGTACAGTATGTTGAGTGTCAAATAATGAAAAATGTGGATGCACTGTATTTGTGTGTGTTGTTGTTTTTTTTTAGGATGGACATGACCTCCCTCCGCCCATTGGCTTTGATGTGGAAACACCAACCACTATACCCCAATGCAAGGTATACAGTCTTGTCATATTTGGCTGTCTGGTGTTTTTTCATTGTTTCTGTATTGAAGTTACAAATGTTGTCTAAGGCACAGCATAAGGTTTCCTGTTGTAATTTGTGTTTAAATTTAGGGCAGCTGTTTTGGTTCTGATGAAATAAAGGCTCTCATTCTCAGATTCCTTCAACAGTAAGTCTTGTATGTGCGTTTTTGTTATTCCTAAGCCTGGAACCATACAAAAGTTGTTCATAATTGTGTTGCAGATACTACAGTATATACGACTCATCAGACAGACAACCACTTCTTGATGCTTACCATGATGGAGCATCATTCTCTCTCACGACTCCATTCTCTTCGCAAAATCCTTCCAGGTATTGCCACATTGCACACAAGTAAAATAATACTAGTGTTGCTGTAATGTTTATTTTTCTGTGTTTAGGAGCAGTCTTGGAGAATATCATAAAGACAGTCGAAATCTTAAAAGGTTGAAAGATCCTAGTAAGTTTTTGTTTTGTCAGAACGTACATTATCATTTGTTTTTGATGAATGTCTCTTCAACTTTTCCCCTCTACATTTAGCTATGCGGTTTCGTCTGCTGAAACACACACGACTCAATGTTGTGGCATTCCTTAATGAGCTACCCAAGACTCAACATGATATTGCGTCTTTCACAGTGGATGTAAATACCTACACAGTAAGTATTTGATTGTCTGATTTTTGCCTGGTCTAACTTTGTAGCACATGGCCCATAAACATTTTGTTTCAAATTAACTCATGGTATGTTCATTTTTCAGAACACCCTATTATCTTTCACAGTGAGTGGAGTCTTCAAAGAAGGCAAGTTGTGGTTATTAACAACTGAACATTAATCTGTTTTCTTAACTAATTTATTTTGCTATTTTGTGATGCAGTTGTTGTTGATGGAAAATCACGAGAGTCTACCATGGCCTTCTCTCGAGTTTTCATTACTGTCCCTGCAGGCAATTCTGGGTAAGATAAACTTGGTTGATCTGAAAATTGAAACTAGACATCTTAAATTCACTGCCTGATCAAACAAATGAATATGTATGTATAACTTGAGAAGAAGCATAATGGAAGATTTTAAGTATGTGACCTAATGTACTTCATTACGTGGTATGCACTGTGGTATAACTCTTCCCATCAGCAAGATCTTGGTGAAAAATAAATGTGATATTTGGAAATAAATAAGTAGTCTTTTCAATAAGCTTTTACTTAACAAATGTGTGTTGTAATCAAAGCTAAACCCAGCTGGTCCAACGAAATATTGACTGACCTTTTGCCAAGCAGTGACTTGTTAAAGTTACAGAAAAATGTGTAACTTTACTAATTTTATTAATTTTCTGTTTTCATTAACAGTTTGTGTATAGTGAATGATCATCTTTTTGTACGAATGGCTACCACAGAGGAAATTCGCAAAGCATTTGTTGCTCCAGCCCCTACTCCATCTTCCAGTCCGGTTCCAACTCTCACAGCTCCCCAGCAAGAGATGTTAACTGCCTTTTCTCAAAAGTCTGGCATGAACCTGGAATGGTCTCAAAAGTATGTCTTTGAGACATGGAAATATAAAATGATGATGATGTCGTTTTTTGTTTTTTTTTAAACTCTTGTATTCATTAAACACATGTCTTTTAGGTGCCTCCAGGACAATGAGTGGGATTTCAACAGAGCAGCTCAAATTTTTACTCAGCTCAGGGTAACAAGCCATTTTTCTTAATTTTTTTCCTCAGTGTTGATGTAATAATAAATTACAATTGAATTACTTTCTCTTGCAGAGTGAAGGCAAGATCCCAGATGTTGCATTCATAAAATAAGCTCAACTATTCTGTGAAATAACATCTGCTGTTATTTTTTTATTTATGATTTTTTTACTCTTCTTTACATAGCTAATAATGTAGACCCAAGTTTACATTAACTCTTGATTTAATTCTGCTTTGTTTTAACTGCATATTTCCCATCTGTTACATAAAAACTGATGTTATGATGCAATTTTGGTTGTAGTTGTAACTTTAGTTTTTAGTAAATTCTATGTTTCACTCACTATATATTCTCCAGTCCAGTCTTGTGACTTCTGTTATTTTGTGCATTGTTAAACAATAAAAATGTTTTATACAACTTCAGTATACCGTTGTCAAATGAAAAAATTTTAAATCCGTGTATTTGTAGTAGTCGGGTTTGTAGTTTGCTGGAGTCCAAACAAACATTTCAAGAATAATTGTTACCATTATAATAGTGTAAAAATAATATTTGGTGCTTCCGGGTGTTACGTTGCTGTGACGCACGACGCACGCCGTCACATAACAATAAACAACCCTGAGACGAGGATACGCACCTACAGGACCGAAACAAACCTTTTCAAAATATGAACCGAAACGACCGTCAGAATTTACAGTAATTAACGACTTGTCAAGAAGTCTTCTGGGTCGCATCGACTCTGATAGGATTTTGAGTGTCAATCTTAGGGGGTAACAGGAGTTGTGGACTACCTTTTCCTTAGCCCCCAGTAGCTAGCTTCGACTCCTTTTCCATTCCTTGTTTTTGTACGCTCAGTGTTGGGTCTGTTATGCAGTTGTTAGAGGACTGTTGTCGTACTCGTTCTCCGCCAGCTCTTCGCTCTCACTCCCCGCTATCTCTGGCCCCATGTCTCGCTGGCTTTTCCCCTGGTCGGGCTCCATCAAGAAGCGGGCCTGTCGATACCTTTTACAGCACTACCTCGGACACTTTCTGCAAGAAAGACTAAGCTTGGACCAACTAGGCTTGGATTTATATAACGGCAGCGGTGTTATCAAGGAAATTAACCTCGATGTCTGGGTGAGTTAAACAAAAAATAAAGTTTCTATTACTGCTAGCTATCGTGTTTTTGTCTAAACCATAGTCTAAACCATAGTCCAAACTCTTTCGCAAGAGGTCTTGAGTTCAACAACAAACTATCGTCACGCTCTGATGCGAGCTCGCATTTCTCCAAAGAAACTGAGTACTTGGAATGACATTTGATTTCTAGCAGATCAGCAACTAATGCATTATTGTATAATTGCGGGTGATCCATCCACTAATTTTATTCTTACATATTTTCTGTCCTTACAGGCGGTCAACGAGCTATTGGAGTCTTTGGGGGCACCTCTGGAGATAGTTGATGGCTTTGTGAGCAGTATAACTGTAACCATCCCATGGCAAGCTCTGCTCACAGATCACTGCACCTTGGAAGTCTCTGGTCTACAGATAACATGTCGACCTAAGTACAGGACAAGTAAGTTCTTCTCCTCATCACTGTACTTACCCCTCTGTTGTTACTTCTACACAAACAATACAAAATATATTTCTCTTAATATATTATATCCTATGCAAATTGTGAAGGTGGAGGGTGGGACTCACAAGTTTGGTCATCAAGCATGACGTCCAGCATGCAGCTGGCCCAGGAGTGTCTGAAGGACCCTCCTGAGACATCAGAAGACCCACCAGCCCCATTGGAGGGGCTTGAAATGTTTGCACAAACTATTGAGACAGGTAGGATTTAACTTAATTTGAATAGTCTGATTTGTTTATTTAATTACTTCTGTTTGTACATAGTTTTGCGTCGCATTAAAGTCACCTTTATAGACACTATTGTCCGCATTGAGCATCATCCCCTGGATCTGGAAACAGGTGTTGCCTTGGAAGTGCAAATCAAACGGTAATATTTGTGCATATTTATATATCTACATTATTTGATGGAGGAATGTCTTTCACAAGCTTTAAAATAACCTGTAGAAGGAATATTTTGTAAAATTACACTTCTCACATGGTTTCAACAGAATAGCTTTCAATGGAGAAGTGGTTGCTAGTGTCAAACAATCTTAAAATCTTATTTCAAAATGTTTTCCTTACTTGTTTTGACTTCACTATTATTGATGAGATTTAGCTCTCAATTAGGGTTACAGTCAAGTTGTAGGAGTATAGTACTGTGAGGTAATAAACTATTACATTTTATGACAGAAAAAAGACACAAAACATGGTACATGCTCTATATATTATATTTTCATATATTATATCTTATGGGACTTGTTTGTGGAGCAGGCTGGAGTACTTTGATGAAGCAGTGCGGGACCCTGCTAGTCAGACAGCTGTGCCAGTTGACATACACCAGCCCCCTGCTGTCCTGCACAAGATCCTGCAGCTGAGTGCTGTTCAGCTTTTTTATGACAGCACTGATATAGGACAGGTATTGTGTGTTGTATCTGAGATTGGACAAAATTGACAAAATTGTGTGTCCACTCAGAGAGTCTATTTTTGGTTGTTAGGATCATCCTGAACATAAAGATGCATCCACAGTCAGTGAGGGATACAAAGAGGGTGATGAAGGTGGTGACAAGGGGAAGTCTTCCCCTGTCTCTCAGCCTCTTCTCATTGGAAGCTGCTCTGGCTTTATTGAGACGATTGTCAAGATCAAACAGAATGACATGCTTCCTGGACCAAAGGTTTGATACATTTCTTTCCTTCCTTTGTTTGTGTTCTATAATACATACATACAATACATAACTTGTCTTTTTGTTACTATATACTTTAGGCTAAAGCATTTTTAAAATGCACCGTCTAGACATTTTACAAAAGTTTATTTTTTTTTTTCTATCCTGTCATTAGTTTGAGTTAGATGGGAAGGTGGGCTGTGTTCACATGCTGCTGTCTCCAGATCAAATAACCCATCTCACCGACCTGTTAGCAGCCCTCTGCATAAACACAGGTATTGTGTAAATGCCATATGCAACTGTAGTTGTGTGTTCCATGAACTTAGTGTCTTGGACATTGTATATTTAACAAATCTAAAAACATTTCAAATACCTTTTTAATAAAACAGTAAAACTAAGGAGTCATATAACTGTTTTACAGAGGTTGACAGTAAGACTGGCGGGGTGCACTGTCGTCCTCTAGACTCTGATGATTTCCGTATGATTGAGGAAGATCTCAGTAAACAACTTGGTTCTAGCCCAAGAGATGCAGAGTGGGAAGATGAAGCCGAGCTGGAACCTTATGTGACTGGGCTGGAAAATGGAGGTAGAAAGAGTTCACTTTGCTATATGGAAACTTGGACATCATATATTCCTTTCTTTTTTTTTTTTACACATACAGTAGAATGTGTTAAAATAATAATAAATAATAAAATATGTGTATGTACACATATGTAAACACATTTCTGTTGTAATAATGTAGGTAATGTTTGTATTTGCTTCGCAGAAATGTTTTACTCAATGGGCCCTGCAGGGATGACTAGTAGCGTTACATCTATTCGTTCTGGAAGTGAGATGTCAGACAGTGATATGGAGTCTTCTTCTCATAGTCTTTCTAGTGTTGCACAACCCACAGTATTAACTGCACAGGTATTGTTCTATTGTGTTTTCTCATAATGTTCCTTTGAGGGTAATCTGAGGTTTACTTTTTAATCAGGGGATGATGAATTGTCCAAGACGATATCCAGTAGCTGGCTGCTTGTCAAGTCTACCACAAGCCAACACAAGGCTCAGAGGTAATGTACATTTCAGTGCATGTGAAGAAAATTAGGGCATATTTAGTAGTTTAATTTCTGTAGTACAGTTTGTTTCACTTGTGACTCTGTATTGCAGGACGATCACGCAGCAGCCAAGCAGAACAGATGAAGCCCGATGCCCTGCTACGTCTGACGCTTGGTGGGCTCACAATCACTCTACTTCAAGAGGACCCGTCCACAAGCAGCCAGACGCCCGGACCTTTAGCCCAGGTGTCTCAGGTTTTCTTTAAGGAGTTGGTGTCCTTTAAGGACAGCATGTTTAGTGAAAGAGACTTCCACCATTTAAGAAGCAGCTTTGCTAAAGCTTGTCCACATTCCCACCTCAGGTACAGCTGCTTTTACTGGGTTCATTTTCACAGACTGCAACTGATTGCAAGCTGAAAATATTCTGTCTTGCTATTTAAGGTTAACAGGAGCAGCAGTGCAGGTTTCTTGTGAAATGCGGAGTGGAAGACGCAGCAGTCGTGCAGTGACCTCTGACCTTTCCTTCAGCAGACTGGAGCTGCTGGAGTGCCTTTGGGAGGAAGGCAAGCCACAATACAGTGAGGTAGAAAATGTTTTGTTTGACTTATTACAGCAAATTATTCAATTAGTCATCAGCTCTAGATTTTGGATTTTTAATAATGTATGTAATTTGTGTTAAACAACTAAAGAACTGTGAATTTTAAAAACATTAATGACATTTTTCCTGTTTTTTCCTATCCTGCCATGTCTTTTAGCTGATTCAGTTTCAGAAAGCAGGTTTGTTCACAGTGGGATCTACAGCCAGACCATGTGCTCAGATGCACTACAGCCTCAGTGAAAAACAGCAGAGGAAGGTACGTCCTGTGTGTATCCAAGATCAACTCTTTTTTATGTGTGGTTTGATGGAAACATCCTAATACGTGTAATGTTACTATGATAAAACACACAAAAGCTGACAACTGAAAAATACAACTCTTCACAGAATTACAAATTTCTGGATATCCCATTTCTAAAACATTTCTGGAATACAGTCAACTTTTTTATTTTTGTAATTACATTTTTAAAATTGTTAATATATACTGTACTCGCTAAAACCATTACCATGTGTCTTACTAGGGGAAACAGCGGATCTTAAGAAGAGAAAGTGTGGTGCGAATAGAATTGGCCGAGCTGACCGCTGAGTTGGACCTGGACATCCTTAGTCGATTGAGTAACCTGAGCAGAGCCTTCAGTTACTGCCCGTCACAGAGTCCAAGCCCCAGACATACCCAGGTAAATTTGGGTTTAAATACTGCTCAACTCAAGTGCATGCTGTCCACTACACATTCCTCCAATATCTGAGTACACAGGGGAATGAATATGTGGAAATGGGGGTGAGTGGTTCCTTGGATATGCCAGATGGAGGTGGAAAAGCGCTTTATAAATGCTGCCATTTTGCCATTTTAGCCTTGATTCTAACAAATTTGAACCATAAGTTCTCTACAGCAGGAGTTCTTAACTTGCAGTCTGTAATATCTATGTAAAATCTTTTTTTGCTAGTCTTGATCACATGTTAGCTAGATGAGTTAAAAACAAAGAAATGTTCTATATACTCCTTACCGTATAAATAGTTGTAATGTAATTTTGTTTAACATTTGTATTCTACTAAACTCTCCCTCTGTTTTCTTATCCTCTTTTAGACCCAGGGCAGTGAGCTGTATTCTTCCTTCTCTCTCCTCTCTCCTCACGCTGTCCTCAGATTGCGCTTTCCCATACCAGACTTGCGACCTCCCTCAAAGCGCAGACCCCCAACCCAAAGAGCAGTTCGTCAAGAGACCTTGGTCCTGAAATTGACTGAACTAGAGGTCAAACACCAAGAAGCTCCAGACCTCCAGGAGCAGACCATGCCGGGACAGCCTTGGGCACCCAGCCTCACTCAGCTGCTTGAGGCTTCCTTTACTGACCTTCATGGTAACGTAATGTTCATATTGTAAAACGGCCATTTCAGATGACATGACTCTAAGATGCCATTAATTAAAATGTATCCTTTAATCATTTGTGTAGTCTAATCTCATTGTAAACATAGGAATTTTAAATATTTTTTCTGCACCAGGGTCTTATGAGGGCTGGGAAGGAGGCTCTTTCCCATGTGTCAGAATACAGAAGAGTAAAGACTCTATCCCCAGGTAGGAGGCTGTTACATTATTTAGTAAGTTCTTGTAATCGGGCAGGGTTCCTGATGTTCCTGATGTGGAACCCTGCCCGATTTGACCCCATTTTCAAACTGTGCATGCTCAAATATTCTGAAATTGCTAGAGTAAACATACTTGGGTCAGACCTTATGTTTGAGATTTGTTTGATAAAATTTACTCTTAGAATGTAAACTGTTTTACTGATAAAATAGTTGCTGTGTAAAAAGTGTTAATAACCGTAAAACTGAGCAGAGCTCAGAAAAGCGTCACTTCATATTGTTAACTTGGATGATAATGAGCACAAACTTAGTGAAATAATCCAACTCTGATCTACATTTAAATTGAACACTACCTGGGGTTACAGTGGACAGAACACACAATAAACACATTTTAAAGTTTAATGAAAAAGGTGCCCTGACAGTCTCTGACAGTCTCTGCTAACATTTAACACTCTGATTATGACCAGGATCTCTGTGCGTGTCCGTGGTGGAGAGGCCCACGACTCAGCTGCAGGAATGGGTGGAGCGGGGCTCATCAGAGACCAAGGAGCTGCCTTTTTTGAAAGCCACTGTGAACTTCAAGATAAAACAAGCTCACCCTTCTCTTCTAACCGGACAATGTTTGAAACAGAAGAGGTGCAAGCAAAATGACTTCTTGCAGAATTGAGTTGCATTTTATTCATTCATTTGTCTGCTATAGATGGTGATTCCTGCAGATGCAGAAGAGATGAAGCAGTTTCAAGCCCAGTCTGTTGCTCATTGTCAGTGTGCTGTGGATATCAGCCTGCCTTTGGTCTACATCCTGTTGCCTAGTAAACAGGCCTTCCAGAGTATCTACAACAGGTTTGTGGCAAAACACTGGAGCTTCTTATGTCATCTAGTGTATCTCCTTGATATAAAATACTATTTTGATCATGTTAACGAAAATTTCGAAAATTTAAGTGGAGGTCTTGTTTTTAAGGATCAATAACGATCTCCTGATGTGGGAACCACCACCACCTCCTCCTTCAAACCATAGCCCTGACCAAAGCCATAGGTATGATGAGTTTCATCTCTGCAAATCAGCCTTCAGACTGGGTGAGTTTGACAACAATAAAATAGATCACAAGTTGTATATGCACTAGCTTTCTGGGTGGTACAGAGAATTTTTGTTTGTAAAGACTCTGACTCAGAGGAGGATGAACCCTCTTACCACTTGGCCAATGATTTGTCTGGAAAAACTCAGGCAGCTGCTCGTCCCTGCCACAACCTCAGCCTTCTCTCCCTCACTGTGATCATTGACAAAGGTCGTCTTCAGGCGCGAACAGATGAGAAGGTACTTTTAGTCCTACTGCTGTACTATAGGCATATTTATGTACATATCAATTAATTATCGGTGAAATGTTCCCTAATACAAATCCAAATAGGAAGAACAAGGTCAAGGGGAGTTTGTGTTGGATCTTGAAGGAGGGAAAATCTTCAGTGTGGCGCAGTATCAGAATGACCCTAACCTAAACTACCTATGTGTAGAAAGCAGAAAAGTTGAGCTGTACCATCGAGGTATCTACATTATTTTGATTGATTGAATGTTTTGTATTACCCTGAAGTATCTGGAATAATTATTTTTTCTTCTTTTTAAGCTGTAGTGAAAGATCTCTTAATACCGGCACACTTGGAGATGCCTAGTTTTACCCCTCCAAAGGACCTAGATCCTACCATCTATCCCACAGAAGCTGGTGTGAGCAGTGTCAGTGGCAGAGAGGCTGACTCCATGATGTTGTCCACAGCTATCAAAATCACACTTGACCTCCAAAAAAATGTTAAAGTTGGTCACGGTCTCACATATGATTTAAAAAAAAAAAAAGAACTTTACTTTTGTGTAGACCTCTTTATTGTTATGTTTTCTAGGAATTCCTAGTCGCTCTTCGATTGCAAGGAGCCACCATGAGACATTACATGACACAAACAGATCAAAGTTGGCATGAGCAGGTAAATATGTCAAAGTGAAGAAACAAAACTATTAAACTGACATTTGACACAACATTTGGCAAAGCAATAGGGCAGTCTTTTGTTATTTTTGTTGAGAATTGTTGTTTCATTTAATACTATTCTAAAATAGTGTAATTACATGTGTTACTTTCCATGTTCCAGCTTGTTGAATTTCTTGATGTCATTGATGATCCTATTCTGGGATACACTGCTCCTGCTGTCATCACTGTTCTCCATACACACCTTGCTTCCTGTGCTGTTGACTATCGGTAAACTTGTTAAATCTTCATACTTATCTGCATATATCAAGCATTTGCTCCTCTACAAAAATATCAAGACTATAATCCTTTTTGTCTTAACAGACCAATGTATTTACCATTGCGAGTGTTGCTCACAGCAGAGTCTTTCTCATTGTCCAGTAATATCATCGTTGACACTGCAACATTTCACCTCAGGTACAGTTCTTTACATTTTTTCCTAGTTTATCAAGAAATATAACTTAAAATAACTACAAAATGGCTTCAGATTTATTCTAGATGACTCTGCCCTCTACCTCTCTGATAAATGCGAGACTGACACAGTGGACTTGAGAAAAGGTAACAACATGAAAATCACCAATCATTTGTTTTCTTTTGCTTGACTAAAGACAAAACTACTGTGTCATGCAGATTATGTGTGTATTCTGGACATTGACTTGTTGGAGCTTGCCATAACCACATGGAAAGGAAATTGTACGGGCAAACTAGTGAGTAACTATTATTTATGTTGCTATTTAACTCAACATAAATGAGACATTTCTGAGATTTCATCGTTTTTTTTCATTGTCTTTTATCCTCAGTCTCAGCCACTTTTTGAGCTGCGTTGCTCAAATAATGTGGTCCACATTCACACCTGTGCTGATTCCTGTGCTGCTCTGGTCAATTTGCTGCAGTACCTGGTCTCACAGGGTGACCTACATCCTCCTCCACGTCATGCTTCCCCTACAGAAATTGCTGGCCAGAAATTACCAGTAAGCCTTTTATGAAATTAAAAAAATGTATATAAAGCAGTGGGACATTTTATTAACTTGTATATGTACTTTTTGCTTAGCTATCAGAAACTCCTATGTCTGTGGTGGCCTGCCCTCCAGCTGAAACAGCTGAGATTAACCAATGTGATCTAACAGATGCCTTAATTGATACAGAGAAGAGCCAAACTGAAGAAAGTTTGGAGACAGGTATCTGTGATATTATTCCTGTTATTGGTTAATTGTATTGTTTAGAGATTGGTATTAAATATTATATTGACTCCGTTTGTACAGGGGCATGCTCCATGCCACGAGGCTCTCCCGTGTCTGTGTACCTGTTTCCTGGTGAGGCCTCAAAGCACAGCCTCACTGGTCTCCATGCCAACGAGTCAGAGCTGGATGGACTGGTTGCCACAGCAACAGAAGCTCAGCCAGACATGGCAATGTCAGATGAAGCATCAGAAGGCTCCACTGACAATGATGACTTCTGCATTTTAGAGGCTCCAGGCATGGGTATTCCTGTAAGTCTGATAATTATCCTTACTGTTTATCTTTCGTCTCTGGTGTATTAAAAATTTTCAGGACATGCTGACATTGCCAATTCTCTCTTCTATGCTTTAATCAGCCCAGAGATGGGGAGCCAGTGGTTACGGTTCTAGCCCAGGGTCCCATACGAGTGAAGGAGAGTCATTTCTCCAGACCCAGAGGTAGCTCAGACCTGCTCCGTGCGCCAAGCCGCTTCCCTGTACCCAAAAACAGAATGGTGCTGCGAGAAATTTCTGTGGTCTGGCATCTTTATGGAGGAAAAGATTTTGGAGGCAAATCCATTTCTTTACATAATCAAAATGCTAACAGGTAAAACAGTCCTTGTCAAAATGACTAATGCAAATACTGTATGTTTTGCATATTAAAATGTTCTTCTGTTCTGCAGGGGTCGTTCAGTTCCTACTGGTATTCGAGGATCACCGTCCCGCTCTGTGGGCTCTTCTCGTCCACAAAACTCCTGGCGCTGGGCTGGAGGCAGTGGTCGCCAACACTCATTGCTAATGGAGATCCAGCTAACCAAAGTGTGTTAATAAAACAAATTAAACTGTACAAGATTTAACTGACAAATTTATAAAAAATATCCTTTGTTGCATTTACAAATACTATAGGTTTCATTCCAACATGAAACCTACCCAGTTGCTATATCAGCACACGAGGGGGATGGATCACTGGCTGCAGGTGGAATAATAGGCCTAAGCGGAGAGCAGCCACTGTCCAGACAAGTGTTCATAGTCCAGGAGCTAGAGGTGCGGGACCGCCTGGCTTCCTCACAAATAAACAAATTCCTCTACCTCTACACCAGCGAGAGCATGCCTCGACGAGCCCATTCAAACATGGTGAGAAAGACTGGAGAGTGGCTGTACTTGTTATACTATATATGATGTAAACTTGTAAACTAAATGTAAACTTGGTCTTTGGTTTCAGCTGACAGTGAAGGCCCTGCAGGTGTGTCCAGAGTCTGGCCTTGGCGGTCCAGAGTGCTGTCTCAGGGTCAGCTTGTTGCCATTAAGATTAAACATTGACCAGGTAACTCGGTAAACATGTAGAAGAATAGTATGAAGATAATGAAATTTAATATTGTCTACTTTTTGTCTAGGATGCACTGTTTTTCCTGAAAGACTTCTTTAGTAATTTAGCTTCCTCTGTTAACCCATACCTGCCAATGGACCCTGCAACAGAGGGTAGGATCTTTTTAATTTATCAGGTAGCTTTATTTAGTTTTTAAAAACGTATTAAGACAGACTGGGTCTTTTTTTTTTTTCCAGTAAAAGCTGACTCCACACAAAAGGAGGAGGTTGAAACTGGATTGGGACCTGATCTTTCAGCCTCTGTGGAAACTACCACCAGTGAAAAGAGTTCATCCTCCGCTGGCTCCACCTCCTCATCTGACCAGCCCATCTATTTCCGGTAAAAATTCAAAGTCATAAAGGAATATGGGGTGCACAATATGTGACTCTGATCTTTGTGTGATTCGTAGATTAGGATTTAGGATTTAGCATCTAAATGCATGTAAATATTAAGATGTACTTTGCTCACTCATCAGGCTTTAATGTAAACAGATGCTAGTTACAACAATATTTAAACAAAGAATGTAAGTTAAACTCATCCTTTTGTTTTAGGGAGTTCCGTTTCACCTCTGAAGTGCCTATCTGGCTGGATTATCATGGCAAACATGTTGTCATTGAGCAGGTATTCATTTGAGTTACTGTATTTTTAATGTTAAGACGATATAATGACAACACTGTATTTTCTTTTTTAGGGAACATTTGCAGGAATTTTGATTGGCCTGGCACAGTTAAATTGTTCTGAGCTTAAACTAAAGAGGCTATGTTGCAGACATGGGTATGTGTCTATATATACACAGAGAACTTCATTTTTACAACTGATACTGCATATTATTTACATTTTTTCTGTTTTAGAAATGCTATGTTTTTTGTTTTTTTTTCTAGCCTTCTTGGTGTTGACAAAGTGATCCAGTATGCAGTCACTGAATGGCTGGCTGACATTCGGAAGAATCAGCTGCCGGGCATTTTGGGAGGTGTAGGCCCTATGCACTCTGTTGTACAGCTATGTAAGCCAGTTAAAATATATATGTATATTTTAACAAGGGCTAGATTTTAACTTGTATAGAATAATGATAGTGTTGTTTATTTTCAGTCCATGGTGTGCGTGACTTGTTCTGGTTGCCCATTGAGCAGTATAGAAAAGATGGGCGCATTATTCGAGGTCTCCAGAGGGGGGCAGCATCTTTTGGCACCTCTACTGCATCAGCTGCTCTGGAACTGAGCAACAGGCTGGTTCAGGCCATCCAGGTATCAGAATATAAATATTTTAGTAAAAGAGTGCTTTTTTTTTTTTTAATGTATTTTGTGAATTTTGTACAACTATTTTTCAAGGCCACAGCAGAGACGGTGTATGACATCCTTTCTCCAACACCTCCTCTTAATCGCTGTGCCATCACTGAAGGCCGGGTGACAACCAGCAGGTCACGAAGGGCTGCCCAACCTGCCGATCTGAGGGAAGGAGTGGCTAAGGCTTATGACACAGTCAGAGAGGTACTTTACCACTCAGTATCAATATAAAATGTATTTTTACATTCATACTTACATATTTATATACATTTATGTGTTTAGGGGGTGATTGACACAGCTCAGACTCTGTGTGATGTAGCATCTCGTGGACATGAACAGAAGGGTCTCCCTGGTGCTGTGGGCGGGGTTTTGCGGCAGATTCCACCCACTGTTGTCAAACCTTTAATAGTGGCATCTGAAGCCACTTCCAATCTGCTCGGTGGCATGAGGAACCAGATTAAGCCAGACGCCCGGAAGGAGGATTTCCTAAAATGGCGCACAGAGGACAGCCAAGAATGATGGAAGAGACTTTTGTGTGAATGTTTGTATGTGCTGATTATTTTTGACTTGAAGGGAGCAAATGCAGTGTTTAAATGTGTATTTGCATGTATGTATGTGCATGTGTGTATGGACTAACAAGAATCTGGTAACCACAAACTACTACTGCAGTCACTAACATCATCTGTTTAACATCTCTGTAATGCAAAAACAAGATATCTTTTTCCTTTCTCATATTTACAGGTTACCTTCTGCTACAAACATATTGCTAATTCACACCAGAATTCTTGGTAAATCTTTATAGTCTGATGATTTTATTTTCTAAGACCTCATCTACATACTACTACTAGAAGGAAACTTGTAATTGCTAGTGTCCCTAAGTTGGCTTGCAAAATTTTATTTGCAGCCTGCCAGTCTTCTCAACTTTTAAACAGTATTACCAAACTCAGCAGCACCTTGTTGCGATCTTGGTGGATTCCTGGTTATGGGTATTCAGTCTGTTATTGGTAATAACAAAAAGTAAAGATCCTCTATGCGTTTGTTTATTTGTGCCATATAACCTTGCCTGTTTGCAGTTGCTTGACTAAACGAACAACTGACTTTCCCACTGCATCTAGCATATTTCTTTTCTGGACAGACCTTTATAATTGGTTGTCTTAATTTACAGTGGAATTGGCTACCATCAATCTTTATAAATGCTTTGGCCATGTCTTTAGTTGCCTTGTTTAGCATTTTAATCTTTTAACTTTTGTCATATTTGTTTGTATGTTTGAGGTATGGACATATAAAAACTGAGGGGAAATTTGGGATTTTATGTTTTTGGAATAAATGTGAAGCGTGTGTGACAGCATATGAAAATGCTATGTGTGTGAGAGTATGATGCATGCTTGTGAGGATGACTGATGCTAATACTTCCACCTAGCGTGTAATTTGTATTTCTGTTAATGTTAACTATTTGAATGACTTAAACCACAAAAAGAAAGTATACAACTTTAATACAAAAATCTCAATAAAAAATCTGTCTAAAAAGTGAAAATAGTTGTGTTCTTTTACATATAAATAAATAAATGAATGAATCTTTTCTTCTTCGCCCTCTGCGGGTGGTCTCATCCTCAGGGAGTTTGATGTCTGTTTAGTGGAACCGGAAAGTTAATTATGTTTCTGGGGATGTTTTATGTGACGAACCAAAGGCACTTCCGGTCCACATGCAAACGTTTCAGTGTGATTGTCATATATATATTTGTTTGTTTTGTTTTATTCTTGGAGGTTAGGAACGTCAATGAAATATGAAGTTACTTACGCATAACATGCTGACCTCTCATGTAAAAGGAGTCACAAAAGGATACCCGCTGCTCATAAAGGTAAAGATTGTGAAGCTCTGTTTATGACTTCTAGTCAGTACTGTTCAAATTAAATAACATCAGTGTAAACCAAAGTTCTGACATTTTACAGCAAGACGTAATCTTACATTATAGGTGATGTGTATTAAAGTCAAATTAACATAAGAATTTTATCTTTGCTAGCATTTTAACGTTTTCCATTTATTATCGATTAATTGCAGCCTGTACAATTAAAGACACTTTACTAAGCTAATACATGTATCTATATTCATTTTAAGGCGACCGAGGTGAAATTTAACGAGGTGGAGTTTAACCCTGAATTTATCAGTAGGATGATTCCCAAACTGGAGTGGAGTGCTCTTATCAGTGCTGCACAGGAGGTGGTTTTATTTTTTGTAGAAATCAAACAAAAATAAACATTTTCACTCTGTCATAAAACCAATTTTAAATAACTGTTAACCTTTGCAGCTGGGCCACCGACAAGACTTGCCTGATGATCTTCTTCCAGATTATGACAAAAATGAAGAATTCCTGAAGAAAGTACACAGAGCACTACTTGAGGTCTTGTAGCCAACATTATCTTTTGTTAAAGGGCATATATTACGCTATTTTCTCATCTATGCCATCAAAAACATACCTGGAGTTGTGTTTGGTTTCATTCACTCATGTTTAATGCACAAACCCTGCATATTTAGGCTGAGTTCTCTCAAACACAAAACGCCATGTTCCACCTTGTGATGTCATGTGATAATACAAGAAGTGCTCCTCTGTGTTTTAAACTCTTTACACCGTCACTAGAATCATTTGGATAATTTCAGCTCCAGAATTCCCAAGCTGTACTGAACAAAAGGTAAAGAGAAGCTGTTAACTTGAAAAGTACCAAAAGTTCATGACACAAGGTGAAACGGGGCATTCTGAGCTTCGGAGATGTAGATGGACTACTAATAAAGGGTTCCTTGAACATGTGGAAATTAAACAAAACTCCAGGTATGTTTTTGATGAAGTAACAGCATTACAACATGGCTTAAAGCTCGCAAGAGTCAATTTTTATAATATAGGACCTTTAAGTTATTTAAAGATAAAATAAGAATTTGTTCTCAATTACATTGTGATGTCCTACATCTTTCCTCAGCTTATG
Organism: Taenioides sp. WSHXM2023; assembly: GCA_029959045.1. Taxonomy (NCBI): domain Eukaryota; kingdom Metazoa; phylum Chordata; class Actinopteri; order Gobiiformes; family Gobiidae; genus Taenioides; species Taenioides sp. WSHXM2023. Next base: position 15,037,782 of record CM057100.1, on the reverse strand, counting down.
GCAGATTTTAGAATTATTTTATACAAATGGACAAATAATAAGTCAGTTAAAGATGTGAGCGCTCACCCAGATCATGTTTTTTTTTCCTAAAACGGGTGCTCATCATGGTCCCAAGCAATAAACCCAATTTAAAGACATGAACATTTGTGTAAATGAGGCAAAAATGGATTACCTTTCCTATTCTTTTGTTCTCTAATAAATAATGAAAATGGTTGGTGATTATTTTAATAATTGATTCAATTTGTTAAATAGATTCATTCCATTCTATGGTGCCACCCATAGTTTAAAAACTCCTGTCAGACATAATGTTTTTGACATGTTTGTTCTGTTATATTGGATTACAGGTGGAGGTGATGGAGGGCTGTCTGAAGTGTCCTGAATCAGGGAGGGAGTTTCCCATTTCCAGAGGCATTCCGAACATGCTGCTGAACGAAGACGAGGTGTAGGCACCAGATCACTGGTTTACAACTCTGAGTCTTCAGAAACACCTTGTGTTATTGAAAAGTTTTGATTCAGATTGATGCAGGTCTTTGATTAGAACAAAGACAACTTTGAATATTGTTAGGTTCATTTGCATTAAAATGTCAAATTTGTAATTTGAAATATTACACCACAGTAGGTTGTCTGTATTTTTATTTATTTTTTTTATTTTTGAGAAAAATAAAACTTTACAATAAAACTTTACTTGTTTTCGTGACAACCAAACCCACTTCTTGGTTTTTGTGGAAAATAATGACAGGATCATATTACAGACATGCACAAATAATGCCCTTGTTGAATCTTGCGGTAGACTCTGAACCCCACCTCGGCCCAGTCAGGGTTAAGAAAATGCTCTGAGCCAGATGACGTGGCTGTGGCTTTTTCTATATTTGGATTTTGAGGAAAAAGCAAGAGTGGCCAGGCCAGAGGTTGTTTTTGAGGAAGTTTTTTATTTTTTTAAAAGCCAGACATTACACCACACTTCATGGCAGATTCCTGATGCCCAACGGATTGTCTGCCCTTTTTTAACAAAGTTGGGTTCTTTAATCTTGTGGTCGGTATGAATGGGAAAATGACTCCTTGATGTTGCAAGTTTGAACAGGAGACCGTATGATTCTTGCCGTGTTATGATTTTTAGGAGCTTCTGTGGCGAAGACATTTAAGGGTGGAGGAGGTGCACTGATCATAAGCCTTAAAGCAGTTTGAGTCTGTACTACCTTTCCCTTCTACTTAGAGCAATTATAGGCCAGCACCCACAACTATAATAACGGTATAATGGGATGGCAGCGTAGCAGCAATAAAAACCACCCTGACAGATTAACAGTCCTGCTGAAAGCTATAATTAAGAAGAGACCTAAGGGTAACTGACTGAAAGAAAAGGGGTTAGATTGATAAATGTACAATAAATATTCAAACCAAAACATGTTTTGTGGATGTAGTGAATTGATGAAATTACAATACTATAGTGTCATGTATATAACTATACAATTATTAAGATATCTTATTATCTATTTTAAATGGAATGCGTCTTCAGGATAATTTAATTCTGTTTAACTCGTTGTTTCCCGAAGCTGAAGATGGCCTTTGCCTACATAATCACAGTCTCTTGAATTTTGTGGCAGTCCACAGCATAACCACCACCACCTCTTACCGCCCATGCACCTCCCTCTCTCCGTCACAGCCTCCCTCTCCATCGACTTCTGCTGCAGTCACTTAAACGCGTTCTGCTGCTTCTGTCTTTTCATGGATTTTTTAAGGGGCACACTGAAACCTTGGATCTGTAATTTACTGTAGCCTGTATTTTTTATTTATTTATTGAGGCACAGGGAACTCATTCATGCATTTTCTGCTCCATGTCTTTTGGCTGACATTTTCCATGTTTTGATGTTTATATGAGGGGATAAATAGGCCTATCATGGTGTTTCGAATATAAACTAACCGTTCTCAGCGTTTTAGTTTTAATGCAGCCCGTTTTCTTTTTCCCAATAAGTGGCAGTGGGAGGACCTCATAAGCTTTGAGTTAGACTTTTGGAATGGCCCCATTTTGTATCCTTCTCAGGGGTCTGTCGGAGGTAACTTCACGGGAGCCGCGACAGGCGCAGTGAGCAACTGATGATTTACATTATTTGCGACATGGGCTGAGCTACAGCGACTGTTTTCTTGAGAGCAGGTTTGGACAGATTGGAAATGGATAGCGGGTAAGAAAGACGACGCTTTGACTCAACACAGACTCAAGTCGAGTGAGCCATAGGCCAATTAGATTTTTTCCAAGCAAAAGTCTGCATCAGCAGAGTACAGCCACCGTACATCTGGTTGGGGCCAAGTCCAGTTTGGCCATTTTGGCCCTACCGTATCTTACAATAGAGCTGTGTGATTTAGAAAAAAAAAAAGAGAGAGCATCTGTCTCTTGAGTATTCCCCAGCCGTCTGGACCATGTGGCTGTCGCACCTGACCGTGCTCCTGCTGCTCCGGGTGTTTGGAGCGCTCGTGGAGGGGCTCAATACGTGCCAGTCTATAAACCTGGATGAGCAGAAGTCTCGGCGCATTGAAGCTGTGCGCGGACAGATCCTCAGCAAACTACGAATCCGCAGCCCACCTGACGATGACGACGATCAGCCACCGGCCCCTGTGCCCACAGAGGTCATGCTGCTCTACAACAGCACGCGGGAGCTGCTCAAGGAGCGCGCGCGTCTGGCTGAGTCTGCGTGCGATCGTGAGAGCAGTGAGGAAGATTATTACGCAAAAGAGGTGCAACGGATTGACATGCTTCCCGTCCGCACCGACAACAGTAAGACTTTAAGGGACTCAGTCAGGCTTATGGAAGGTTTTTTGTTTTGTTTTTTTTTTTTACGCTAAACCTGACTTCTAAGACATTATTCATTGTAATCATGCAGGAGACAATGCAACAGATAACTGGTCTTAACGCTGTGTTTCCTTCAGATGCCCTGCAGCCTGTGGCCCCAGACCCACACTACAGAGTGGTGAACTTTGATGTCAGTGCAGTGGATCTAACCAACAGCACATTGGTTAAAGCTGAGTTTAGGATCTTCAGAGCTCCCAACCCAAAGGCCCGGGCAGCAGAGCAGAGAGTGGAGATCTTCCAGGTACAGATTATATTTCAAAACTAGTCAAAACATGAAACAGTAGATGCCGCACCGCAGATATATAAACCCATGAATGGCAATTACAATGACTGCGCCAAATCGTTTAGTCGTAGGAATCTAAGTGTGACTCACATTTTTCATGTACTTCTATTATTCTTTATTGATTGATTTATTTTTGTAAATAGTTACTTAGACCAGATGAGGATAGCACTTCCACACAGCGTTACATTGACTCCCGCACCATTCAGACCAGGGCAAAGGGAGCCTGGATTTCTGTGGACGTCACAGAGACAGTTAAAGACTGGGTGTCCGACTCAGGTAAGCCTCAGACAATGCTTTACTCATACCAATGGCTCACAATAATAATTATGGAACATTTCTTTGTATTAATCAGAAAATAACTTGGGTTTAAAACTGAGTATCCACTGCCCCTGCTGCACATTTGTCCCATCTACCAACAACATTGTTCCCAATAAGAGTGAAGAACTGGAGGCCCTCTTTGCAGGTTTGTGCGTCTGTTTTAACACTTTTTATTTATATAGAAAAAACTAAGTAGAGTATGAACGTGAACTGAAAACAGGAACATCTCCTTTGTCTTAGCCTGAACTATTCTGTCCATAGGTGTGGATGATGAACAGCTGCGTCAGATCAGAAAGCCAGGTCAGGTCAAAGGTCAAGCGGACTTCAGCACCAAAACACCTCACCTCATTCTCACACTGCTGCCCAGTGACAGAATGGACAACCCAGCCAAGAAGAACCGCAAAAAGAGAGCCGCCGCTACAGACGGAATCACCTGCTCCCGGTAAAACCAGAGGGAACAGTCACACCTTTGACTTTACACTTTAACAATATGTTAACCATATGTTAACCAGCATGCTTCATTGTTTCCTTGACCAGAGTTCACTCTGTGGACAACTGTGTGTAAAAACATAGTTGAGGGTGTTTAGACTGTATGCCAGTGCTTTATTTAGACTGCTTCACTACAGTGGAAAGCTGCTTCTTCAAAGAAGATTTTCTGCCACTTTCCTATGACACATCATTGGGCCTATTGTTTATGATACTTTTCTTTTTCAGTGGATCAGATCACAACTGTTGCCTGCGCTCACTCTACATTGATTTCAGACGTGATCTAAACTGGAAGTGGATCCATGAGCCCAAAGGCTATAAAGCAAACTTCTGTGCTGGCAACTGTCCCTATCTGTGGAGCGCTAACAACCACTACAACATGGTGAGTTAGTATTAATCCTGCATTTGGTTTGAAAACAGACACAGGTCACAGCTGTGGGAGTCAAGTTAACAAACTGAAAAGTTTAAATTAGCATGGCATGACCTTTAATTGAGCCTAATGTGAATTGTTTGTGGCAGCCGAACACCATGGTTGGCTATGAATGGTTAACCTCAGTGTTATAAATGGGCTAACACTTCGCAGAGGGCTGCTTTACAACTCAACATATACGCTTAAACAACAACCGCACCATTCACAGTGTGGCTATAGTTTCACGCAAATGTATTTCAATGTAACTATGCATATGGGGGGAAAAAAAATTATGAACCTCATTTACTGTGCTGCTACATCAGGTGAATGAAGTGGAAAAAGAAACATCAACGCTTTTCTAATTCTCTCTAACAGATCCTGCCCCTGTACAATAAGCTGAACCCAGAGGCTTCAGCAACACCCTGCTGTGTTCCTCAAGACCTGGAGCCCCTCACAATCATGTACTTCATCGGCCGCACACCACGTGTCGAACAACTCTCCAATATGGTTGTCAAATCCTGCAAGTGCCGCTGACCAGATTACCAGAGACAGTGAGCTGTGGATAGGTGGTTACTGTGCTACACAGGCTTATGAGAAGAACAGCAGCACAGTTTAAACATGGATAATTTTGTCTCTCTTTGTCACCATTTTTCTTCCACTCAGCAACCACCTTTTGATATTGGACACTGTAAATAAGAACATTATTCTATTAAACCTTTACTTTGGTATTAAGACATGGCATGTGATTTGATCTTCATCTTATTTGAATGCTACATAAAAAGAAGTCTTTTATAAAACATTTTTGGCTAAAGAACTAGACGTGTGTCTGTTTGCTTTAGCTTGAAGGTGTTGATATGAAGGAGGCAGTGTGCAGAGGTCTGCAGACGCTGCAGTCAGATCTGTAGGCAGATAGAAGGAGAGAGTTGTGTCCAGTCGGAGGCCTGCCAGTTCTCTGCGGTCCCGGGCTGAAGTCTGCCCGCCGTAAACAGGATGTGAAAGATTTCCAGACACCGAGCCGACCACTCACGGAACGCTCGATTTAAACACTCCCCTCATGTCCGCTGTGTCTCTGTCGCTTGAGGTTCTGGGATTTGCGGTGGGAGGAGAGAGGGAGAAAAGACAGGCTTTGAAAATGAGATGTGGGATGGATGATAGGGCTGTATTTGGAACAACTACAACTTTGGAAAGCGGTATTTTGCAGCCTTAGCAAATTTGTAACTCTTTGGGTCTGGCTCAAACATTTGGTGATCACACTCCCTGTTCAGTTTCAAAAAGTGCTCTCATTATCTTGACTAGACAACTGCTTCTGCCTCTTCATTATCATGCATTGTGTCATGTTTACCATTAGGGTCAATGACTGACACAGCCTGCACCACGTGCACTCTCACCACTTGTGATTGAGTGCCTAAAGCTGAAAAGAGAAAAACGTCTTTCCGAGGTTTATTTTAAATATAGGCTCTCTGGTATGCCCGTGGTTTGTGTGTGTCGCTTAGGCAGTGAGAGCCAATGGGCGTGTGTCAGTGTGAGGCTCTGGGTGATAGCACCAAAATAATTTCTTGAGTTTATCATGACTATTATTGTGTGCTTCTCAGTGCTTTTGCCTCATATGCAGCTTGTGAGTGCATTTTATTAGCTGATGAAAGTGTCTGGTTATATGTATTTAATTACATTATTAAAAAAAAACAAAAAAAAAAAAAAAACAGATTAATTATTGCAAACCTTCAAGTTTTTAACTATGTGGAGTCCCTTAAAGGGACAGTACGTACAATTTTGATTTTGAATTATATTACCATGACCTATCTGTGTCCCCAAATACAAGGTATAATATAGCTTTTACTAATTTTAATGCTGTTTTACAGAAACATTTATCCAGAAACAATTATCCATTCAGAAAGCAGAATGAGCTTCACATGAGTCTCTCATTTGGGTTGCCAATGTCAATACTGAAATCCAGTTCTCTGATCTGAATCTTCACTACCTAAACCCCAGCACAATGGGCCAATCATTAATTAGTGCTAGTGCAGCTCAGTGAGGGAATTCTGGTGGCTCTGAGCCTTCACATGAGGCATGGCCTGTCCATATACTGAGAATGAGAAAAGAATTTGTTTCCTCTACATTGTGGCTGTACTACCTTTGTTAACAGAGCTCAGGCTACATACATACAGTGCCTTGAAAAAGTATCCAACCCCCTTGAACTTTTCTACATTTTCTCACATTATGACCACAAACATAAACATATTTCATTGAACCTTTGTGTGAAAGACCAACACAAAGTTGCACACAATTGTGAAGCAGAAGGACAGTCATACATGATCTAATTTTTTTTTTTTTACAAATAAAAAGCTGAAAAGTGGGCGCGCAAAATTATCCAACCCCCTTTTTTTCTGAGTGCAACACATTGCTTTTAGAGGCTTTAGAAGGATCCAGTGTTGACCGAACGATTAAATAGAGTCCACCTGTGTGTAATCTACTCTCCTAAATTAAGTAGGGTGTTAGTGTGCTCTGACTCTGCTTCAGTTCTGACAAGCATTAGGTCATTTCATTCGAATCGGCAGTATATTCTATATGACATCCTGGTAACCATTCTCAGAATCCATCAGGGAGAGGGTCACGTACAGTTTTTGTGGGTACCAGCACATGTTGGCATCAGTGGGAATGAAAAAGTGGACAGACTGGCAAAAGATGCTCTTAAAAAAGGGAGTGTGGAAATGAGGGTTAAAAGTAGCAAAGCTGAGGCAAAATGTATGGTGTGGAGGCAATTAAATCAGGAGTGGCAAAGGGAGTGGGACACTGGACAGAAAGGGAGACATTTGTATCACATTCAGAACATGGTTTCAGGGTCCAGAGTGCAGGGGGGGCATAGGAGAGAAGAGACAGTGATCACAAGACCAAGAGGTTGGGGCATTGTAAGCTTAACAAGACACTACACATGATAGGAAAATACGGGACAGGGTGGTGTGAATGTGGTCAGGAAGAGGAGACAGTGGAGCATGTGCTTTTAAGGTGTAGGGACTACAGCTTGCAAAGGGAGAATCTGAGGGAAGGGTTGAGGAAGCTGGGGGTTCATGATTTCACACTGAAGAGTATTTTGGGGTGTTGTAATAGATCACAGGTAGGGTTACTAGTGTCCTTTTTAAAAGAGACAGGGCTGTACGTTAGGATATAGTTAGTATTGGTGAGTTAGTTAGTAGTTGCTGTAGTTGTATTCAGTATTAGAATTTATTTTTTGCCCCCTTTTTTTTTATTATTATTTTTATTTTATTTTACACAAAGCATTAGATTGTGAGCTCACGATATGTCCCATACTCTGGAACAGTAGGTGGCGGTAATGAGCATGAGAGTATTGGGGAGCAGTCAGCACCATGAAGTTCAAAGAACACGACATACAGGTCAGGGATAAAGTTGTGGAGAAGTATAAAGCAGGATTAGGTTATAAAAAGATTTCCAAGGCTCTAAACATCTCACGGAGCACTGTTTACACCATCATCCAAAAATGGAAGGAGTATGGCACAACTGCAAACCTACCAAGACCAGGGCGTCCACTTAAACTTACAGTCCAACAAGGAACAAGGAGAGCACTGGTCAGAGATGCAGCCAAGAGGCCCATGGTGACTCTGGAGGAACTGCAAAGATCCACAGCTCAGGTTGGGGAATCTGTCAACAGGGCAACTATTAGTTGTGCACTACACAAATCTGGCCTTTATGGAAGAGTGGCAAGAAGAAAGCCATTGCTGAAAGAAAGCCATAAGAAATCCCGTTTGCAGTTTGCCAAAAGCCATGTGGGGGACACAGCAACCATGTGGAAGAAGGTGCTCTGGTCAGATGAGACCAAAATTGAACTTTTTGGCCAAAATGCAAAACGCTATGTGTGGCGGAAACCTAACACTGCTCATGACTCTAAACACACCATCCCCACTGTCAAATATGGAGGTGGCAGCATCATGCTCTGGGGGTGCTTTTCTTCAGCAGGGACAGGGAATATGGTCAGAGTTGATGGGAAGATGGATGGAGCCAAATACAGGACAATATTGGAAGAAAACCTACTGGAGTCTGCAAAACACTTGAGACTGGGGCGGAGGTTCATCTTTCAGCAGGAGAACGACCCCAAACATAAAGCCAAGGATACAATGGAATGGTTTAAAACAAAACATATTCATGTCTTAGAATGGCCCAGTCAAAGCCCAGACCTAAATCCAATCGAGAATCTGTGGCATGATCTGAAAACTGCTGTTCACAAACGCTCTCCATCTAATCTGACTGAGCTGGAGCTATTTTGCAAAGAAGAATGGGCAAAAATTTCAGTCTCAAGATGTGCAAAGCTGGTAGAGACATACCCAAAGAGACTTGCAGCTGTAATTGCAGCAAAAGGCGGTTCCACAAAATATTGACTCAGAGGGGTTGGATAATATTGCACGCCATATTTTTCAGTTTTTTATTTGAAAAACTTTTTTTTACTCATGTATGACTGCCCTTCTGCTTCACAATTGTGCGCAACTTTGTGTTGGTTTTTCACATTAAAGCTCAATTAAATATATTTATGTTTGTGGTCATAATGTGAGAAATTGTGGAAAAGTTCAAGGGGGTTGGATACTTTTTCAAGGCACTGTATAGTTCCTTTGAGTATGACATTTACTCAGAGTTACATTTTGCTGTTAAAGCTACCATCTGCAAGTTTATTTTTTATTTACCTGTTGATGGCAGGTGTGAAATTGTTTAATTCACTGACTCACTTTATTTAGTGGATGATGCATTTTTATTCTCTGAATAAGTAACTGGATTTATAGCCATACATTAACTTTGTCAGGCATTGACAGAAGTGGAAAAAAAGTATTTTTCATAAATAATATTATGCAAATTGTGATCCCGTTATGTTAGTCATTGGCCATTATTGTTGTGTGCATATTCTGCAGTATTTTTAGTTCTTAATCGACAAATGTTTAGCCATCTGGTTTTCTGGTGATTTTTTTGTTTTTGTTTTTTTGTTTAGATGAGTGTTAAACTTGCTCACAACAAAACATAGGTTTAATTGGCTGTGTGTACATGTTTGTTATAGATCTGTTGAAGCAGTGAAGCTCCCTCCCCCATGAGTAAACTAGCCCAGCATCTGTTAGTCTTTTCTCCTTAACCACCCCTTACTATATCCAACCTGCACTTATCCCACAGTGGAGTGACTTGGTCTGTTTCACACTAGTCCCAGTGTCCTGGTACACAGGTCTGATACACACTACTAGTACTCACACATCATTTATGGACCACACATTCAGACATACTGCTCTGTTTACCTTTCTACCGTCAGGAAGTGTTGGTCACTTTTTCTGTGCCTTGAGTTGAAGTATAGTGTGTTGATCCCCACAACCTACAACACCACACCCCATACATACACATTACTGCTTTGCATTTGCTGCTGGCTTTCAATTCACTGTTTTGCTGAAGGCCTTAGTTCTTAGATTAGGACAAGATTTAATGTTGTTATGTTAACAAAGATGATTCAAATATATTTGAATTATGAAAAAATGGGTCATCCAGATATTGAAGTATTTCAGGCATCTAGACAAATATAAGGACTGATTAACGACCAAAACTGAGAAAGTCAATATTACTCACTCAATGACTGAAAGTATAGTGTCATGTGATGAAGAAGCTCATCCAACCCTCTGTCACAACATACAGCAGTTTAAATTTCAGTGTGGACACAGTTACTTATTTTGGCCCTGGTAACAGGGCATAGAGGGCATAGTGCCAGTCACTAGTAGTAGCCTTTGGGGTAAGGAGGAAATAGCTTTCGTAACCACAAGCCAGGTTCATTAAGGACTTTTAGAGTTGAAAATACAATCTGGTGAAAAATGAATTCTATGCTAAAGTAATAAAAAAAATTAAATGGGGCAGATGCAAAAGTAGTTTTGACTGCCAATGGTACTCAATCTCTCAGAACATACACAAATCAGTGACAGAGCACGTTTTTACTCAAAATCTAATGAAATTTCAGGAAATTTGATTTAGAAATAACGTATGTATATTTAGGATTACTTTCCTGTACTAAAAAATTACAAAATAATTTATAATGGCTTAGGTTTACAGAAGAAAAGACCGTTCCACCATTAAATGATCAATCCTAAAATTGTCCAGTAGATGGTGTTAAAATCACAACTATGTTACTGAAAAGGCTTTGCTTAACTTGTCAACGTTCTGTATCAGTACTGGAGGAATATGTGTGTATAGAAAAAAGAAAAAACAACTTGCAATGGTGTGTGGCTCAATAGTAGAGGTGCATTAGATCTGCAGAAACACAGTATGTGTCTATCACCAATTCAGCCAACAAATGAGGAGATTATGTCTATAAAAAATAAAATGATATACAAAAGGATAACTGTGCTCAGCCATACTGACTGGACTTCTAAAAAGCAAAATACCCGCAAAATGGTTGGTAATTTTTTTTTTTTTTAATTCTTGTCAGAGTTTAGTGGTTGTGTCTGAATGGCTTTCTGAATGAGAAGAGTCTGGGGATGGAGTCAGTTGTTTTTCCGGTAGATGTTCACGGCTGAGCTTTCTCATATGAGAGGCACTTCTCTTTGAGCTCTTCCTTCTGGGCTTTCGAGGACGTCTTTTCTTTTCCTCAAAAGAGGCTGGCAAAGTGCGGTCACTCAGATTGTCTGAAGATTCATCGATGAAAGCCAGGTTTTCTCCAAAATAATCCAGCAACTTGCAGCCCGCGGCATTTATAGAAGGTAAAGGACGGATGAGGTGTTGTGGCAAAGGCTTAAGAGAGCCTGAAGGAGTGATTTTAGATATGTATTTATGACCATCCTCTGCCACAGTTGTGAAATTCTCTGTTACAGATAGTTTATCTTTTTCTTGATGAGTTTTGAAATCTGGTTCTGTTATTGCCTCTCTGTCCACCCTGTTCTCTGTGAAGCATGACTGGAGCTTTTGGAGTGCATTAAAAGAAGAGGATTCAGAGCCTGAACCAAAGGTCTCCCATTCAGAGATTGATCCTTCCTGGCTTTCCAGACGGGCTGACTGCAGCTCACAGACAGAGCGTGCAGCTGGGAGGGACATTGAGCGAGTCAGCATCTGAGGACCCGACCTGCCCTGGACCACAGGCCCTGCTACAGCAATACTGACCCTCTGTCTGTCCCGGGACCCCCTCTCCAGCTCCATCATGGAGGCAGAGAGACCGACCCAGCGGTTTGGCAGGTGACCATTTTCAGATCCTCCTCGGACTAAATATCCCACAGTGCACTGGGCTCCTCTGCGAATGTGCCTGCGCTCACTGCGTTTCCATTTTCTCCTCTGCAGAAGGAAGGGGTCATTGAACTCCAGAGGATTGGGAATGCGGAAGTCCATGGACATATTTTGGATGTTCTGGGTCCAGTCCGTGGCATGGGCCCTGAGCTCCTCCATCTGAGAAGCATAATGATAAATCAGCTTGTTTATTGGCAGTTTGTATTTGAGTGCATCAGGGTGAACTCACCTCAGCTCGAGTTCTTTTGGACAGCACTCTTAGCCAGTTTCCAATCATAGTGAGGATTGAGGCAAAATAAGCAAGGCCAAATACGATCCATAACAGCACTAGGAGTTTAAACACACCCCCTTCACGGCCACCTTTTTGATAAGAAATGAGAATCAATAAGTGGCTTGACACCCACTAATGTTGAATGTATAATTATACCTTTAAATAATAATAATAATAATAATAATAATAATAATAATAATAATAATAATAATAATAATAATGCATTAGTCTAATATAGCGCTTTATACCTGGTACAAAGTCACCAAAGCCCACAGTGGTAAGAGTTATGACCACAAAGTATAGCGACTCGATGAAGCTCCACGTCTCCACTTCATGAAATACAACAGTTGGCACAGCAAGGAAGATCAGACAGCCAATCAGGATAGAGAGGACGGCTGAAATCACTCGCACTGTGGTCTGTTGGACCTTGCGCTTCTGTAAAGAAGGAAGACCAGCTTCATATTTGACACAAGTTACACTGAGAGCACACAACTTCTGGATCCTTTTGTGTTTTACAATATGTCACCAAACTGAAGGAGTTTGCATAGGACAGACCATTCTCACCAGGAAGAGAGTCTCTATCTTGGCCACAGCTCTCCGCAGCACTGTACCCATGTGGTCGCTCACTCCAGCCAGAAGGATGCCAAACATTGGGATCCCCACCAGAGCATAACACACACAGAACAGCTGCCCAGTCCACGTCCGAGGAGAGAGATTTCCAAACCCTGGTCAAAACCAAGAACTCCTTCAAGTGTTATATTTGTATTTTAAAGAGTATGGTTATTTAAAAGCCTGCTACCTATAGTGGTGATGATGGTGCCACAGAAGAAAAACGCTGAAACGATATCCCAGCGAGTGCTGAAGTTGGCAGAAAGGCTATTGGCATCTAGACCAGCCTCTACTCCAGACATCACTTTCTGAAAGAGACAGCAAAAACAGTGTTTTTTTGTCTATAATAATGTGTAGGTGTTACTGGGAGTGTACCTCTACAAAATTATTTAACTCCAGCTCTGAAACACACAAGTGGTTCCGGATAAAGGCGTTTCGAATGTCCAGCAGAGTGTCATAGGCCTGCTTCTCCTGGGGCTCCTCCAAGGTGCTGAAAACAAGCGCTCCAAGGCCTACATAGATCATGACCCCCAGCAACAGGGCCAAGAGGGTGGTACAGCGCATCTTGGTCCAGATGTCCCGTGGCCGTCCGGGGGGTGGAGGTCAAAGCGTAAGACTCAGGATGCACCGGGGCACAGCTGGTCATAAACAGGAAGTTCCTTTGATAGGGCGCTATGAAAGAAAGGGAGCAAACATGTAAACAAGCTGGACATGTTCGTGGAAAGCTCACTGATGGAGTGACCTTTAATTTTGTATGTGCGTCAAAGACAGTCCTGGGCAGGAAAAGTGTGACAACTGATGATGCAAGTCAAAATTGTTAATATTTACGAACAAACGTGATACTCTTCAAGCATTTACGAAGGAATGTTACATAAAAGTCATTATTGGAAATTTATGTTCTTTTAGACTTAACTATGTAACAGTCCATATATATATACATATTTTTAAGTATATAGTACATTATAGCACTGAACTAAATATTCTATATTATTTGTTATACATTTGTTAGAGGAATGTGCTGAAACATAAATGCAGTAATCCTGTGTATTGTAACGTAACATCATGGCTAAAACTCTCCTTTAAATGTTTTTTTCTTTGTAACAATAAAATCTTTAATATGTTTTTAGGAACAACCTTAATTAAAAATTAACTTTTGTGACAAAAGCATTAAATGTAATTGGAATACTATGTAGGTCATACACCATTTAAAAATTAAAGTCAATGTAAAAATATTAGACGTGAGTTATCAGATCACCAATGTGAACACAGCCCGGCTCATGTAACAATAAATGGATGTTTTTATGAACTCGAGGGACAGGTTTATAGCAATGCAATGAAAAGTACCTTACATAGCTCAGTAGCTCATCCCATGTTTATCAGGCGATGGATATCTCTCAGATTGGCTTTAAAAGCAGCACATGTTGTTCTGAAGAAGAGAGATTAAAATATCCCAGAATTATTTAATACCTTTAGTCGGAGAATTAATATACTATGAAACTTGAGATTTTATGTATTTATTGGAATAGAGAAAAGAAAAAAATAATACTGAGAGTTGATTTCTTGATGTATTTCTTCTCCCACCAGCTTTGGAATGAATTCAGAGGCACATAACATATAATTATGTAAAACATGCTTTTTATTCTTTTGGCCTGTAATGAATGAGTAGATACAAAGTTAGCCCCTGTCTTTTATCTCTGTCTGAAGTGTGACAAGTCCCAGAGTCCCACTGTCAGGCCTGTTTCCAAAGCTTTAGTTGTGTGGAGCCAAACAAAGACAAATATGAAATATCATTTCATAAACATTCTATATAGAGAGATTTTTCTTAAAACTTAAAATGCATAGGAATGGGATTGCCAGTGAATGCACTGCGGTGAGGAGAAAAGTACTCCTGAAGGTACTGAAACTTTTAAAAACTACAAAATAGGCCAATAATCAAAACATTTGTTACAAAACATTACACAAAATTGCCATTTGTAAACCGTTATTTGTGTGCTGCTGTCCATTTTCCCTATGACAAAACTGTTTAAGCACGAGCATTAATTTCAAATTACTAAAAGTTTGCCTTTGTACCATTATTTAAATCACATAATTAAAAGCCTGTGAACTCTTGATTTTGCTTGTCTGTTATCTGTGACATCAGCCTACACAAGAAGTGGACTATAATAATGTACTTTTTAGTATGGGCAGTGCTGTGGTTGAATAAAGCTTCTTTAGATGGAATTAACCTTAAAAGAATTAGGTTCTTTCAAAAAGGAAGGGCCCTGACTTCAGTAAAGAGTTCACAGGTTACAAGTGTCTGGGGTTTATGCTCTGGGAAATATTTCCTCATCCATCCAGAGAGCCATAGTAGAGCGTGCATGCAAGTCTTAATTAAATAGGAACTTTAAGCTTTAATATGTTCTTTTAGGTAGCACTAATAATCGGGGTCATCTTCATTAATAATAGTTAAAATAATAATAAAAAAGTGTCAAAAATACTAGTAGACATACTAATTATACTCTTGACAAACTAGCCATGTTGTTTAAGTTTTAGAGGACGTACCTTTAGCTTGAAGACCTGTTGCTATCCAATTTGTTACGGAGCATGTATCTTTCTCTCACCATGCAACAGCAGCTGAGCACTTTGTGTGTGTTTTCTCCTTGGATGGTGTTTCCCCATTCTCGTGACCCTACATCACTCCGACAGAGGCTGCAGGAGGAGGACGATAAAAGGGACAGTGGAGGCATGCAACATCCATTACACAGCTGGGGATGTGATTAAGTGATGTCAGTGGAGGACGGAGGAAGAGCAGAGGACCCAGAGTTTCCTGAGTTTGACGTCCGGAGACTTAGCGTTCAAAAGTCTTTTTAGCTGTTGTCCTTTGAGATATAGAGGCACTTAGGAGAACATGCAGTCTCTTCAGCACTCCCTGTGGAACAGTGGAATGGAGTTAAACTGTAGGGTGGGCGGAGGAATCCAGTGCAAATTATTACAAAAAGTTTTAAAATTATATTATTGATACATTTTAAAAATTAAATAAATTATACAAGGCAGTCATTTATGTTATTGTACCCACACATAATCTAGTAAAAATAAAACAAATATTCAGACATTTGTTTAAATTAAGCCTTTTATTTTATCTCAAATGCAGCATATGTCAAAAAACAAGGCAGCTGAAACATCTCAACTCCAACAGCCCCATTCTCTCAAAAAGGCTACAGAGAGAGGCACAGAGCAGCTCACATAGTAGAGGCTTTAGTGGCTTTCACAAGGCAGTTATTGTTACATAAATGTATGTCCAGATTTAAACAATTTCCATATTTGGTTAAAATTAAAATGAATTTGACTGACACATCAAATCTATAGATTTGTAAATTTCACTTAATACAACTTACTCTATACATGAACTACTACTGAATACAATATATTCAAATAAATAATGTTTGTTCAAACACACAACTTTAATAAAATAGTAATGCAAAAAGCCTTGAATTATTAGTTTTAGGATTTTTACAAAAAAAAAATAAAATAAAGGAGTGTTTATTAGAAACAGAGAAGCAGAGCTCCACAGATGACAGGAGTGCAATGTTCATCACCATACATGGAGAGGAAACTGCAGGTTCAGGGTGAGTCACTCCGCTGCACAAACATCTCGCAGACTGCAGCCACACTCAGGCACTGTACTGTACATACATCCACACTCATGTAAACACACACACCTCTACACAGCTTCAAGTGTCTATAAGCCACAAAGGGAATTCAGATAAAACTATTGCCATTCACAGTAACAATCATATTACTATCAAAACTATTGATAGACTATAAACCAGCCACCTTCAGCCACCTTCAGAGTGACCAGAGGCCCTTATGATGATCTTTGGAGTAACAAAAAAAACACAATGCCATTGCTTCATTATTTTGTTCCCAGATAAATACACAAATATCGCTTAATCACTACCCAACTGTATCTGCCCTTAATTACACAGTTGGCTTTATTACAGAGGCCCTCACCAGCACACTGCAATCACAGGATAAACTAGTGATCATTTAGACATTTAAAATCCACAGCAGCACAGGTGTTTATTCTGCAGGCCCAGAGTGGGCAGCCTGGATAGAGTCAAACAGTAGGGCTCTGTGATACCACATGACTGCAGAGGTGAGCTTTTCCCTTATAAATGAGTCAGTGTAAATGTGAAGATATTAACAATTGTATTGTCCTCAAAAAACAGTGACAGCACCTTTGGCCATGTGGTTAATCTGTTTCTTCTGCCTCTGCCATGTTTTTTGGAGGGACAGGTACCACCGCAGTCCCAAGCAAACCCCGCCTCACAATATATGGACACGAAGGGCCACTGGGAATGTCGGCAAATCCTGCACAGAGAAAAGTTTAAATCATCTTTTATACAACTGTTTATTGCTCCAATATTTAATAACTGTGCTTGAACTTCAAAATAATTTAACATATAAATTGAATTAAAAATAAAGCTATCAAATTTAGATTTTTCTTTTAACAATGCAAAGCAGGTCAAAATCAAGCAAAACATATGCGTATAACTTACTTCTCTGACTATGACTTCTTAAGTGCAAATCTCAATTATATTTGAACCATTATGTGTGCTGTAATACAGTGGTTCCCAACCTGGCGGCCAGTTTATCTTTAATTGTCTTTCTTATTAGATTTGGGGGACCCCCAGGTTTAGACAGGTGGGAGAGACAAGTCAAGCTCAAATACAGTTTTTTTTCTTTTTGTCACAAGACTCATAATAAACATCAAACTAGGATAGGAGTACCTTTCATTACCACTTCAGGCAGCCCATATGGTTCGTACTCAGTGTCGTCAAAGGCGGCTGACAGCTGAGTACGGTTTCGTCTGATCCTCTCTGCTAACCGCGCTGGGTCGGCAGGGATCGGAAATGAAGCCGTCAATATCACGTCCTTCGGCTGTTGGGTTTCATCAAATGGGACAGGTGAGACAGAGGGGGACGCCAACTCTGCTTCCTCCTCCATCAGCTCAGTCTGTGTGTGCGTACAATGGACTTGACGTGGTACACACCAACTCTCTGTCTGAGTGCTGACGCATTTCATATTATCAACCCCAGTGTTGTTTATGAACTCGATAGCTTTAACTCCAGTACTTGTGGCATTTCCAGTGCTACAGTCTGGAACTTCAGAGAGTTCCATGCCCAAACTTCTGTGAACATTTTTGGTGTCATTCCTTTCGTTGTGTTGAGTTAGAAAAGTGTTTTCTTTGTCAAACTGTTAAGCAACACAAAACAACAAAAAGCATAAATCTCTAGACTTTAAATTCAGATGGATAAATATTAAATTGTTTAATTTAGATCACAATAATACAGCATATTTTATATGACCGTTACCTCTGAATGGTTCTTCTTGTGTTCTTGCAGGATTGAAAAAGAAGGAAGAGTCTTTGGTTCAGCGATGAGATTTTGATGCAGTCTAAAATAACAAGAATAGTTTTATATGGCAATTTATACTGTGTTAATGCAACAGATTTAATATCTAATACTGGGTCCATCCACATTAAAGAAAAAACTGTGACACACACAAATCAGCATCTTCTGTCAATATAAATAAACAATCATTATCAGCTGGAAAGACTCACTTATGCAACCAATTATTTGTGAATCCCAGTGTTAATTAATGTATATTATGGTTTACCTGGAGAACAGAATGCGTCCCTGTAGTTTGTTGGAGGAGCAGGATAGTAGTATCTCGTCTTCTCTCCGCAGAGTCACACAGCCACTCTGCTCCTGTGAAGAATGCAGATGACCTAGGCCTCGCTCATGTTGGTGCTCCACAAGCTCAGACTCTGTGAGTGCACACACAGGTTCAGAGGCCAGTCTCCACAGAGCCAGCTCCTCAGTCTTCTGCTGGTTCTCCTCAGATAGAGCCTGTAGCTTTGTCTGCAGTGCCACCACCTGGAGAAGAGCATAAGTGCAGCAATGATGAATTCACAGTACAGAGCATAGGAAATCTTTTGACATTGACAATAATTCTGCAGCATAAATTACAGTTGCTTTGGAACATAGCATTTCAAATTTGATGCTGATTAATATGCAGTACATGTTGGTACCTGTTGCTGTAGGTAGCTGATATGGTCCAGCTGTTGAGAGCCTGCCTCTGGCTGTATTTCACTTTCCTTTCCATGATCCTGTGTGTCGCTGTTGCTCTGCTGCGTCTCAGTGCATGCCTGAACACCTGTGTCACTGAGAGCTGTTGGTGTCTGCCCCTCCAGAGGAGAGGTGCTTCTAACGTCTGTGTTTATGCCACAGGGCTTGGGTGCAGTCATCGACTGGAGTTTCAACTTAAGAAGATGATTTTCCTGCTGTAGCTTGAGGAGCTCTGAAGTCAAATCAGCCACCTCACTTCCACTGTTGACTTCATTGGCCAAACTTTGTTTATGTAGTATTTTACTCTCTGTCACACCTTTTATCTCAAGCACAGGTGATTCAGCATTAGGACTCTGCTGTACTGTTCCTTCATTAGAATTATCTGTGACCAGACTTTTGATGGAGATGGAAGAAGCCTCCTCATTATAATCTTGCCCTCTCTCTTCCTTTCCCATTTTGTGTTTTAGTGAACGGAGCTCTTGTCTGCAGTGTTGTATTTCTTCTTCTTTATAAAGGATGGTGTTTTCTTTTTCTTGAAGCTCAATTAAAAGGCCAGAGATGTGTTGGCTTTGCTTTTCAAATGCCATGGTCAGCTGCTGGGTCTGTTGTGTTACCTAAAACAGCACAAACGTACATATACGTGAGCATATTGAAAACCATAAAAAAAAATCAAAATTATTTTCATACCTGGTTTTGCAGGGCCTCGAGTTTTATCTGGTATTGGTTAGCACGTTCTTTCTCCAGTGCATTTTGTTTTTGCAGGGTCTGTATTTGTGTTGCTAGCACTAAAAACTTTTCATCACTGTGTGCATTGTCAGATGTTTTATCCAAGTTTTCCTTCTGGTTTAAAGATTCTTGTTCTATGTCATTCACAGTTATGGGTGAATGCTGAGGATCAAAAAGTGCCGTTTCCTCTGATGGAATAACATTTCCCATTACCTCTGATATTATTGCATCGGGCTGATTAGTGGACTGGTAGAGAGAGGGAGTCTTGGGTTTGTTAGTTTCGTCAACAACATTGGAGTTAATCTCGTCCTCTCGGAGGGTCAAGTAAGTCACAGGGCTGTTGGCTGCAGTCAGTGCATCTTCTACCTCTGAACTCTTGTTTAGACTGGCCTTAAGTTGCTCTATTTCAGCCTCCAGTTCTTGTATTTTCTCCTTGTCTGTGCTTGTTTTGTTCATCATTTCCGCTTCCTGCTGCTTTCGCTCATCTCGTTCTAAAACCAGCTGAGCCTTCACCTCTGACAGCTGCTTCTTCAGCTTCATGTTGAGCTCTATCATTTCATTCTCTTTGTCTTGAAACACAGTATCTCTCTCTTCATGTTTCTTCTCATGTTTTTCTTGTCTTTCTTTTATAATTTCCGTCTCCAGTGCAGCCAGAGCTTTCTTTAACCTGTCAACCTCTGACTTCTCCTTCTCCAGCTGTGCTTTGCACTCCTTGTATTGGTCCTCTTTTTCAGTGATCTGGTTGGCATTTTTCCGACTCAGCTGTTTGAGTCTGGTCCTTGCTTCTGTCTCAGCCCGTCGTTGGGCTTCCAGGTCATCCAGCCTTTTCTGGAGCTCTTCTCGAATGTCACGCAGCTCAGAGCGCAGAGCTGTGTTCTGGAGCTGGAGGTCCTCTGAACCTGCGGCCTTAGAACTGTGAGAGGACATTCCCTCAGCAATAGTTTGTATGCCATCAGTCTCCAAAACCTCCTCCCTTTTAGTATGTAATCTACATTCCTCTCTTTGTAGACCCTCTGATTTTATAGGGAGATTGTCACTTATGTGTTCAGAATCAATGCCTTCGCCTGGTTCTCGGTCAGTGGGATAGGGCACTTTGACTTCCCCCCTCCTGTCCACTTCCTCTCTCTTTTGCTTGGCTGTACTGGGATTGTGCTTTTGGGTTTGGTGTAATGGCTGTGAAGCATTAGAGAACGTCATCTGGGCAGGAGGACAAATCTGTAGCGATGGTTGAAGAGGAGGCATGGTGGCCTTTTGTTCTGGAGAAAGAAGGTTCAATGTAAATGTACTTTTATCTAAACACAATTCCACCAAAATATTAAAATAACAAGATTTGTCAATTGTTTGCAGCAGCAGCAGTGAACTAATAAGGCTACTAATAGTAGTTAAATCTGATTCTATACCTATATAATAATAATAATAATAATAATAATAATAATAATAATAAACAAATAAAAATCTTTTTCGATGCCACACTAATTGTTTACCAGCCAAACCTGTAAAGCGAATATCAGGTTTCATTTGTTAATGAGCTAGTTGCTTACCCTGGAGTTCTTTCAGTAAACATAGGGCGTTGTCTCTCTCTTCTGTCAGTCTCCTCCCATCTTCCTCAAGGGCCCTTTCCTTTTTCTGACACTGCTTCAGGCTCACAGTCAAACCCTCTGCCTCACGTAAAGCCTCCTAAGGACAATGCACAATATATCTATAAATATTTATCGTAAACAGTTGAATGTGCAGTAAATAATTAACATTTTACATATTATTTAATGTGCAAAACATACTACAAACTAAATACAAAAACTCGCTCATGAATTATATTGATCATTGTGGAAAGGAGGAAGCAACATTCTTTAATAATATTCATTTGACAAACCAAAAATAAGCTCAGAACACAACCCAATTATATTTAATGAAATATCTTTAAATGTTGTAGATTACCATCATTTTTGCTTGTGTCTGAGCCTCTTTCTTTTGGCTTTGATGTAGTTGTCCTTCTGTCCATTTAAGTTTCTCCTTGAGAGTGTCCACTTCTTTCACCAAAGCCTGTTTTTGTACAGACTCCTAAAACAAAAACAAAAAAATAATAATAATAAAAACATGAAATAGAGGAACACAGCAAATCAAAATAAAGAAATGTGGTTATGGTACAGGAAGACTCAAAAACTCATACAGTATGAATTTTGAATATCTTACTTTTTAAGCCAATAAATAACACTGTATAGTTCAGATTACTTGATTTTGTATGCTGCACTTGGCGACCTGAATTTTCCCTTTATTTTTCTCAAACACTCTCCCATTATTCTGTATATACCCTGTCATATCAGTTACACTGTATTATGAAAAGTGGTATTGTTGAACGCATGCACAGTACAAAAGACGTTTTTAGAAAGGAAAAGACAGCAATGATCTTTTCACATAGTACAAAAATTAAAACAGATTTTATTCACATTCAAGTTATTCATGCACAATATGATTTACACACGTTTAAACTAGACTCCATGCTTCTTTTAACCTTACCATGAGAAAAAACTTGTAATATTTGTACTATTAATTGTAAAATTACCCATGAAACCGTAACCTTCGCCGCTCAACATTTCCACTGGGCACATACTGACAGGACGAAGCAGAAAAGTGGAGGAGCAGATGGGGAGTGCTCTTCAGAAACACAAGAAAGCAAGAAAGTGAAAACTGGAGGGAAGGTAAAAGGGCAAGAAGCAAGCAAGGGGCAAGTGAGAGGAGAAAATGAAAGTTTAATATTTAAGGAAGACAAATATTTTGACAGGAAACTGGTAAATAGAGCTGAAGGATGTGTGTTGGATTTGTGTCTGTATTATATTACTATTATTATTGGTGAAGAAGTCTACGTATGTACCTTGTCTAATTGAGCCTGGAGGGCGTTGTGGTTGGCTCTGGCCTGTGCAAGCTCTTGACTGAGTTTGTTTATCTCCTGCTGGTGCTGCCTCTCCATGAACTGTCTCTCCTTCTGAAACTCCTGCAGGTCCTGGGAGCAACAGAGACATGACTGTGATAAACCATGGTCTCCTTCCTCTCATCCATCACTGTGTTTTTATAATAACTGAGCCTCACTCGCTGGTGCTGCTTCTCCAGCTCCTTGGTTCGCTGTTGATGCTGCACTCTGCTGCTCTCAGTGTTTTGCCTTTGACACTTAAGCTCTTCCTGAAGCTGTTTGGCCCTCTGTTCAGCAGTAGATGCCTATGGGAAACAGTAACGATACATGCATATATGAAATAAAGAAGTCAAACTATTCTATAACCAGATACTACTTGATACAAACTAGTATCAATTAATGATTAATTTAAGTAATTTTAGTACATTATTGGAGATTTCCAGAATATTTTTCAGAATATTTTTAGAATATTTTAATGTCTAGATCTACAACAGATCTAGTATAAAATCACATACATTTACTGAAGGCTTACAAATCAAATTAATTTTACTAATTGGTCTTTGTAATAATCATCAAAAAAGAAAGACTGCCAAATGATGAAATCAAGGTTTATTATTACACAAGCTTATTCCTGACTTTCTTATTAGTGGAGCAGGGGACTGAATATACAGTGACACTTCACCATGTGATGAACTGAGAAACTGCTGACTTCGATTAAAATAAATTATTAATGAATAACAAAACAATATCAGTGATCCTAGCTTGGAATATTTTGGGTCTAAGATGACATCACAACATTCTGTAACCAGGTAATGTTTTATTGAGATGAAGGACGGCCAAATTAATATCAATAATGTGGTGACTTTGTGGGGTGGTTAGTTCGATAACCTAGGATAATTAACATTTCTAGTAATATAATCAAACAAAAAGCTGGACATTTATGTGTTTAGACTTTTTGCACAAACAAAGCATGCAGAACAGTAATTTTCTCACCCGTTCTCCTTCCTGAGACATGCGTGTATGGGCCAGGGTAAGTTCATCTCGGAGTCTCTGCAAGCTGATTTCTTTGGCAGCAAGCTCCTTCTTATTTTGTGCTACTTCATTTTGGATTGTGTTTATTGTCTGCACTTTTACTTGCAGTTCCTTCTCCAAATCAGTCAAGTGGCTCCGAAGTTCAGACACAGATGCTAATGTAGACATACAGAAATAAGAATTATGAAGTACTGCCTTGAAGTAATGCAGCAGCTACTAATTAGATCTCAATCATTATTTTGAAAAAGAAGAATGGATTCAAAATAGTTTTTCAGCCAGCCCTGTATTCACCACAGCAGTGTGTTATGGGGTCAATCTATAATGTTCGACTGATTGTAAAACAGCAGCTATCATTTTGCGTAACACTGCTTTTCAAGGCTTGCATAAACACAGATCTCCATGTCCAAAGGCAATCCAATTGTGTGTATGGGGTGTTACATTTGACATTATCTTGTAAATCAAGGGATGGCAATCCATTTAATATTCCCTCAACCAAAAGTATGGCCTTCGCTTTTAAGAAATTCCTTTACAAGCCCTTATGTAATTCACAATGTTTGCGCTACAGTCCTCGCATTCCTTTAGTCTATACTCTTATCAGTGGTGGTTAGACAGGAGAAATGTCTTGCTCAACAGCAAGTTTATTTTACATTGTTCAACGTGAGGATTTGCTAAAGCTGTCAAAAAAATAATTATTACCATTACCATTACCATAACCATACCATGTAAAAGGTGGCTTCTTCAGTTTCACATCAGAGTATTACAAGCACAGGGCTCAACATTGTTGGATATGTTGTTAAGAATACAGTTTTAAAAAATTAAACATGTTGCAACACATGTGGCAAGCTATGCTGGGAGGTGAACTTTTTACAATGCAATATATATTCTACTTTTTGCTTGTGCAAGTGATAAATTATAACCAGTTCTATGTTTATTTTGTTTGAAACCAACTTACAGTCAGTATTGGAGTCATTTGAGCTGTTTGTCTTCACACAGAGGTTCTGCTCCAGCTGGCTTTGACTTAAAGCATCACTGTACGGGGTCTTTGGAGACACAGGAGAGGGTCTCCTGATTATGGGTTTAGCATCATCACGTTCCCAGGGAAATGCAGCGGAGGGAGTGGAGAAAACGTCAGACGTTTGGCGATGGTGAGCACCGCTGGGCTGTTCCCTTGGCAATGAGCCTGAGGACATATCTGAAAACTGCAGGCGCTGGTAACATTGAGATAAGAGACAAAAACATCAGGTTGGTTTTTGAACTACAATGCATTATTCAAATATACTGTTACATATAGATATGATATGATAAAAATATAAAAAATATGTTCTAATAATGCCTTGGATCTTTATAGCATCTTTCAAGATACTCTCAACACTTACAATGCATTATTCATCCAATCTATTGTCAGTGGTGTCAAGCTACTTCTCTATCATGGGGTAAAATTACGGCCCACTTCAGCTTCAGCACACACCGCATACACACTAACCAAGGTGTGTGAAATGTCTTGCCCAAGGACACAACAACAGTAAACACTGGTCCGAACAAGAATCAATCCTTATAACTACTACTTAGTGACATGGATAGTATGCATTTTAACCATATCTCCATTTCAAAGATCAAATCTATATTATATGACATCAAGTGAGGTACATAATGTGGTCAATGTTAAAGCAATGTCTACACATTCATAGAGTACTAATATTTTAAGATGTTTTTGATTCATCTTAATAATTACATGTCAGGATAGGTACATTTCTTAGGATAAAGACACACACACACATCAGGGAGGTCAGACTTCTATGTAACTAGATAAATCTAAAGTTAAGGCTAAGCATCTCAGCATTAAATATCATTAACACACCAATACAGATAATAATTGTGGTACCTACTCGAACATGAAGTCCTTGAGTCTTCCCTTCTTCTCTGTTGCCATGGCGCTCCTCCTTTCTACTCCCTAAAGGACAAAAACACAACATGTGGCAATGACAGTGGACAAGATCTGAGTGACCAGAGCTAAACTAGAGCAGGGCAAAAAGAGAAAGACATAAGGCAGCCATCAGAGTTGGGAACAGACTGAAGGACCTATTTTTAACTCAATGCTTACAGTACTTGACTGTTTGTTTTTCCACTGTGCAATGAGAGATACGAGTGCAGAAATCAAGGGTCATAGAGCTAGAGGACCATACCACTGAGTTCCCAGGGCGAGGTGCTCCAGCAGGGAGTTGAGAAGAGTGTTGTGTCTGACGACCTGCTGCTGTTCTGTAGCTTTTCGAGTTCAGCCTCTAACCTGTAAAAGATGAGCTTGTGTTGGACAGTGTGTCACAGTAATGTAGTAATCCACATACTGGTACAATCATGTTACAAGAATCAGCCCTGTGCAAAGCTGCTGCAAAAACAACTATAAACAGAAAAAGTGTCTCCCATTTGTACTTTTATAGCCCCTAACCTCTTCACTTCCTGTGTGAGTTTATTGGTGAGAGTGCGTGCAGCGTCCAACTGGCCCTCTAAAGAACAAACTTGGGCTTGTTTGCTTTGGAGATCCTGAGAAAGGCGCTCTTTGCTGGTTACTGCGACCTTCGCCTCCTCCTGGACTCTTTGGAGCTCCCTGTGTGATGATTGAAGCTCCACACGCACTTCTTCATACTATAACAGTGAAAGAATATATTAATTTAGCATTTCTTATAGACAGTTAGGTATACCATTATATTTAACCTTGGCAGTCTGCTTGTCAAGGCTGGTTTGTATGTTGTCCAGCAGTAGCTGTTTCTGTTTGTTCTCTCTGGACAATCGCTCATGATGAACCTGCAGCTCCTTTACTCTCTGTAGAACCTTTCCAGACAGACCCACTGTCCAGTCCTCCTCTGCCCAGCTCATTTCACCTGGCCTAAAACACAAGATTTCATACACGCACTTTAACCTCGCTTTTGAGGAAAATTTTACATGTTTTGATTAGGTCTATGTCTAGCTTGCCCTGAAGTCACTGTTGCTAAGGCTTCAGTAACCAGGAGAGGAGCAGCTTCTCACCAAAGGGAAACTGTGAACTAGTATGTTTTTCCAACCAAACAGACGTCTGCTATTGTTATAAAAAGAAGTCATAACTGCAACATTTCTGGATTCACATATGAACCAATATTTTTTAACATGTTTTGGTACTCTGGTCCCAATATCATGTCAAGTCTCAGACTCAAATTCCAAAGAAATGGACAAACCAATCAATTTCCACAACTGTGTAACAACCATAAACTGTATATATATAAACAAATGACAAGAATCTAATTATGATGCCAAATAGCCACAAACTAATTTAACTATTTGGAATGGCCATAACAATACCCTTTTTATTCAGTTTATAAATTGTTGTTCCCATTTATATTTTCAACAAATAAAAAACGAGATGACGAAATGAAGCCCCCAAAAACTTGAAAAACAACAAGGATGATTTAGCTAATGACTGATTCGGTGTCTCAACAAAAGAACAGATCAAATGGATTTCACATACTGCCAACTTGCCCATATTACTATAAATAAAGTGAACTGGTTTAATGACATAAAGAAAGGTGGATGGCCTGTACCCAAATATGTGATCACGAGTGTCAGAGGGAGAGTGACAACTTAAACTGCACATTTCAAATCGTGTTGAACAAAAGTGTAGCGCTAATAACAATCCGACAGACCACGTGTTACTGTCACCAAAGACCATAAACAGTTTGCTTTGTGTTTCTGCTGGCGATATATCAGTGATGGCACTCACTTAGCCTCATAGCTAAGGGCTAACCACCCCGCAGGAGTCATCGGCACTCACCATTCACTAAAGGCGGACACAAAAGGCGCCAGTCACTGGGAGCTCACAGGATGCATGGACGGAGTTTGGACGCAATCACCTCCGCTTTTACAACAGAAAACTAAATACGCCTATTCCAGAGCGATAACATATAAGAGAATAGACTGAGAAGGGCTGTCCTAGTCTCGTGCTGCTGCTGACAGCCAACAAAACCGAGCGGCACGAGGCGGGGCGGAGGGCAGTGACGCAGGCCACGGCAGCTGGATACGTTTTGTTTTGGGTAAGGGACACAACCCTCTGATGACCCCTATCGACAAACTGCTGACAAAACGCCTTTGGACACGTTCACATGAGGTCTTCATTTCAGCTTCAATGTTTATGAGAAATAGTGTGTGTAAATTAGCCTTGTGTGCTTGCTGTCCTAAATTAGGTATTATCAATTGAGTTTGGTTTACCCTGTCAAAAACATGACCAAAAATGTACCCATTTTACCTCAGAGGACTATACCACTGAGTTCACCCTATCCTTGGCTCTACAGATTTAAACTGCAAATCTGCATCTACAGCCTTCTCCTGGAGGTCATTATTATTAGTATAATGCACGCTTTTTCTTGTAGGTGTTCTTAGTCTAATAACACAGATGAGTTTGATTATATTAGATGAACATGTGCCTATTCTTCCAGGTACACATTGGATTTGTGTGTAATCTGGGATTTGTTGGCTCACTGCTGAGAGGTGTGGAAATCCAGGAACTAGACAGGCTGCAACCATCTTTAGGAAGTGTGTTTCATGGATTCAAGATTATGTTGCTTCAGCACAACAAGAGTATAATTTAAAGGTAATCAAGACAAGATAATTTATAATACATGAATCAGGTTTAAAAGTTTAGCTTATGATTAAATATTGGCTGAATAAATAACAGATCTTACAAACATAATGGTATCCCTTTGGTGACTATTCCAATCAAAAGCAGTTGAGTTATTTTTTTTCTCACCATTAAACCTAAAAGAGTGAACAGGTGGGTAGATGTCCCTATCAGGGATGGGATGGGCTAATAGGATTAGTGACATACTCATCAGAATTCTGTCTTGTGATTTTCTGAGCTGTACACTGTAATTTATAAGGATTATTGTTGCTGCAGTGGGGTTGCTGGTTGTGCTCCATCTCATATGTCCATGGCAGGGTGGAAAATGTCCTTGATACTATCCACTATTGTTGAGAAAATTTGTTACATTTGTAGCAAACATCCTATGGTCTACCCATCACAATTAACTTGTGTCATGTGGTAGGCTCATCTAGTCAGCCGCTCCTTATTAATACAGGATTATGTTCATTCTCAATCCAGTCTACTGTCTGCCAGGGACCGTTGAGGGCAGCACGGCAGGCAGGTAGCAGTGTGCTCCCTGTGGAATCCATGCTGTTCAGTAACTCATCAGACTGAACCAAGGCCATCTGTTCACATAAACAGTAAGTAAAACATGTTGTTAACTTTTTTTTTTTTTTTTTTTTTGAGAAAACAAACTTGTATTTATCTGTTATGCAATATACTGGTAAGAGATGCATTAGGTGAAATCATTCCAAATGCAATGTGTTTCCAGATGTTTCCCTGGTCTGCGGTCTTCTCCATTGAGCCAAAGGTCCCTGGACAGCACAGCACTGAAGAGTTGGTGACCAACACCCTGATGCTGGAGCTGGGGGCCATGGTCAAACGCACAGAGCGTATCCATCTGGAGCGGGCCAAAGAGGGGCGGCGCAGGCGCAGTAGCTCCTCCTCAGCAGCAGACTACAGCTGGTTGGCCTCGACCCAAACTCCACAACCCTATGAGCTGACTCCCAATGACCTGCTGGAGCTGCAGGACCTCTGTGCTAAGATCCCCCCTGCACAGTGTGGCCCAGTGATAGTCAGGTAAGACATCAATCTTTTATGTCTGCTTTAGACAGCTACTAATAATAGGACTTGCACATTACATGCATCTTTTATATCTCACTATTGTGTTGCTTGTGTAGGTTTAGGAGGCTGGTGTCACAGATGGAGCCAGAGGTTCATGAAGTTCCCTGCATGTTTCGGTCTGTGCTGCGTGAGTGTGTGAATGAAATCAATGACAATGAAGATTTGCAAGAATGTGTTTTTGAGAAGCAACAGAGAAGCAAAAGCTTATCGTTTGTAACTTTTCGCACCAAGTTCAGAACAGGGCATTTCTCAAAAGGCTCTGGTCTGAGGGGCTCTCGGGGGAATCTGCAGCAGCAGGTGGACTGGTCTGACGAAGAGGACTCAGAGGAAGAAGATGAGGTCATCAGGGCACGGGCCAAAAAGGGCAGGAGCAGAAGCATGCCCGAGATCACGGCAATGGAACAGAGTGCAGAGGCATGAAACAGGCCCCTGGACACAGAAACTAGAGAAAATTATCGGAAAATAAACATTTAATATTTAAAAACAGATGTTTAACAGAGTAGTAAAATCAACAACTGAAGAAGCACAAATTAAAATTTTAAAAATTATTTTTTATTTATTTATTCTGACTTGTCAAAGTGTTGTCATATTAATAAATCCTGCTTTTCATTACAAGTTGTGATGCATTCTTTGCTATAAAATATAATTTTGCCCTGTACACAATTACCTAGAGAATAATTCCTCATGAACTAACATACAGCCACCTGTAGGTGCTTGATAGAAGGCTAAAGGTTTGTGTGCTCCATATACCGTTACATAATTGATGATGAGCAGCACTATTTGCCTATTGGGCTAATAATATCTCCGCTGACTAATCGGCTTACATCAAGACAGTCTCAGCTCTGAATGCCAGTATTCCATTATTCTTTTATTAATATGCTTTTTCTTATCAATACATCATTTGTCGCTTTGCACTGTGTACATTTATGTCAAGGCATTTGGCTAAAAATTAAAAGAAGAGCTGTAAAACCGATGTCCTTGTTTTAAAATTAATTCCAGTAGACTTCTAAACAGTGACCTCCAGGGAATCCAGCTAATGATGTCATTGTGAAAGTCTCGATCAGTGAAACCCCTTCATTAGTTCTGTTGTCAAACACCGATCCAGACCACAAAAAAAAAAAATAATAATAATAATAATAATAATAATAAAATAAAAAAAAATCAAAAAATGTTTTGTTTAAAATAGATTTTATAAAACTTGTATGTACTTTAAATCTGATATTTCTCCATAACATTTCAACCAGTGATCCTCAAAGTAGGTTCACAGCTACAATGTCCAACAGGTCACAGTTTGATAGTTCCCATTTGGCAAATAAAGTGAAAGCAAAACAAAAAATTTACTTAGCAGGCATGTTCTAAAATAAAAGAGGGAGGTTGAGTACTTTCAGAGGAAGGTATGAGCTAAGAATCAACTCCACAGTTATTTGGCTTTGAAAACAGAAATATTTTCAATTCAATTTCGAGGAAGGAAAAAAACTAAACAAAAGAAAGTTTGGAGAATCAAACCATTAAATTAAAGTGTCCATAAAATACTGCTTAACACAACACCGGCTCAATATCTGAAAATATACAATTTTGTAATTGGGAGTTGAAGTTCTTTTTCTTCGCTGGTTGTTAAAAGTCTGTGGCTTATCGTAACACCAGTCAATTCATTTGAGTTGGTCCCAACACAATGAGAAAAGTCTCCTTCAAATATTTCCCCATCATGTTTTTATATCCAGTTTAATTTGAGCCTGTTATTTTCTTTAAGCAAAAAAGACCACAAAGATGATGAAAAAGACGATGAGGACCAGAAAGATCTTAATCATGAGCCAACGGTTGGAAGAAACAGACTGGAAGTATTTAAGGATTTCTGTGTGTGCTGCCTCCACGTTCAGCTGGGTGTCTTCAACATTAGCATCAATCCTGAAGAAATAAAAACAAAGTTATAACACATATGCTCAGGTACTCAGGTCCTCATCTTTAACATGGCACTGACCGCTGGATGGTCTCCTCCTGTTCCTTCACCATGTGTGCGAGCTGCTGAAATATGGAGCCCAGCTCCACAATTGTGCTCTCAATGTTCTGCATGGTGTCAGCACGGCTCTGGATGTAGGAGTCCTGTAAAAAAAAAAAAAAGTTAAAACTATCAAAAAGAGTAAACAGACTAAACACAACTAAACTAAACACCTACCTGCTCATCAATGAGCTGCAGCTGTAGTGGGTTGGTCTGTGAGTCCATGTCAATGGCCACATCCCCCAGATTTCTGGACTCATCCTGCATCAAGACTGAACTCTCTGAAGGGAGACAAACACAAAGCACATTTTCACAAGGTTGAGTGCAACAACTCGTGGTAAAATGAAAAAGCAGAAAATACAGCGGGAACAGACAGGAGCTATTAAACCCCACTGAGAGAATCAAGCGTTCCTGGGAAATACCTTTTGAGGTTGTATAGCCCTGGTAGTCATAGCGCGGCTCGCGAGTTGCATGCGGCTCCTGGGCCCCTTTTTTGCGGCTCCCTAAAATATTTTTTAATTTTTGCATTATAAGTGACCAAATACAGCAATCAGCATTCACAAGGATTCTGAGCAGTTGTCCAAAACAGCTGACATGAATACTGTCAGGAAAACATTTGTGCACACTGTCTATGAAAGAAATAGTAGCCAAAAGGCGCAAGATGAAAATTATGTAGTCCAATTTAAATGCAAGTCAAGACTGTGTTATTATCATTTGTGAAATGTGGTAAAATTGATCAGATAAATACTTTTAATGCATGGAAGGCTGGCGATGAATTACACAGGAAGTAGAATTAGTGTATATTACTAATCTGCAGCAGCTTTACCCCGATCCTCATTGCGTGGATGTAAACAGACACGCGTGAGGAACTACTCTAGCCTTTTTACCTTTTAAAGAACACTTCAAACTGGATTAATAACATTGTTTAGTGGACTCTGTGTGAATATTTGCAAAAGACAAATTCTAATGGATAATATGGATGAGAATGCTGCAGTTTAACTTTGAGAGGTGAGTAATAAAGTTTGTATCTTGCACCTCTGTGTCTGTCATTCTTCTTGTGTTTATGATATGACAGAGCAGCTCAGAATCAACACACGCAGGAGTGCAGCAGTTTAAAATCACTCACAAAGACCCTGAAGTCAGGGAGAAGCAAAGTTATCCTATAGTGTGTGGCGGGATTTACTTGATTATTAATTCTTGTAAGTCAAATGACGATATGCCTTTCTTAAAATGGGTACAAATAAGACCATTTAAATAATCCTAGAATATTTTACTGACAGTGTTGAGATCAGCACAAGACAAAGGGTCTCTATTTGTATTTAATATAAATGATTTAAGCAGGAGCCAGGCATGTTGCACTATATATTATGGCCACATTTTCAGAAGGGCGTGCTCAAACTAATTATTTGGCCAATTTGACCTACATGGCAAAATATTTACTTACAAATGTTTGAGAGCAGTATTTTTAAATAATATGGGCTATTTTGTGATTTTTTTGACAAGCCTTCGTTATTGAGCATGAGGCCTGGTAAACAGGTCTATTAAGCACAATAAGTATGCTGCAGAGTATGTTATTTATTGAGATGTTTTTCATGAACACCATTTCTTTTTAACTGCATTACCATCTGTCACATTGTGGAGTCAAGATGAACAGACAGCAAAAACCACTACCATGTATATATTACTGTGTAAAACAATAAACACACATAATGCATAGATTGATCACGCCCTTTTAAAGCTGCAAATGCATGCTGTGATTAAACGGTGTCTAACGCAAGACCCTTGAGAAAACTATGACACTAAATTAACAGAAAGAGTCAGGGCGGACATGAGGAAAGACTCACTGAAGTTGTTGGCTATCAGTGGAGAGGAGGAGGCGGGGGGCTGAGAGAATTGCTCCCTCCTGCTGCGCTGCTGCTTCAGGTTCTATAAAACACAAAACACAAATGAACACACCATACAATATAATGTCCTGGTTTACAATGACATCAACACACTCTTACCTCTGTCCTGACCTCAAGAACCGATTTGAAGTCATTTGACATTGATGCAAGTTTGGACTGTTAAAAAATATAATACAATGTTATTTCAAATACAGACAAACTAATAATAAACTAAGTATAACATTTACATTAATGAAATAATGTTACCTGTAACGACACAACAATGGTATTAGAGTGCGTTTGGATATGCCTCCCTCCTGGAGCTCCTCGAGACCGCACCAAGTCTTGTAGCTGTGCTATCTGTTTATTCAAACTGTTGATATCCTTTTCAAAAGGAAAGTCTTAATAGCATTTAATTAGTAATGAAATTAATATTAAATGATAAAACAATACTTACTTGTTTGATAATATATGTTAACTCTTCAATCTCAACAGCTTTGTCATCAAACAGAGACTTTCTTTTTGCCACTAAAATAGAAAGACACAACTTCTAAATAAAAACAAATAATAAAGATAATAACAAAAATATAAAGCCAAGAAATAGCCCAAGACGTACAAATAGTGAGTTTTTCCAGTTTGGCAAATGTATTACTCAGGTCTTTTCCAATTCTCCTGTAAAAGTAAGTGCATACAGTCAATTGCAAGGTTAGCCAAATATTTATAGTACCAGAATGTACAAAATATATTTCAAGTACAATTTGGTGCAGTAACAAAAAAGAAACTACAATTAAACAAGTGAAGGGTATAAAAAGAAACTACTTACTTTGCCATGACTGTGAAGTCACTGCGCTGTCTGAGGGCAGATACGGCTGGTTTACTCGGTTGGACTCCATTCTGTTTAAAAGTGCGACAGAGAAAGAAATGTGAATGTGTACAGTTGACGTTCAAGTATTGATTAAGCTGTGTACCCGACATTGTGATTGTGATAAATATTACTAATCTTATTTATCTCTCAGCTCTGTCTATGGCATTAATACTCACTACTAAAACCACTACATACAATCATTCATCAGTACTAGAAGGCCTTGACAGTTCAAGTGAATATGGAAAATTCTAAACATGAGGCATAGCCTGTTCATAATATGCTGGGAATGACCACAACTTGTGTGTCCTGAATATGCAGGTCAGTGGCAACCAAGGTTCAGTAGTTATCTTTAAAACAATTAAGATACAGGCAACATACCCCATCTTTATCGTTTAAAAACAAACCTGTCTGCCTTGGAGGGATTTACAGGCTGACTGAAATTCAAGGGTCCTGTCACGGCACGTCATCCTGCCGTTGTTTCACGGCCAGAAGCCCACCCAACACCAGAGACCACCAAACCCGACGAGCCCTCCTCTCTGCCAAATGATGTTTGGGATTTAAACCTCCTAATGTGTAGTCAACTCAGATCCAAGGAGGTGTACTGGACCCTGACATATGTGTGCACAGAACTGAAAGAACAAGAGAAAATAATTAACAAAATAAAAAAACAGGTTCTCGCAAATTTACACGCAACGCAATTTCAGAATGACAGGTGTTATTACTGCAAAATACAGTTTACTTTTAGCTACAGTTAGTCCTAGGCTCGAAAATCAATTCTATCTACGCAGTATTTGAAAATCGGTAAAACGTAATAAAATATGCTCATAATTACGATCACAATAGCGATAATCCAATTTAAATCTAAAGTCTTGTTGTGTAAAGGCCTCGGTCGGTGTCTCAGCTGATCGTGGCCTTACCGGCTAATCACGGGCTACGATTAGCTTATGGATGCTAACGGGTGTTTAACGGGTGTACAGCATCTTAAAATATACTTTCGACAACTTATACGCGCCTTTTTACTTAAATAATCATATAAACGAAAAGGGTTTCATTTAGACTTACAACAAGAAGACATTTCAGTATTTCTTCGATGTTTCTAATCAAAGTAATCTGCCCACGGTTAAAGTTCCGATCCGGGTCATTTCCGGTATTTACGTCATTGCCACGTCTACTTTAGCGACTGAAATCATTACTGAGAGACAGCGACAGGGGGCGCTAAATTCAAACTTACCGACAGGGATACACATACACTGTATATAATAATATCTTTATACAGTCTATGGGGCAAAATGACAATATTATCAACACATAGATCCATGCTCATGCCCCGGTTACTTTGGTAATTTGTTTGTGAGTTTCATCCACAGCATATATAAAATGATTTTGTATCGTTGAGAATGTTAGTGAAAAATGCTTCCAATAATTTCTAACCCCCCCCCCACCCCCCAAAACAAAACAAAACAAAACAAAACAAAAAAACTTTAATTGCCCTTAAGCCATGGCTACAGTCAGGACAGTAGACAGGAGGGAACAAAGACGTCTGTGGCCCTGGGCCCCTGGAATTTAGGGGCCCAAAATTGGACCCTTTTCCTATTAATTTATATAAAAGAGGGGCCCATGTGAGGCTACAGTACACTAGAAAAGGGCTACAAATTTAGCAACTAGTCTAGTTACTTTTACTTTATAGTTTCCACTTTTGTGTGTCTCCTATTTGGGCTATACAAGACACATAATTAGGCCTAGTGGACAAAAACTAAACCTACTTTAACCTAAATGTTCAAGGTTTTCTAGATGGTTCACATTTTCAAGGTTCACTAGCCTATGTATTTTTCTGGAAGGCCCTCCACTTACTTGTCTCCATGCCCGTAATGTTTCACAGTATTGCATTAAACTTGATCTCTGTCTCCATAGAGATAAGCAGGTGATATTGCCAAAGCTTGGTACATGTCAGCAACAATCCAATTACAAGGTAGGAAATGGTAGGAAATTAGAAAATGGTAAAGTAATGAATGCAAAAAGTAATGAATACAAGATAGATATGTTTTATGCCATATTGTGGAACATTCCTGGCACAGCATCCTCATGGAGAAAAGCAGATGGTGGACCCCCTACCAGAAAAGTTACATAGCGCACCTTTAATATCATTCAAACTTAGTTTTTTTTTTTTTTTATAATGGTTATTTGCATTAGCAATGCTTAAGGAAGACATGTATGTTTTTTCTCAGGTATTTAGTATTAAACTAAACTAACATAGATCATTATTTTCCATTTTGTTCACTGTAAACTGCAGTGTGGATCTAAAATGGCTTAATAACAAACAGGTGCAGCTGATTTTTATGTAGGTGGTTTTGTTGTTGAAAAATTGATATGTACGTACACACACGCACGCACGCACGCATGCGCGCGCGCGCACACACACACACACACACACACACACACACACACACACACACACACACACACACACACACACACACACACACACACATATATAAATGACGATGCAGAATTAGGCAAACATGCTTATGGAACACCATTAAGACATGGTTTAGAAACTCATGAAAGTCAGTTTTTACATTTATGTCCCATTTAAAAATAATCTACTGCACTGCATAACAAAACTTTAAGGAGCCGAGCATGGATGAATAATTGACACAGAGATAACACCCACAGAGCCCTCATCCTTAAACATGTGCCATCCTGTCCTATCCAAGCACCACACAATTTGGCCAGTTATCTCTACCAAACACACTTAGACTAAAATAAAAACAACAATAAAATATAATTCTTAAGTTTGTAATGATAATGATATTGATCTAAATTACAAGCTATGAGTTAGG
Source organism: Taenioides sp. WSHXM2023 (assembly GCA_029959045.1). Classification (NCBI taxonomy): domain Eukaryota; kingdom Metazoa; phylum Chordata; class Actinopteri; order Gobiiformes; family Gobiidae; genus Taenioides; species Taenioides sp. WSHXM2023. Next base: position 15,001,237 of record CM057100.1, on the reverse strand, counting down.
CTTTTGACTGGACTGGGTCAAATCAGAGATGCATAATACTTTAGTTGAAAGAATTGCTAATTGATATATTCTGCCAAAAGTTGCTTAGTGTGTTGCTAAAAGTGTGATGTGCCCATAAGTGCATTTTTTTTTATTTTATTTGGCTATGATAATTCTACAGGATGATAGCATCTCACAACATTGTTTAGGGGCCAGTCTGCTTTTCACAGCTGTTGCTACAAAAGCAGGGAGGAAACTTCTGTATTTGAATAACATCACTCTGAAAGCACAGAACACAATGAGGGAAAAATACAGGAAGCACAGGCATTGACACAAAAGCGCAGATCAAATTGGAAAGGGAACTTGACAAGCCTGAAGAAAAATTATTGAAGCACATGCATCACACAAATCATTTAGCTGCATGTAGAGCAAACAAATTCCTTTTCATCAAAGCTTAGTATCCCTAATGTTAATAGGCTTTAGAGTACGGCAGTATTCTCCCATCACCATCCTGATGCCTCACTCACATTGTCCTTTTTCCATTTCTCTCCCACTGTCTGCTTAATCTTACAGCTATATTTAGTGCTGGCGTAATGCCCCTCTAGAGCTGGCAGCTCTCCTGTTCTGTCGTCTGCTCTCCCTCTCTGATTGTTTAGTATTCAAAGGCAAGAGTCAAGATAAATTGCCAAAAGTAATTTCATGTTCATGGCATTGTTAGTAACTAAAAGAAGCACCAAAATGATACAATAGAAAACAGTGTTTTTTGTACTTGTACATTTCCTATTTTGCAACATTCTGAACGTGCACCAAAATGTGACTCAGCAATTCAGACATGAGGAGGACAAGGACCAATATTTTGTCTCATCACACAACCTCACACAGATGACAGTATCATTAATGGGGCCACTATATAAAAATATCTGCTTATCACCTTAATTCAGTTTAGAAGGGGCATGAGTGCATGAATAACCATCACCACAACCACAACAAATAAATGACAAATTTATATAAAAAATAGGACACTTTTCATTAAAAAAAAATGTAACATCACTGGTATCTTTTTCAATGTGACATTGATTTTTACACAGTATGGACTTAAGTGGTTGTAAATGCTAATACACCATCAACCTGCAATATTCTGTAACATACAAATGGTATAGCAGCAAATTTACAGTTTTACCTTAATACAAGCTGTATCAGGGGCAATGTAAGAAGTGACTAGGGGTTTAATTTATAAAACTTCAGGCTGAATTCTCAGTGTATATGTGTATAAGTGCAGACAAAACACAACTTTCCACCATCTTGCTCATTTCTAGTCTCAGCTTGCCTTCTGCTTCTTCTCTGAAAGCCTGGACAGAGCCTCTCATTCCTACATAAAGTTGTCTTTTTATTACAAATGCAATGTGGAAAGTTACGTACATAACATTTTGTACATACACACACTTTAAAAATGAGACCCCAGTACACCTGTTGATCTACTACAGAGAATATCTGGCATGTTAAGCAGCAGGATGTCCTACATGCAGCTATAATGAGACCTCCAATGATACTATGTTGGAGTACACAAAGTGCAGGTTCACATGAGATGTACATTTGGAAGCTGTTGTGTTCCAAAGCTCCAGACAAAAATAAGTTTTTAAATATATTCAAAAAATCTGTCACAAACCTAGGAGCCACGTGTGAAGCCTAATAGGTCATTTTAAGATCACAAACTCATTAAGTGCAGTTTCAGTTTGAGCTTACCCCTGGTCATTTGAAGACATCACTTGTAAGATGAATTGTACAGGTATTGTGAGCTTCTGATTGCAGTCTCTTTTCTACATTTACAGTGTCTAATCACTTGTAATTTATCAATGCTTTCCTTTAAAGAAAGAAATTATGAAAACTAAAAAACAACACTGAATGGAATTTAAGTCAAACAACATGTTCAACGTAAGTGGAAGCTTAAAAAGAAATGTTGTAACACTTGGCCTTTTCTTGACTGATTAGAGGTAGTGACTGAAGCACTGTTCAAAAGGAATAACTAACACTGAACCATCTCATAAATACAAATTTAGGATATAATTAAATATAGCTTATTACAGCCATTGAAACCTCTTTTTCTACACAACAGTCACACCACATCATTCAGCATTGCATTCATTTGTTTAGCTGTAAATACTGGAAGGTTAAAAATAGTTTTAAAATATATGTTTTGAACCTTGCAGATGAGCCAGATGTTCAGGGACAATGTACAGACATTAAGCAGACTCATCCACTGATTGACAGGTTTATTCTTAAGTGCTCAGAAGGAAGGTCTTCTCTCAAACTGAAGCCAAGCACTCATGGAACAGCAAGGATTTAAATAATGAGATTCGGTTGGAATATCAAAAGCCACGTTGCCCTTTCAGTGAATAAATGGCCATTAGCTTAAATTCTTATGGGCACAAACACAACCATTTGTTTAGTTTTAAATTCATTTAAATTCAATACATTTGTGTCTCTTTTAGATGCCAAGAATATACAGAGCTGACCACCCAAAGTGATTTGTGTGCGTATGGATTACAGATGAATCCAAACAAAAAGACACTTTCAGCTAAATATAAAATTATCTCAACAAAACTATATAAAATATATAAAACAGTAGTCTCTCCACTAACAGAGAGTAAACTGAAAGTGTAAAACATGCACACTTAGTGTGTTGAAATCAAAAGCTACCTGCATTAACAGCCCACTGCTTATGTGAGGGTTTACATGAATGATTTTCTGCACAGAGACTGGTATAAGTGTGAAATGTTTGTGCGAAGCTGTGGAAAGCTGCCAGGCCTCATTATTGTCATTCTCCTCACTGCCGGATTGCAAAGCAAAGGGAGGCAAAGTGAGGTAAAGCAGTGCTTTCAATTGAAGACCCAAGGAAAGATGAAGACAAAAGGCTCAAATTAAACAAATGATGGAAAGCAGCTTGGGGAGCCAGCCTGTGGTCATACACTGTGAATGAAGCAAATGGCTGCAGGGATATCCCATCTGGGTCTTTCAGCACAGGGACCACACATATCACTGCTTACATGTATTCAGTTGGACTATAGCTTTGTGCATGCTGGGGTGCTACTTGGGCATGGCTCATGTCTCATTTTAGAGCATCCACCTCCAACCCGTCTGTAGTCCAGTTTTGTTTCACAAGGACGTCTGCCTCTAGTTTAACTGTAAACCAACATACATACATGTATGTTCTGTGTCAGTATGTTACAAATAATGATTTCCGTTAGTCCCTGCTTTTGCAAAGCTCATTTGCACCAAAAATAAACTGTCCAAGTGTCCAGTTGACAGGGCTGTTACTATTGTTACTATTACTGTTTTTGTCACTAATAAATTTCTGCTGCCTTTTTCCACTTGTTGGATGTGGCTCACTAAACAATGTAAATGTGGATCAACAAGAGGCAAGATGTCTATGACCACAATGACATTTATCTATTCCACTGCTATGCTAGGCTTTTTGCATGCCTCTGAACACAAATCTGCAACGTATGGATACATCATGAGGTATCAAATGTCTTCATCACGTCCTCATAGCTTCACACCTAAAAAAAAATGGAGAAGACATTTTGTAGTTGGATTAAAGTGGTGTAGACGGCTCACACTGTTTCACTGTCTCTGACCTGCAGCGGTGGAGATTGAGCGAGTGGCCTTTTCGACAGCTCTCTGGGTTGATTTTACAGGAACACTCACAGGATGTCAAGTCAAGTGTCCACTTTCGTCCTCTGCATGGGCCGCAGTGTGAACCAGACGCAGGAGCCAGTGTCAGGACAGGAATGGGAGAAGTAGCTGGCAATGGTGTTGACAGGGTACGGGGTAATGTGGTTCTGAATAGACAAAATATCATAATGGTCACACACACATGGCCTAATATTTTGCTTAAAGGTATTTCATAAAAACATCATATGAACATGTCAACATGTTCAAAATCAAAATCGATTTGACTTATAACATTGTAATGTTGTCTATGTCTAAATTACAAAAACATTTACAATTTGAAGTTTTCATTTTATGTTGTGGAAGCCAATTATCAAATCAGAAACCACTGTGAGCCTGACACATGTTGATCCTATGACTAAAACTAGACCGAAGATTGTAGTTTTGCAGTATTTGCCATTTCAAATGGCTTTGACATTTCATCTAGATGTAATTTGTGTGAATAGACATTTCTAGTTAATCATGTCTTGTAAGTATAAAAATGCCAAGATGGAACTAGGCCGGCATTTCCTGGAGTAGAATAAGGAAGCAGCTTGTAAAAACTGTACACTGTACAGAAGCAATATGAGAACTGAAATGATCACAAGTATGAACAAGGTGCATGCACAAATGAAACCTATAACTCCTGTTGTAGTTTTTTGCAGATTACAAGTAATAATGTTAAATGCTAAAAACGTTATCTTTTTTCTTCTTATACCTACTACTGCAACTACAATCCTTTCCTCGGTCTGAGAAAGTTGTCTGTCAGTTGGCCTGTTAAGTGGAGCTGGTTCCAGAACTTCCTGATGGCAGCAGATCTTAATGAAGTTACTTAATGAGCCAGAGAGGGCCCATCTTTGTTCAACTCCTGATGACCACGCCTGCTGCTGGCATACACAGAAGAGGTGGCATCTGGGGCAAATTACACAGATTTTACCCTTGCCAGAGCCTGAATAAAGCCAGTTCTGGGTGATGGATGGATGCTGCATGGGTGCACCCAATACAGAGCCACCTCTGGCCCCGAGGCCTGAGGAACAGATATGAACTAAAAGACCTGCAGAAGACAATTTCTTTTTGTCTCATTTACCACAAGATTTAGGATTTTTTCCAAATAACTGTATACATTATGTAAAGACAAATATTTGACATTTATTTATTTATTAGCCTTTGTTCAGGCTCACCTGTGGTCTGGTCTGGTCAAAGCTTGCACATCAGACAGCAGTAATGCAGATAGCATCTAGTGGTGTTATGTGAGAATACAACAGGGCCAGAATGGCCAGTCTAATTATAAAGGTAACTTTAAAGAGAAATGCTAATTGCTTGCTTTATAATGCTGGTTAGATGTAGCACACCTGAGGAGTTTGGATGAGGTTTTGAATTACATTTGACATCAGAGATTATGTCATTGAAGGTGCAGCAACACAACATGTGTTCATTTTTGTCTTTTTGTGTGGTTGACTTCTTTAAAATTGTTTAGCACTGAAGCTAATCCACTTTACAGAATTTAATTTAATTGAAATGAATATATCTGTCAAACACCATTGAATCTTGGACATGTTTAACTTACTCAGCTCTGGGGGAATCTGCTGCCTTTTGTTTGGACTTTTCCCTCCACTTTTTCTTGTGTCTTCTTATCGATTTCTTGCGGGATCTGATATCAAATGTACAATACTTAATCCATAAACCAATGCATACTCTATTATGGAAAGCAATACAATCTTTTTTGGAACATAAACTGCAGTCACAACTCTGTACATGACTCTGCTTTGACAGTCTCTAAAAGAGCACATGGCAGCATAGATAAAAATCATCACTATGGTGACAACAGGATGTGGGTCATCCCAAGGGATTCTGAGAGAGAGTTGCACTCTCATTCCCATATCATAACAAATAATACAAATATTTACACAAAGCCTAAGTAACTTAACCATTTGTTGTGTGTACACAGAAGTGTACAAAAACTCAGTTGCATAGAGTAAAACCCACAGGGACTGCTGAAACATAGCAATGCGTTATTTATGTAGAGTCCTAACAGGAAGCACAGACACAAACATTTAGATGGTATAGTGTGATAGGAGAAAAACAAAGATCCACCATTTCTATGTTTAAAAAATATTTAAAAAATACATAGTTACAAAGCTTGTTTTTGTTGTTTTACCTTGTAGTCTGTGTTGTCTGGAGCTGTTTCATTCTGTACATGTATAAAATGCATAGATATGGTAAGCAGTGAATTGAGGATACAGTTTGTTACAACATAAGAAAAAGCTGTTACCTGCACTCACACTTGCTGTGCTCCACAAACGGCAGCTCAACAAGCTCATGGTTCATAAAGGAGGTCCTCATCAGCTGCACACAAAAGAGACTCTAAATACAAGCACAGATTGTTAAGATATTTAAGTGCATGCTGCAAACACAGCTGTAGCTACTGGATCATGCAATATCAGACACTATTGCATGAGAGCCATTCAAGTACACTCTATAACTGTCAGTTGGGAAAATACTCTGGCCTCTGAAGAGCTGTCTAATATTTTTGAGCTGCAAAAAATCTAAATGTGAGTATATGTTTATACCTCCATGGTCAGTGTGTGTGAATGTGAGGGCACACACTCCCAGGCCTCATCAGCACAGCAGCCACCACACCGCTGCAGTGACACACAAGACGGGACAAAAAGGTGGTGCATCTCCTCTGGAAATTCCCGCCAAACCTCCACCAAAGTGTCACGTGGCTCACAGCCACTCCGCGAGTACACCTCCAGCCACCGGCGCACTGCAGGGAAAAAAGCACAAATGACACAAGTTTGATTGAGAATACTCCAAACAGAACAGATTTCTGTGTTAAAATTAGGATTTAATGTCATACCTTCTCCCTCCCTTGGTTTGGGAGGGTCCGAAGGCTTTGCTTGTGCAATCTGGAAAGACAACAAAAACAAAACCACATATTAAGAAAATAATAATTATGAATTGATTGAAGTAAATAAAGAATACAGGTTAACAGGTTGTACATTCACCTGTACATCCAGGAAAAGACTTTAATGAAAGGGCTACAAATGGCGCATTTGCCTTTGGGAGGAGCTCTAACAAAATTAACATGTTTCCTTAAAGATAACATAAATGGATCCAATCTTACAACACACAGTAAATGCTGCAAAACAGAAACTAAGATTATAAATATGCAGTTGAAATGCCAACTGTGAGCAGAGAAGCTTCTGTGGACTGAAGGTGCTACCTTTGCCCTCAAATGTTATCGGTCACAGTTATTTCAGACAGCAGATCTATAGTTCAGCAGGTGCATTCTTGATTTCTCACACATCAACTCTGGTACAAAAAGCTAGTAATTCATTCTAATTTAACATGAACAAAAATGGCCAAAATGTATACAACATATAATAGTGAAGACTGGTAAATACAAACTCAAGAACCTCTCACAAGAATAAATAAAACATGCACTGTTTAATGCACAGACTCATCTGTTGCCTTAATGGCTGTGAGAACAGCATTATCATGAGCCTGACTAATGTCAAACTCCGTGCCAAGAGGTACTGGTCTGAACTGTGGAGACACTGGTACAGCTGTTTGCTATAAATATTCTGTTGAAGGTGTGTTTTGGTGTGTATCTTAACTCTGGACTAAGAGTCTGCAATAAATTAAATCAAATGTCGATGATGCCTTTATTGTGACATGTACTGCTTTAGCGTGGAGCAAAGACATTCAAACACTAGACTATTGTGGACTTTGCACATTTGCCCACTTTACCAGCTCCACCCCCTTTGCCCAGAAAGATACACATGTTGGCCCATACTCACAGGAGGCCTGCAAGATGCACAATCTAATCAGCACTACAGTCTCTTCTTTTGTTTTACAGTCTTCCTTTTGGCAGTGTATCTTAAAGACGAGGGACGTGTACTAACAAACCTGTTAACAGCAAATTTCTAAGATCACTCTGAATGTAATGTGAAAAGATGAAAAAAAGAAATTATTTGAGCAATGTAAAGATATTTATGATAAATTATGTTTAATTATTGTGCTTTTTAGGGGGATAGACTGGTATGGGTTTCCTTTAATTTCCCAATACTCCTTTCAGTGCAAAATTAAAATCAAAATAGAAATTTAGATTTTTCACCCCTGGTGAATTAATGTATGCTAATGTATGCTGCAGGTGAGATAATGCATAAGCTATTGTACCAAGGACTGCAACTTTCCTCTGTCCTCAACTGTATTGAATAGCAATCTGGGTTAGTTTGACATGCAAATTCTAGGGACAACACAGTAATGGTGGATTACTTTAATTTAAAGCTACAATACTCTACTGTAAAGTTTGGGAGTCACATCAAAAAGTGCTACTGAAGAAGGATTTTCTATTAACTGTTGTCATTAACGGCCTCAAACTGATCCCCAAAGCCTTGATTCATTGCACATGAATAAAACCATTAGTTAGGCTACAGTCTGAACTGCTCACAAAGGAAGCCTCGTCCAAAAGTGGGGCCAAGTTGTCAACAGTGTGTTTTGAGGGTGCTCAGAAATAGTCAGTAAAATTGGACTGTCGCCAATCTGACCCAACCTGGTTGACAAATCATGATGAGCAATGCCTATTGCATGTAACACCTTTATCACGAACAAGTAGACTAGAAGGCTACAGTAATTACCTGATTGAGTTGAAAAAAAAAACCATCCGCATTAAAACACAAAATCATATAGGCCTATTTAATTATTTTTATCAGTACTGTATCCGGGATAGCTATATAAACCAGATAAATCTGTATAAACCTCTAAACCACAGGAGCACGATTATCTGCGACACAGAAGCCAATAGACTCCTACTACAGTAGCTGGGGTTACCCAAGTGCACCACAGGGACTTGGCTGTGGTCGTTTTCACCGGTCCTAAAGTCGTTGACTCTATAGGATGAACTTCCCCAGCGCAAAATATCCTAAATGTATATCTTTTACTTCTTCAACAATATTTCCAGGTAACACCTCAGTGTTTAGACACTCAGGACAGGGACTCGCCGGGGTCAGGCTGTCCTCAGACCAACAGCCTCCTGAGGTTCTGATCTATACATACCTTGGCATGAGACATCGGCATTTTGGAGAGCAGCAGGAACTGAAACATTCCTAGAATAACTTGAAGCATAATCCCCATTGTGCAAGAGTCCAAGGGGCACGCTAAAATATTTTGGGCCAATCCAAAATACCCGGCCGCCCAAGAGAATGGTGGCTCCTGTCACCTTAGAAATATCCTGCTCTGATTCTCCAGTTTCTTTTCCCATGAACGACACCCAGGGGGGGCATCTTCAGTTTCAGACGAATTACTTTATGCTGTTGCATTTGACAAAGCATTCAAATCAAGTGTAAATTGTGTTATTATTTAGATCTGTGCCAAAATCCACAAGCTAGCTTTTGGCAACCGAATATGACAAATCTTGCAGAATGTATGTTGGCACGTGTCTGAAGTTTAAGTGATGTCTACGCGCGCGTCCCGTAGCAGCAGGTATCCGCTGATATAGCGCTATGGCAGGTGATGCAGCAGACAGATGTCCCCTAAAGTCTAGTCCGGTGTAAAATCCTAGACGGGAGTATAATCACATTTTTGGTGATTCTCAAAATAATATATATATCCAGCACAGCTCCCTGCGGCGCTCAGCGACGTGCTGAGGACAGTGGCGCATATCCTCTCCGGTTTGCTCAGTGTGGCGCTCTGAAAATATGACGTTCAGTTTGGGTTCATCATGCCCTTCAGCTGCACATTCCCCGCATAAATAAAAAAGACTTTAATGATCCTCGGTGTTCGGTAACCGATATGATGGCGGAGCCCGACGTCAGAAAATGTAGGAGTCTTTAAACAGTTGGTCAGTTTCCTCGTTTCCTTTGCCCTTGAAACCTTTGCCTGAAACGCACACAACGTAACCATTGCGCTGTCAACTTTTTTTTGAGACAGGACAGCGCACCGAGTGCAGGTGCACCATGCAGCGCGCGGAGGATACTTGTGCCACTGTGGCCCCGAATTCAGTGCTGCCCTGAGGACAGGGAGGTCACAGTACTTTTCTACACTGTCCTCTCTGGAGTTATCAGCAGGACACAGACGGGGCAAAGAAAACAGCTTTATGGCAACCGATCCTACGAATAAGGCACCAAATAAAGTGCTTAATTACGAAGACTACCTACTGAATAGGAAATGTATTGTGACAAGTTTGGATATTGTTACGTTCAATGCCTTTGTCTGGAACGCCCAATAAATTTCAGATAAGTCTACAGAAAATATCACAACATAAACTAAACACGATGTACGCGTATGCTATAGCCTATTTCACGTCTCCCGCAGTAATTACTGTTGCGGTCCTTGTTCCATTTGATGTTTACACTTGGACAACCCCGTTTCCCATGAGTGAGAGAGAAGGCATGCTGTGCCATTAAAGCTTGTTTGGGTTATGACAGCACACTCACACGCCACAGGATGATGAGGGTATCTGCATGCATGCAAGGATATGCTATCTGGTGCTGATGTCTCCACTTCGGGGCCCCTATAACAACCTGCCATTCAAACACATCTGGCATTTGTCACAATCCAAAGTTCTACATAGTACAAAATAGGTAAAAGTATTATGTATAATGTGTCAAGATGGCTACAAATACAAGAACTACAACCAAATAGGTGATTAATTTACAGAGTTGGTGCCATGCGAGACTAATTTGAGTAAATAAATATGCAGTGGTTATAAATATGCTTTCTAGCCTTGTTTATAGCTTTTCATGAAAGGAAAATACAGGGAGACATGTTAGGTCAAAGACCAGACTCGGATATATACAAACTATGTAATCTCTTTGCAATATGCTCTTGACTGGATCAACATTCAAAAATGTGTTGGACTTGCAAATGGCTGATTAGACATTCAGTTAAAGCCTGAATAAGCTATTAAATTGTTGCACAAACGAGTGGAAGGAGACACATTATTTCAATATGAGTGTGAACAGTTTTATTTGTTTCATTATTAAATCTAAATATGGATAAGTCAAATAAGGCAACAGTGGGCTATATGAAAATGTGGACTCTTAACAACACCACAACACTGTGTATATTTAAAATCATCCTGCACCAAGGCCAAACCCAGCCTTGCCATTTATAATATAAATAAGAGTTAAAAATACCCACCAGCCTTTGCCTGGAGGTTTAGGCCACAGCGTTATGAGACTGATTCACTGATTTTGCTGAATGTCTCTCCCTGCTCTCTCCCTACTCACCAGTCCATTACACACCAGTCCAGTACACAACTGGGGCCCTCATTCAAGTCTTACTTCATGATGTCAAAGATCTAAATATTATAAAAGTTTAACAACCCCCATTTCCTGTACTGTCATAAAACACCTGTGTCACGAAAACCTTACTATTCGTCTCCACCACGACGCATTCTATACTTCTGTAAAAACTCAGCATGTTTCTGGCTGAGAATTTCTCTCTGCTTTTCAAAACTGTTGACCCTGTAACATGGACATTAAAGAAGTAAATTAGTTGAAAAATATGACAAAAGTAGAAAATTCACAATGTAACAATGACAGTATGGACATACCTGGCTCGTTCTTTTGCTTCATTGTAAATTGCAGTTATTACTCTGTCCTTCTCATCCATATAATTATTGTGGATTTCTTCCAGTTTTCTGTTAAAAAAAAAAAAGAGTAAAAATTATGAATATTTGGTACCTTGCAAATAGGAATATAGACAAGTTATAATGATTTGAATTGAGAATATTTATACAATATTAATAACTTTGATTCGTCAAGTAAACATCACCTAAGAGTAATCTTATATTAAACACAATGAGCATTATTCGACCCGGTCTCATTATTAGTAAACACTGACCTGACAAGTGATTTAATATCGATAGTATGACAAAATACAGCAAAAATACCTCAAGCAATTATGTACCTGAAAAGGAGGTAGTGAAACCCAACACTCAACACCATTGCAATAATGCAATAACCCAAGACACGCAGGTTTTGGGTCCTCCTCTTTTGCCACGCATCAGTTGACATGTTATGTGCATTAGACTGACGAAACTGTTCCCAATAGCGTTGATTTTTATATGCCTCCGACCTGAAATGGGAAAGAACTTGTATGGATATTTGGAAGAAAAAAAGCAGATTGTTCAGGTCATATATACCTGAATTTGTTTGCAGGGTCTGTATATTTAAAGTCAGATCCATAGTTCTGATGAGCATTGTATGGATGTCTAAGCTTTAGGTCATACTCTTTCCGGCTTTTATCTTTGCTCAGAATTCTGTAAGCCTCGTTCAACTTCACAAACTGGCTGTGGAGCTCTGGATTAGAAGGGTCACGGTCTGGATGCACCTGAAAAATGTACATAGAATGAAGAATAAATCACATTGGTTTGATGCTGAAACATTTAAAAAAGATACCTTTTTAGATTTGTCAAAAAATGCATTTTTAATTTCCTCCAAAGTTGCATCTGATTTGACTCCCAAAAGTTCATAATGGTTTGCAGACTTTCTGTGTGGTAAACAAATGTAAATGTAATTTTAAAATGTTAATGCAAATGCTTACTAAATCGATAAAATCACACCTGTATATGTGACTCTGAGAAAAAAATCGCATGCCACCCCTGTAGCACCACAGACAGGTCTGACACAAGCGGAGCTGGGCCTCCAACTGCATTATGGAGAACTGGTGACAATCTGTAAGATAAGGATGTTAGGAATTAAAATGATGATAATAATAACAACCCTGTAATATAACTTTAGAAAGTGTGACTATAGATGGTAACAATATTTCATGCCACTTCTCCAACCCAAATCGGGTAGTGTTGTTGTAAAATAGTTACGACACAATTCTGTAAATAAAAACATATAGCCAGGGTTCACCTTGTGTGTTTAGAGACGAAAGTTATGATCTCGTCACACTGGCCTCACTTCATAGTACGACCCTGCTGGAAGAAGAGGGCACCAGTCAATGGTTCAAAACGTCATGGCCGGAGGACACTGTGGACATGTCGGAGAGATTAATGTCACGTAGCACATTTAAGAGCTGTTTACTAAGAATATTAAACATTTAAGTTCACATCATATTATTATATTTCTTTCAGCTTATACTGGGTACATCATGTTCTCCACACAAGTTAGCTCCTGCCATAGATGGGACTAAGCTAGCATTCGATGTTTACAAAACAGAATGAGAAGTACTTTAGGTCTAGGACAGAGCACATTCAAGGCACTAAAGCAGTAAAAGATAAATAAAACACACCGAATATCCTACCAGCAACCAGTCTTCAGTTTCATGACACTAAGGTGCAGAACAGCAAATGTTGCATAAATCTGACGTTGCAAAGTTAGCCATGAGTTAACCTCACAACACGCCGCAAGACCGGAAACTTTCATAATAAAAGACACACTGTGTTTAGAAGAGGCGAGTAGATATGGACATATTTCAGAACAGTGAGTGATCTTGACATTAGCAAGAGGCTATATATATATATATATATTTTTTTTTTTTAAATATATATATATTTACTATCTAACTATCAACTATCTTTAACTATAAAGAAAACCTGCAGATGGCGTTAGTCGTCTATCAACATGCGGAAGAAGCAAGACAGCCATTCACCGTTTAGGTAAAAAAAAATTGTACGGATTACATTTATGATATGTTTTTTTGTACATGTTTTGCCATGATTGCGAACATTGGAGGTCATGTGGATTTCCGATGCGATCTGTGTAAAATGGTCTAACAGTTTCGACTGAAAATGGTTCCTCTGGTCTAAATCATCATGGACCCGGAGGTGTCATTGTTGCTGCACTGTGCTCACTGGAAAGGACTCACAAAGTGTCAAGTACAAGTGGATCTCTCAGAACGGTACGGTTTACAAGAAAATAAAAAACATACTCATATTTATTTATATGTTTATGTATGTCTTTTAGCCTGAAATCTGTTTTAATGACACTAGGTATAATAGGCAAACAGATCCAGCACTTGAAGATCATATAGAAAAATTATGGAAAGAGAGGCTTGCCAAAGAGCCCTGGATTTTCAATGGACTAAAGTTCAGACTACACTCTTTCTCACTGGCTTGGGACAAAAACTCTGAGGCTGTAGATGCTTGTTTCAAAGACTACAAAGAAAACCTAGAGGAGTTTAACAGCAAACAAGAAGATACTTTTTCAGCCATCAACAAATGGATTGGAGATAGAGCGACTGCACTGCCATCAAAAGAATCTCAGAGGCAAGAAGAATGTCACCTTATTCTGCGGTTAGGCTTGACCAGCTATAAAGATTACCTTGGTACCAACTGGTCAGCACAGGCAGAGGAGCTGTGTAGACGTGGGGAAGTGGAGTTTGGTGACCCATTGTCTTTCTTTGCTCAGCCCCTGGGAGTTGGGGCTGTCCTGTGTACAATGGATGACCAGATAGTGTTCATCAGAAGGAGCTATAGGGTTGCAGAAGCAGGTGGCTTACTAGACATCCCAGGAGGACACCCAGAGCCAAAGGTGGTAAAGCAGTATGACAGATTAAACAAACTACAGTTTTCAGTGTTTCTGTTATTATTTCTGTCCCTTAGGTTGTGTGTGAGAATTTGGGACTGAAGATATGTGAAGACAAGATCAGCATGGTTATGTTGAGTCCAGTAGCTGTTGTCACTGAACTGTTTTCATCGGTTTGTGCAGAGATTCGGGATGAGGTTTGTTTAATTTTTTATATATTATTGTAGCAAATTTCAATCTTTCAAACGCTCCTAAATGTGCACTGTGAAGGATTATATATTATATATATATATATTTTTTTTTTTCCCATATTTGCAGTGCCCTATTTCTCACTATACCTTTTAAAATTCTGAGTTAAATTACTGTAGAAATATAACTATGTCTATTTTTTAGATAAACATTCCTTTGAAATTCCTTGGAGAGCCACTGTTGATCGGAATAGCTCTGAATCATACAAGTGCAGGCCGACCAAGTGCAGAGTTTTACATCAGGTATTTGGCCCCACTTAGCATCATAATATCTTCAGTGTCTCTAAAGACAACATAATTTATCCATGTTTAGCTGTTCATTGACTTCGGACCAAGTCAAAAGGTTGTACTTGAAAGGTGGTGCTGAGGCAGATGAGTCAACAGACATAATTTTTGTCAGCAAAAAGGTAACTCAATCTACGCACTTAAGAACGTTTTAAGTTCTCTGAAGTATAATATTAAATATTTTTTCTACTCTTAAATTGGAAGACTGTGCTACAGCTGGACCAGACAAGTAATATGTGGCCTGAACTGTGCCCTTCAGCAAAAGGAGCTGTTCTACTATATCAGACCGTGAAGCCAGACGCGAAAGAAAACTAGACCAAACTCTCTACACCCACACACTACACAAGACAAAGCAGAACTTGTGTAAAATCAACTTAAGACCCATATGGTTTTATTTCTTGAGCAACATTGTGTAATCTTGAGAAATACACTAAATGTTAAAAAAAAACTAATTTTCAATAAAACATTTTAAAAGCCATCTTGAATGTTAAAATTACTGATATGAGCAAGTACAGTATTGTCTGTTAACATGAAGATCCAAGTCCCAAACCTGTGTTACTTGTTACTGTTTTGACAGACAGAGCAATTAAATTTCTCACCAGCATCCCTATTAACTGCTGTTGTAGTAGTACCCTTGAAGACAGGAAGCAGGCCACTAAAACACACGAGAACATCTTATTTGTTCATATTGTTCTGATATTATGCATATAATACATTTACTTTATGTATAATCACTATTAGCCATGTTATTAATATACATTTGTGCATACATCTGTGTTACCGATACTTACAAATTGCTGTTGCTGTCTCCATGAATGCAGATGGTGCCAACCTGAAAAAGTTATTAAAATGGATATATGCCTGCAACATTAGACGTCTTTTTAAAAATAATTATTCTTACCATTTTGGCACGTGCATCTAGTCTTATGAGATGATGTTTGACAGTGAGGATATGGCCTTTTCTTGAAATGCTGTTGTTTCCTCTCATCATTTTTGGGGGCAGGGGGCAACAGTTTGCGTGCCTCATCTTTATATTCCTGCAACATTGTCTGTGCTTGTGGCTGTGATAACTCCATATAGTGTAGCTCTTCTAAAAGATCATCTTGCTCTGGAAGAGTGCAGCTGACTGAAAACACAGTTAATTTAGAAACAAAACATTTCTCAGCAAAGACAAAGTTTGAAGCAAATGTAATAATCTTACCTTGCAGTTTAAGGAAAGCATTTTGAGGGATTTGCTCTCCTTCTTTTAGTTGATGCTTTGAAAGACGTTTTTTCCATTCCTCTTTTGAGGGGAAAATGACCATCACTTTTCGTCTGAAACCCACAAACAGCTGCAACTTGTAATGGCGTGCAGAGAAGAGAATGTTACACTGTAAAGAAGCAATAGAACTGTTATATATTTTTTATAAAAGAAAGTATAGAATGCTCATAAGCATGCAATATACAGGAGTAATCACCTGGTCGAGGATGTAGTTGCCTGGCCTTTTAGCAGCAAGTTTGATCAGTTCAGTAAGACACTTGGAAGCTTGCTGAAGCCTGGTGTCCCTTTGTACATCTGTCTATACATAAAACAAAGTTAGTAGCAGAGACACATGTTTTCAAAGAAAAAGCTGAAGATTTCACTTACAATCATACATGCAAGCAGCTCCTCTGTGCTCAACAGCCTGTAATGCTTTTCTGGATGTTGCTTTATGTGGTTTTTGGCCCAGTGAGTTTTTCCAGAACCAGGGAAACCAACCATTACAATCACCTACAGAGTAAAAGAAACTATGTGTATAAACTATACAGAGGTATAAATTTTTTAAATTACAGATTACAATTTTATACTTAAAATCCTGTTACCTCGCACTCCGATTTAGACTGAGGAGCAGAGACTGCACAAATCTTTTGCTCATCAGACAGTGCTAATAGCGACATAAACCCTGGAGGAGAAGGGTACCAGGCACCAGCCATAGGATCAAGAAGAAACCGAATAGAACAGCTTCTACAGAGAACATGCGGGAACAGAGGTTGTCCCTGCAGTGCTGATGCATCAAGCGAATATGCAATGCCCAAAAACAATCCATTTTTATGAAAGGAGAGTTCAACAGCACCAGCTGATGAAAAGGACTGTAGAAAAATGGTACAATCTTATCACTTTAAAGTGCAGATTAAATTAAATTGAGAAAAGTCAGTGAGACGTACAGCATAACAACCAACTATATCTCCCATAGACAAGGGCTCCCCATAGTTCTCTTCTTTTCCATACGAAACCTTTTTGCCCCGCCCATCATAGGCAAATGATAAATAGTCTTTACCTTCAATAAATGGTCATGAGACAATAACAGAAATAATTTAAGCAATCAATATTTAAAAAAAAACATTAATATAAAAGTGAAAAACGTACCAAGCAATAAGGAAGTACTAGCCACCGACCATCCAATTCTTAGGCCGAAAGACTCTAGTTCAACATCATGTTGCACTTGTGGTTGTGAGGTCAAGAGCCTCTCCAGCTTCACTTCAAAGCCCACTCGGTTCTGCTGAACTCCATGGGTAAGTCTGCAGCCGGACCAGAGTAGAGGAAAGCGGTCCCAAAACTGTGGATGACCACCAGCCCCATCAGGGTCAACTTCAAAGTGAAGGTCACTGTTGTCTTTTGGCAAGAAACAGAACTTGTTTAAAAACTACAAGAACAATATTATAGAAAACTATTGTTTTAACAATAGAAATATATAACCAACATAAATCAATTTTAACTATGTTTTGATCTTCCTCCACAGACTCTTCTGTCGCTGATATCAGGGGCAACTTGGATCTTATAGAAATGAAAGACAAAAACATATTAAAGCGTGGCAAAATTAACGTATATATACACATAAATATTTCATTTGTAGTAGCACACTGTGACAAACCACATAAAATGATCCAACCTTTTATATTTTATTTCTTCTTTGAACTCGTAAAAGGCTCTTCCCTTTTCGATCTCCAATATATCTCTTGTCACAGCCTTCTCATCCTCGACCGTGGAGTCTTCCTTGTCCTGTGGTTTCTGCTGCGCCTGGTCCTGGTCCCATGGCCCAGACCCCGTCCCTAAGTCCAAAGGTTCTGGAGTCAAAGTCAGTTCACTGAAGTCTGGGTCTGTCTGCGTGGCTCTCTCTGCGTACTCTCTGCGGGACTGTGTCGGTCGATGAACTGTTTCTTCTTGTGTCGATATCGTTACGTGAGGATGTGCTGTAGTGTCATTTTTCAGTTTTGACTCGAGTCCACCGTCTACCGCTGACCATAGTCTGCCTACAAGCTCAACCTTGAGTCCTTTACTGTCCAAACCTAGTTTCTTCAGTCGAGACTTTAACTCCGGGACTTTTAACTTTTTTAAATCCTCAAGTTTTGCAGTCATATTTAACTTGCCTCGATATACGTTAGAAACTACAGTGGTGGGTTGTTGATGAAAACATCGGTTCAATATGGAGCCCTGAGCTCTGATTGGTCACAGAAATAACTCTGCTGATTGGCCAAGAACTATTAATTCTCTAGTTTTATTTGCTCGTCATGGCTCATTGCCTCCGTCTGGCGGTTTAAGGTGTCACTGCATGGAACACACACACACACACACATACACACACACATACACACACACACACACACACACACACACACACACACACACACACACACACACACACACACACACACACACACACACACACACAATTTCATTGAGGCATATACAGTCTGTGCTGTAAGGTATTCAGTATTTCAATAGAACGATATGAACCAGTGTAAATATACTTCCATAGTCACCAGCCCCCTCAAAAAAGCGTCATTTCAAATGGCATCTAGTTGACAACATTCCCTTATAGTGAAACTTGGTTTCAAAATGTATTGAGTCATTATGATCAACGTCTAACACATTGAAATAATATCTTTTCACGGACTACACGTGAACGCAACAGTGACGTAGGCCTTACGACACCATTCTGGCCGCTGAGGATTCTGGGAATAGGTCAAGAATCGATCGAAAGAAGCAAAGATTAACGCTGGACAAAAATGCTATCTTCAAACTAAGATTAAGTTGGTTTGTCAAGTAGTTGTCTTTATTTTATAGGTCGTAATCCCTTGAAACTGGTGGAGAGCAAACATACAAAGCTACACTTAAAAAAAACAACAACAAAAAAACAGTTTCCAAGTTGGCTAATGTTAGCAGGCTAGGAGTTGCATTGTTATTGTTGTGACTTTCTTTCGATCCCCGTTGGAATAGCCCCTCCGAGATCTTCCCCAGCGAAAGCAGGGGTTGGCTGGCCGAGTGATGTTTTACAGCTTTCCAAGGGAAGATGGATGAAAAGTCCAACAGAAGCATCAACAGGCACCATAGACTGTTAATAGCTTTGTTTATGGTACTGCTTTTTGGCGTTATCATGGTCCAGTACATGTGTCCAAGTGGTGCTGAATGTCAGACTTTGCACACCCTAGGGTCATGGTTAAAGATTTGGAGTACGTCCACTTCTCATAGTGGCCATGTATTACAAGGTAGTGTTTCCAAAGATCCATACCTCGCAGAAGACAGGGCTTTAGTTCGCTTTATTCCTCGTTTTAATTTCTCCAAAAGTGATTTATATCGGGTAGTGGATTTCAACATTAAAGGTGACGACGTTATAGTATTTTTGCATATACAGAAGACGGGGGGCACAACGTTTGGGCGACACTTAGTGAGGAATATTCAACTGGAAAGACCGTGTGAATGCCATGCAGGGCAGAAGAAGTGTTCTTGTTATCGGCCTGGTAAAAAAGAGACGTGGCTATTTTCACGTTTCTCTACCGGCTGGAGCTGCGGTCTTCACGCAGATTGGACTGAACTCACGAATTGTGTCCCTTCACGGATGGGCTCACAGGAAACTCCTAAGAACCTCCCAAGGTTGGTTATCACATTTTAACATGATAATGACTACTAAAATTCTAAGCCATGGAAAGCCATACATTCTCATTTACTGAAATTAGGGATAGGCTTTTACTTCTACATCTGATTTGGCCTTTCCTAAACAGGACCAGTTTGTGTCCCCAATTATGAGGTAAATGCTTCAATTAAATATTACTTATTAAGTTGAATTATTCTTAATTAATCAAGGCTAAGCTCTCGAGTTACCAGTCAATCTACGTTCCTACCCTCACCTATGGTCATGAGCTTTGGGTAATGACTGAAAGGACGAGATTGCGGAGTGGCTGGGCGCTCCCTTAGAGATAGGATTAGGATCTCAGTCACACGGGAGGAGCTCGGAGAAGAGCCGCTGCTCCTCCACGTCAAGAGGAGCCAGCTGAGGTGGCTCGCGCATCTCTTCCGGATGCCTCCTGGACGCCTCCTTCGGGAGGTGTTCCAGGCATGTCCCACCAGGAGGAGTCCCCGGGGAAGACCCAGGACACGTTGGAGGGACTATGTCTCTCGGCTGGCCTGGGAACGCCTCGGGGTCCCCCCGGAGGAGCTGGAGGAGTGTCCGGGGTAAAGGAAGTTTGGGAGTTCCTGCTTAGACTGTTGCCTCCGCGACCCGGTCCCGGATAAGCAGAAGAAAATGGATGGATGGATATTCTTAATTACATACTTTTCATGTATGTTTTGGCTGATTATTCTACATGTAAACTGAATGAATATTGAGATTGCCAGATCCTATACTAAAACTAGTTGGAAAGGCTCGCAACAGGCTGCCCCGATCTGATTGGAATACTAGTGGAGCTTCTGCAGTGAGTTCAAACTGGACCATAAGTTCTTTGGGCCAAATACTTTTTTCACGTATGTACTTTTTTGTTTAGTGTGTTCAGTAAAATTGGCCTTTTTTATAACTTGTTGGTTGAGGTTTCCAAACAAATGTGGCCTTCACATCATGATTAATTTCTTAACCATAAACATGATACATTTTGCTATAACATGGTATAACATAATAATAAAATGAACTCTGCTCCAAACTATGCTCCAAACTATCTTTTTACAGCCACAGGACTGGAATAAAGATGTTTTTATGATATGAAGAATAAAATTATGTGCTGACTTTTTCTCTTTTTATTTTAGGCGGAATTATTACTATATAACCATTCTGAGAGATCCCGTATCCCGTTACCTAAGCGAGTGGCGACATGTACAGAGGGGTGCTACATGGAAAGCATCTTTACATGTTTGTGATGGACGTTCACCAACTCTCTCTGAGCTACCAAGCTGTTACTCTGGTGATGACTGGTCAGGCTGCACCCTTCAGGAGTTCATGGATTGTCCTTACAATCTGGCAAACAATCGTCAGACGCGTATGCTGGCAGACCTGAGCCTAGTAGGCTGCTACAATGTCTCTGCCATGAGTGAGGAGGAACGCTGGGCTGTACTCTTGGAGAGTGCCAAGCGCAACCTACAAAGCATGGCTTTTTTTGGGTTGACAGAGTATCAGCGCAAGACCCAGTATCTGTTTGAGCGTACCTTTAATTTGGAGTTTATTGCTCCTTTTACACAGCTGAATGGTACTCGTGCATCCAGTGTTGAGGTGCCAGCTGACACACAACACAGAATTCGTGTCCTTAACAAATGGGATGTGGAGCTGTATGAGTATGCAAGAGATCTGTTTCTCCAGCGCTTCCAAGTGGCACGGCAGCAGGAGCGCAGACAGGCACGAGAGAAGCGTCTACAAGAGAGGAGACGACTCCGTGAAAGACTTGCTATTAAACAAGGATTACAGTTAAAGCCCATAGGAACAAACAACCCTGCAAAAGATCACCATGTACAAACAGAAGAGCAGCAAAAAGACAAGCCTGCTGCAGACACTGAAGGGCTACTCCCAAACTGGTGGGATGGTGATGAGAACGATGATGCTATTGATGACTACGTGGACAATGTAGAACAGTGGTAATGAAAAACATGATGTGCCAATTTTTGCCTTCCCACTAATTTTAGACATTTTCTACAATAGTTGCTGAAGAGGTATAAGAGATAATAAATATTGTATCATAAAAAGTTTTTGATTATTTAATTAATTGAAATCAGTTTTGTCTAAACACTAACATTTGTTTGATCTGTTTGTGATCACAATCTATATGTGTATAATTGTCTGTAATATACTTACACAATTTTAGATACTTCTGAACTTTGATCATTGAATGTTGATGTTTTGATTTTATTTTTTTTTTCTACACTGAATGTTTATATAGTATAGATTTTTTATAAAATATTTTTTATCTACTTACTGGCTTTTTAGTCATTTCTTTATCAAGCTTAAAGGCAGTACATCTGGTGAATTATATCGTGGCCTAAAGAAAAAGTCAAACAATTGGATCAATGCAGTTGCAAAATTATGGTTTGTTACCCGTTTCTGTTACCTCGTTGGGATCCCAACGAGTCCCCAGTGCTTCAAAACGAGTCCCCAGTGGGTTAAAAATACGTCTAGAATTATGGGATGACATTAAATAATAAGTATAATATATTCTATGTTAAATGAGTTACCTCCACAGGATGGCTGGGCCTACAACTTGCACAATATGTATGAATCCTCAGCAAAGGCAATCCTGACCAAGCTTAGCATAAAGTCTAGCTCAAGATCTGAAAATGAGTCCCAGTGCCCACTGCTCTTGACAACTTGGCCCATACATTGCTGAGAATGATTTTCATTATGGGAACAATAAAGTACCATAACCTTGTATTGATAATGACACACATGCACACTTATTTATTTTGTTAAGTTGTCAGGTTGGAGGAGGTTGTTGTGGGTGCCAATGATGCCACTGGAAAACCAGGGGTCACAGAGAAAAATGTTGAGAACCACTACCTCAGACAATGACATGTGCACTGTATTGTGAGAAAAGAATTATGAATGAAATAAAATGTCCTTTTTGTATATTGTTGAGGTGCTTCCTGGATTGCATTAGTTAAAAACAATCTGACTGGGCGGATACATTTACCTGATGAAAGATTAGATCCGAGGCACTCTGATATGCATAGTTATTTTTATTAGTGCCACACATCTCTTCTTTCACCAAGTAACATGTACTTGTACTTGAGTTATAATCAGGGGTAGACAGGATTTAACAAGGGGGAAAAACTGAGGGAAAATCTAAAAACTCTGCAGGGCTTCTACGTGATGCAACAATACTGGAAATATTAAAACTAACTATTGATTTTCAGGCAAAGCACATTTTACAGAGGATTATTGAAACCAGTGTGAATGAAATGCAACTCCAGGGGTCCAGGTTATAGCAATGTAAAATGGATTAAAAAAAAAAAGACTATTTCGTAGGCTATATGTGTCCTGAAAAACTGGAAATGAACATACGGGCTCTTTGAATAAAATGTTCTTTGCATCCTTTAATGTTTTGGATGATTAATTAATAAAATAATACAAATAAAATAAATGAATTAGCAATATACTCCTATTGTGAACAAATGCCTTGGTCGGTTAGGCGGTCTCCTCTGGTCTCCTCCCTCTCAGTCGCGCACGTTTTGCCCTTCGTCAGATATTTAACCCTGTCTCTTCTGCGCTCTGTTGCAGACAAGTCCGACCTACACACCCGCGGCATATCTGCTCTTGCTCTGTGACGATATAGGCTACATCTATTGTTGTTGTCTTTTTTTTTTCTTTTCTTTTTTTTTTTTTTTTTAAACAACTCAGTTGGAGGCTGTCGTAGTGGACCTTTCGGAAGATCACGCCATGATTTACGATGTGTAAGATTTTTTATTTTTTTTTGCAGGTAAGAGACGGTGCGTGGTCATCTCTGGCGCAGCAACTCTGCAGCTATAAATGCTTTTTTTTTTGCCGTATGGGAGAAATATGTCTATGTCCTCCTCTGTGTGACGTTTCATATTGGGAGAGTCATGGCTGCCTGTTGCATATAATCTCAACTAGGCAATGGCGTTTATGAATAAAGAAACATCTACTACTGTAGCTCTACTGATCTGTTATTTTGAGAGATTTGTTTTCAAACAGGATTTTAAAGGTTGTTTAAAAAGTTAAAGGTACCATAAAGGCCAATAATACGTATTAGGAGGCCTCCTACATATGGAGGGTTGATGCCACGTGTAAGTTAGCATATAAATTATAATAAGTGAAAATGAATTATTTTAGCACGATTTATTTGACTAACAGCCTTAGTTCAAATAGGATATTAAGACAGTTAATTAGGTCTATACCCTTGTTAGTATGAGGTCATAGATGTGGACTAATTGTCTCAAAATTGCCCATAGCGGTTTCTGTAAGAAGAAGCAGGTCATGAAGAGTTCAGGTTTACGCTCCCTATCTCCATCTAGTTCTTTAACTTACTTTATGAACACTGCCAGACTGAATCCACGTGAAGGCACACCTGTGGGATTATTTAGCCCTTTTTCTGGACAAAATCAAAGTTTTTTCTTTTTTGTTTTGCACTGGGTATCTAATCTAACGGTGCAAAACCAAGATACAAAAAATAATGTGAAATGGACTTGTTTTGGGGGATGAGAAGGTTGTACTGTCCTGGGGTATTCTGTGGCATATGAGATGAAATTATTACTGATACTTAACCTAATTAAACTGTTTCTTCTGTCCAGACCAGAAGCTCACTCTCATTTTTGTATGATTTAAATTATATTATCATGCTAAATGTAACTTTATTGTACTTGTCCACAGTTGAAAACCACCTAAATGCAGAGGTTCCATATCCTTAAATCTCTAGCTAAATTTTTATATTTTGTTTTTTGTTTTGGCTATACTTATTCTTACTAAAAATATATATATATATAATTAATTGTTCCCATCCAATGTATAGAATTTCACAGTCAAACTACTTGCTCCACAGCTGTTAATATATTACTTTTTCTAATTCTTTTATTAATCTATAAATATCCAGATGTGATCTAGATTAGACTAGCTGTCATGTAGACAGCTAGTATAGTTGTGTGTCCTGCTCTGTAGTGGTTCTTATACTGCACTTATTTCTGCACCAACAGCAGAAAACATGCAGTTGGGTACATATCTGGTATGTGTTTATCTTTGCCACACTGAAGAAGTCTGTGTGTCAGTGCAGGTCATTTAGATGCCAGATGCATATTGCTGAGCTGCATTGTCAGGATGTGCGTAAGCAAAGCGCCTGACACTGACGTGGACAATTACACCAGACTGGTCTGGGGGTCCTCAGAGAAAGCTAGGAATGAAAGACCTCATTGGGACCTGTATGTCCCTAAATAATTTTTTCTTTATTTTGCATTAGTCCTGCATGCCCTTCTCTTGGTTTCAGTTTTCTCTGTTTGTCCATGTCTCTTACAAAGATTTATGAATAATACCTACTCACCTGCACCTCTTTTGCCTTCATGTGAACAATGCTCTTTAATTGACTATTGACTCTATTGCTGTTTTCACAGACAAATGACAAGTCGACCATATGCAGAGATCAATAACCTTATTGGGTGAAAAAAAGAAGAAAAAAGCTCAAGTACAGAGGACGTCAATGACCTGAAGTGCCTATGGTGGTGTTGCTGTCTTGGAGCTATTATTATATTTTAGCCTTGAATGGACATGTATTTTTTCTGACTGAAACAGATGCATCCCTTTTACCAATCTGAAGTCATTGCCCTGATTACACTGCACATGTCCTGTGGATTTTTTATTCCACAACGCTAATTGTTGACACTCTTCTTACTGCATCAGATAAAAGGCAATTCGCATAATTCTCAACTTGTTTATGAAATGACTTGGAGCTGGTCTCTAGATCTGTAGGAATACATAGACACTTATCCTAACAAGTATCAAGTGTCTCAAAAAATAAAGCTGGTTGTGGGGATTTTTGCCTGTCTGTGATGGCTGTCAGCATGACCATGGGCAGAGACACCAAATGGCTGACTCTGGAAGTGTGTCGAGAGTTTCAGAGAGGCACCTGTTTGCGATCAGATGCTGAGTGCAAGTTTGCCCACCCCTCTCCCAGCTGCCACGTGGAGAATGGCAGAGTCATTGCCTGCTTTGACTCACTCAAGGTAAGAGTACTTTTACAACATCAACAATTTATTTCATTAATCTAGAAAGGAAAGATATAAACAGATATAAATTTACTTTTTATGACTACTTATCAAATACTTTTTTGTGAGATATATATTTATGTGGCAAAAAATATTGGTTTAAAATACAACTCCAAGCCCTACCTTGCCTATATATTAATGTGTTTGAATGTATTATTTATCCTTTTTTCTTTCATTTTTGCTCTGTCCATCAGAGGAAGGGAAAAGTGAGGGCAAGAAAAAAAAACTGCATAGCAACAGACCAGAAAAGCATATTCATTGGATAGTCTGATCCTCCCTGAATGACACTGCTGTTTTGAGCTCAAAGCAACAACATGATTGTGTGCTGTTGTGACCATGAAAAGAGATGAAACCAAGTGTTCTGCGTTTTGGTCTTAAAGCTCAAACAGCTGTTTAGAGGCAGTTAATTTGTTAATAATAATTGTGATTTGAAGAAGACTAGCTTTCTGTGTGTGTGTGCCCATGCACCTGTTTATGAGTGAATGTGTGCATGTTTGTATAGCACCCATACCTAGGTCCATACACACACAGTGTGCTTTAGACTGTTAATGAGTGAAATTTGAAATTACATTTTTCTTTACAATGCCATATTCTTTGTCATAACATCTGTGCAAAAGTCCATACTTATGTAAATTTGTAAAACTGTAATAATATGTTCATTATTACCTTTTTATTGTTTTCCAAACACAAGGATCAATTTTCATATCAAATGCAGCTGAATCAGTGGTTGAGCATATAATGCTTATGTGTAAAATCCCTCAGTCGTCCAGGCAGAATCCATGGTAAAAGGAGAAATTAGGTGGGCCTAATAAATATGCAGTGGGAGTGGGGTGTGGGGTCTTGTTAGCATAACCATTCAGGGCCATGATGGGTGTTTTTTCACACCTCTGGACCTGATCAGGCTAGCCCTATTGTTTTCTTTGTTTGTTTTGATTTAGGTGTGAGGATAGAGTTATAAATGGGAGACAAATGATGTCTGAGACCTCCATTTCTGTTCAAGGAAGGATTCTCTTTCTTGACAAAAAATAGCCTCTTTAACTCCCCTCTCAAACCAGTTCTTTTCTCTGGCCAAGATCTGAACCTCACTGTCCTCAAAGGAGTGACCCGTGGCTTTTAGGTGGAGATGTATGGCAGACTGAGGTCCACTCTGGCTCTCTCGTCTGTATTGGTACATCCTCTTGTGAAGTAGCTGTTTTGTTTCTCCAATGTAGCGCTCACTGCAGTCTTCACTACACTGAATGGAGTAGACCACATTGCTTTGTTTGTGGCTCGGTGTTTTGTCCTTAGGGTGGACCAGTTTCTGTCTTAAAGTGTTTGTGGATTTGAAATAGACTGGGATTTCATGTTGTCTGAAGATCCTCTGTAGTTTTTCAGAAACACCAGCCAGGTAAGGAATAGTTACACCCTTTCTCCTGGGTTCTGATTCTCTGTTGTCTTGTTTCTTGACTCTCTTAGTTTTATTGAAAGCCCATTTAGGATATCCACAAACAGAGAGGGTTTTCTGCACATGTTGTTCTTCTTTCTTCTTTCCCTCTGTGCTTGTAGGAACCACTTGGGCCCTGTGTTGTAATGTCCGAATGACTTCCAAGTTTGTGCTGCAATGGGTGGTGTGAATCAAAAGCAGATATTGGTCGGTGTGTGTGGGCTTCCTGAAGACCTCTACCTGGAGTCGCCGGTCTTCTCTTATCGTTACTGCACAATCTAAGAAAGCCAATGTGTTGTTCTTGGCATCTTCACGAATGAATTTGATGTTCGGATCTACAGAATTGATATGTGCAGTAAAAGGTTCCAAATCTTAAATTTTGATTTTTGAAAAATTATTATCAAAAAAGCGATACCAGTGCGTGGGTGGAGTGCCTGGATATGAAGCCAAGGTACTCTGTTCAAATTGTTCCATGTATAAGTTAGCAATGATAGGGGAGACCGGTGAGCCCATGGCACAGCTGTGGATTTGCCTGAAAAACTACAGAGGATCTTCAGACAACATGAAATCCCAGTCTATTTCAAACCCACAAACACTTTAAGACAGAAACTGGTCCACCCTAAGGACAAAACACCGAGCCACAAACAAAGCAATGTGGTCTGCTCCATTCAGTGTAGTGAAGACTGCAGTGAGCGCTACATTGGAGAAACAAAACAGCCACTTCACAAGAGGATGTACCAACACAGACGAGAGAGCCAGAGTGGACCTCAGTCTGCCGTACATCTCCACCTAAAAGCCACGGGTCACTCCTTTGAGGACAGTGAGGTCCAGATCTTAGCCAGAGAAAAGAACTGGTTTGAGAGGGGAGTTAAAGAGGCTATTTTTGTCAAGAAAGAGCATCCTTCCTTGAACAGAAATGGAGGTCTCAGACATCATTTGTCTCCCATTTATAACTCTATCCTCAAACCTAAATCAAAACAAAGAAAACAATAGGGCTAGCCATGTCAGGTCCAGAGGTGTGAAAACACCCATTATGGCCCTGCTAACAAGACCCCACTCCCACTGCATATTTATTAGGCCCACCTAATTAACAGAAACTGTTAACATATAGGTGTGATAGTCTCAGAGTAATTTCACTGTAGTTAGCTCCTCCCTTCAGGCAGATATAAGACAGTGTCCACCAGCATCTGACCAGAACTGAAGAAGCAGCTTGGATGAGCTGCGAAATGTCTTCGACCAAATAAACTTTTGTCCAGTTGACAAACTGAATTTCTCCTTTTACCATGGATTCTACCTGGACGAATGAGGGATTCTACACACATACTCTGATTAAAGCCGATGTAAAGCCAAAAGCGATTCTAAAGTATTTAAAAAATTAATATCTTTGTCATTCCTGGGTCTATCAACATAAAATAAAAAGTGACTGAAAAAGAGGGAAGGTAGTCACCACAGAGGGGGTCTCACTCCCACAGGG
Organism: Taenioides sp. WSHXM2023; assembly: GCA_029959045.1. Classification (NCBI taxonomy): domain Eukaryota; kingdom Metazoa; phylum Chordata; class Actinopteri; order Gobiiformes; family Gobiidae; genus Taenioides; species Taenioides sp. WSHXM2023. Next base: position 14,972,655 of record CM057100.1, on the reverse strand, counting down.
AACAATAGCAGACACTGAGGACAGTTACAAGTACCTTGGTATCCCACAAGCAAATGGCAACCTTGAAGAGGCAACAAAGAAAGTGGCTACGGCTAAATGCCTGCAACGAGTAAGGCAAGTCCTAAGAAGCCTGTGTGAATGTGATACTTGGATGCCTTATTGAATATTTAACTGCTGTGTTTGTTTAACTGTTGTGTTTGTCTTGTCCTGTCCTAAATGTCAAGGGACTACGAATGTAAATTAACTGTACGCTAACTTCGGTACATTTACACTTGTATTTTATTTTTTACTGGTGTTTATCAATGTACATTGTCCCTTTTTAAATAAATAAATAAATAAATAAAATAAATAAATTTTAAAAAGTGCAGTACTAGGAACAGCAAAGATACTCTCAAGCTCCCAGGCCTCTGGTAGAGGACCCAAGCTGGATGAGGGTGAGAGAAGGTGAGGAACACATACAGTACAGTTATATGGAGTATTGTAGGATGTAGTCCTGTATCTCTCACTATTTTGTGGAGCTGTAGGGGCCTGTTGAAGAATGAGCTCCTCTTTCCCTCTATAGTCTGGTGCAGTGGGTGACCAGGCATGTCTGTGATGGAGAGCAGTTTGTCCAGTGTCCTCCTGTCCCTCACTGTGACAAATGTCTCCAGCTCTCAGCCAATCACATGGCCAGCTTTACAGATCCGTTTGTCAATCTGCCCAATTTTATTGCAAATAGCTGTTTTTATAACGCACTGCATGATGCAAAGAGCTTTTTCATGAACCCATTGAAACCTTTAACCTTTTTGTGTGCTGGGTCTCAACAGGGTTGACTCTGTTGAGACCCAGCACACAGTCTGCATTCATTCATGACTTTTTGTCATAAATGTCTTGGTGGGCTCAAAGGATTTAGTCCTCATTACAGGCTGATCCCTAAACAAACACAGCAACACTTGCTCACTGTATGTGGGCGACTGTTTGTGTAAGCCTGTGCATCATCTTGACCATTTCAGGCCTCAGCATGCTTGCATTTTGTTTCATTTTTGTGCTTAAGAGTCCTGTCTTCAGTCAGAGCTCATGGTGCTTTCTCTTTATGACTTCATCTTGTTGCAGCTTCATTTATCACTGAGTCGCACAACGTAATTGGAACCCAATAGCAGCAAACTAATCCTAATCCTATGCCAGATTTTCAGTCACTTTAAGATTGTCTTGTATTTATGAAGTGTGATGTGGTGATGTGCACCTTGCCATTTGTGCAAATTTGTTTAAATAGCCACCTATTTTTTTCACAGGGACGTTGTATACGAGAAAACTGCAAATACCTACACCCACCTCCGCACCTTAAAACTCAACTGGAAATTAATGGCAGAAACAACTTGATCCAGCAGAAAGCAGCAGCTGCAATGTTGGCTCAACAAATGCAGTTCCTACTGCCCGGGGGACAGCTGCCCCCCTTAGTAAGTAGACCAACTTTAAGGATAACTATGAGGTCATATTATGGTCTGTTTGTACTGCATATTGTGTTTCAGATTTACCTGGGATGTGCTTGCATCAGTAAGATGCAGAAGCATTTTGGAGTAATAAATTACTGTGCACATGCTTTTGAATGATTTAGCTCTGTCTGTAGAATATAGAGCTCAACAGTGACTGCCCACTAACAAAATTTCTCATTCATTTTTTCCATAGACTTTCTAGAAAAAAATAGTATTAACAGGTTGAAAGCTTGTGGTGACAAATGGCAAAAAGCTATGTGGTAACTAAAGGCCACAAGACCTACAATTTTATTTAAAATCTGTATAAATTTAGTAAATAAAGTAAATTTAGTAAATTTAATAATAAAGTTATTAAAGCATTTTGCCAAATATTGTATTTTAAATGTGCGTTTTGGACTTAAAACAACCATGTTATGGATATTAGCATGTAGCAGGTTAGCCTCTGCAGTGCCTTTGAACTTTTAATATTTGAATTTTTTAAAAGGTTTATGGGAAAAATTAATGGAAAATGTATTTCCGGAACCGGGGTTCACTGTTGAGCTGAATTATATTACACATATAGGAGCCACTTGTTTCATTGTGTACAGTGCTTACATTGTTTCTTTTATTTGCCGCATTGATTCTTTGTTTTATTTTACTCCCCAGACCACATTCCCAGTGACAACCAGTCCCAGTCTGGCATTCAACCCTTTTTTAAGCCAAATAGCCCCTGGCATGGGCCTAGTACCCGAGCTGCTGCCCAGTGCTCCTCTGCTGGTTCCTGGGAGTCCTACTGGTCTGTCAGCTATTAGCAATGGCACTTTAACACAGAAGCAATCACGCACAGATAAATTAGAGGTATTACTCCATTTAGCAATTTGCTCAAAATAATATGTAGTCTATTTATACAGGTATTGTTTTGTTTATGGCAGGTGTGTCGGGAGTTTCAGCGAGGAAACTGTTCAAGGGGAGAAGGTGACTGCCGGTATGCACATCCCCTGGAGGCCGCCATGGTGGACTGCTGTGAGAACTCAGTCATTGTATGCATGGACTTTATCAAGGGCCGCTGTGGCCGGGACAAGTGCAAATACTTCCACCCCCCTGCTCACCTGCAGGCCAGGATCAAGGCCACACTGCACCAGAGTAGTCAAAACACAGTGAGTCCTCTTCGTATAAAAGCTATTATAAAAAGTGGTACTCTGGTCCTAAACTGAATAAACAAAAGTTCATTCAGTTAAAATTTTTCCTGGATAAATAAATCTAGAGTGACCTCTTGTGATTGTTTATAGAATTACAATACTTACAAAACTGATTAGTCTTTTACAGCAAAACTAGATATATTTATTTTCTGTCCTCTGTCTAGGCTGTGCCTCTAGGGTCACTACCAAAAAGGACACTTTTAGAGAAAAGTAATGGATCTGCTACTGCTGTGTTCAGCCCCATGTTTCAGTACCAGCCGGCTCTGGCCAACACGCAGCTTCAGCAGGCAGCCTTCTTTCCCACCGGTGAGTCACGAACCATCTCAGCTGCAAGGCCACCCACCCCCACTCATTCCACAGGGCCCCCAGTGGCAGTGCAATCAGTGCACATCAGTGCAAGTAACAAATCAAAAACATTAATTGAACAAATCATTTGTTCAATACTTTCATTTTGGCAAACCACAATTTGATGATGATACATTTTCCATTATGTTGTTTCAAAAAATGCATTTTTTTTTTCTCCATGCCATAATATTCCTAGCATTTATTTTAATTATTTGTTATAATTTGTCATAATGTAGCATGTACTATATGTCCGTTATGATACAATCTGAGACCATATCAAATGATGTCTTATTTGATTGTATTGATACCTTCAATTCTGTAATTTATTTTTAGTTGCATGATCTACTTTATGTTTAAGTCTCATGTTAAAAACCATTTGAGAAGCTACACACTTTTCCCATTGTAAACATATCATTCCTGTCCCTCTCGCCAACATTTTCATCCTATTGTCTTCTGTCTGACTGAATCAAAAGTTCCCATGATGCACGGTGCCACCACCACTGTTTCGTCGGCCTCAACCCCTGTCACCAATGTTCCCTTTGCTGAATCTGCTGTCTCCAATCAGGTTTGCTCTTTAATTTCAGACTATTTCAATAATATGTCTTTAAGAACCATTCTTTGCTCACATACCATGTTTCGTAACTGAAGATTAAGGTTTATTATTACCTTTGTTATGCATATTTTTATTATGCAATGCTTTTATTTAGGGATGCACTGATCCAGCTTTTTCAGTTCCGATACCAATATTGATACTTTAACTTTTAAATAGCTACCCTATACCTGATATTAACCGATTCCTGTGTAGGGACTGAAAATGACACTTAATTCCTTAAAAGACAGTTAACTTATTACACAAGAGATCCAGTTTGTTATACAACAGTGATTTGTCCTTCACATCACTATAGAACAGCTTTGTATGAATAAAAATTCAAACATTATGAGACGTTTCGTCTTGTTACATCCAATTAAAGGCCCAACTAGGATATTAACAGATATCATGGAACTGACACCTGATCCAGCTAATTTTTCAGTATCTGCGCCGATAATCAATACCAGTATCGGTATCGGTATCGTGTATCCTTACTTTTATTAACAACTTCCAGTGACATTCCAATGATATGGCCTGAGGTCAGAAGTACAGTACAGGAAGCCCATTCCGGAGTGTATTTTTTCTTAGACTATATTTTTTAATTTTTTGATTCATGAGAAAAAAGGGCGCCACTGTCTGTGTGACTGGTCATATATGTTACCTGTCCTCATATCCCCTGCAGTGATAATATACACAAATTCATACACAAATATATGCAATAGAATACATAATTGTTTTTCTTTTGCAGTAGACTCTCTGGACGTGATCAGTCCAGAGCCCATGGAGCTGCAGTGCGTATCTTTGGATTCCCATTTTGGTCCCCTGCCCAAACTGCTGGTGGCCACCCCAGTCACACTTAACCCAGTCAGCCTCCCCTGAATACCCGCTCCTGGGCACCATACGCCCTTGAGATCCTGCTTCAGCCGGACTAAGTCATAAAATGTACTCACTCTCAAAGCCTGAATGTACTTATAGTAATGCAAACAAACTTGAAAATCTGTCATGAGCAATAGAGCTCTATTGTTACAGCCATAACATACCTAATGATGGAAAAGTTTAGATTTTAGTGAGACTACATGCTCTTTTTTTGCCATTTGACTGTGTAACACCAGAAGAATACATTACATGTAATTATTTACATGCATAATATCTATTATACTAATAGTTTTACTGATGTATGTAAAATCCCTCAGTCGTCCAGGTAGAATCCATGGCAAAAAAAGGAGAAAATTTAATTTGTCAACTGGACATAGTTTATTTGGTTGAATACGTTTCGCAGCTCATCCAAGCTGCTTCCTCAGTTACTGATATAAATAGACAGTAGTAAATTTATAGTATTAAATGTTGATAATACATAACTGAATAAAAACTGACACTAATTATGTCTTGGTGTGTCGCTGAGACAGATGTGTTTCTGTCTGTGCTGAAATATACAGTTATATGCCACATGAGAGTTTAGACACTAGTGATGGATTAGCTTGGAATTTAAGAAAGAAGTTCAGTATTTATATACAGCTAATCAGTGACTACATTTTAAGTTTGTAAATTTGTTTAGATTTTTTTTACCAGTAGGTAGCAGATGTAAACCCTTCACCTGGTCTTTGTCCACGCTCACCTGTGCTTTCTTGTCTTCTGTCAGGTCAAAGTTGGCACACTATCAGACAGCAGTATTATAGATAGCATCTAGGGCTGTGAGAATGCAATGGGGCTGGGTCAGCCAATCTCATTACAAATAGACTAAAAGGCTTGGCTGTGTTCATGAGATGTTGATTTTTAATGTCATAAGTCACTGGACTCTAAATGGCACTTTTCACAACTGCAATGTGAAAAGTACTGTGTAGGTCTTTAAATAACATATAGAGTGTATGACTCATTTATTCAGTTCAGTCACATATCAGTATTCTTATTGAGATATTGCATATTTCCAAAATATTTATGTTATGCCTTTTATTTAACTCCCACCACCTCTACTAAAGACATTAGTGTGCTGTGAATGTATCTGCATAAACTACTTATCTTAATTTAGTATAGTTGTAATGATTAAAAAATAAATATATAAAAACTATAAAAAATCTATACATTTTTCTTTAAATTGGCCATTTTGTATCTCCAGATATGTTGTCAACATCCTCAACTCAAATTAACATTTTTAACCTGTGTTTGTGTTTGGTCTAGACTCAGAAAGCAATGAGAAAAGTGAGCTCCTCACTCTAGGTTAATTTATGTACGTGATATGAAGGCCATTCTAGGCTGTTTTGAGATTTGGTTGCCCTTAAACCAGTAGAAGACAATGTTTCAACTATTACCTTTAAATATTTCATTTTGAAGAGCTGACCTTCTTGGTTTCATTTTAAAAAATATCTTTAAAATCTTTATACATTTATAGTTGTTTGTGAAGAGGAATGAGAAAAGTTTAGTAATGTACTTTGTATACAATAATGGAGATGATCATTATCTTGCTGCCAATAAACATAAACATGCTCCATAGGTAAAAATCCTCCAGCTGAGGTCCTGACCAAGCCTAGCAATAAGATCATAGAGATGTGTCCCCAGGTGCCTTCATGTGCTGCCCACTGCTCCTGAAAGGATGGGTGAAATGCAGAGGATAATTTCCCTACAGGGATAAAAAAAAAAAAAAAAAAAAAAAAAAAAAAAAAATATATATATATATATATATATATATATATATATATATATATATATATATATATATATATATATATATATATATATATATATAAAATATGGATTTGAATACATAAAGTTTAAAATTAAAATGCACATTTAAGTTAGTGAAGTTAAGTTTGGCATTTGAAGTTGGTCAAATGTTTATGTTTGTTATGTTTGGTAGTAGTTATATCTTATTTCATTTGGACAGTTTTTATGGAGATTGCCTGGGTAATGTTGAAAAATTGCCTGGGTAATGTTGAAAAATACTGAACTAATTAATGTGATGTTCACCTGTTTGCACTTGTACATAGTAAGTTCAGCCTTAGTTTGAATAAAACTTGAATCTCCACATATTATCACAAAAGAAATCACTGCATATTTTGAAACAATTTTTGCCTGAATCCTTTGCTATTTCCCTACTTAGGCTACAGTTGTATTCCATTTTTCTGTCATGTGCTGTACATTACATTTTAAATGGGTGTACTGTAGCAAGACCAATAAAAATCTTATGACATTTTCACAAAAAAATGAAATACTGTAAGTGCACAATTTTAGTTGTATCCAATTTTCTTTGTGTTCTCACTCAAAACCTTTCAACATCTTTAATTGTTTTCCAGGATTTGAGTTGATGTTTTGGTCTATATTAGTAGAGGGGGTCAAGGACTGCCTGAAACAAGCCATAGCAAAATGTCAAAGACAGACAGGACTCCTGTGATGGTGTTTTATGAGCACCCTGCTTTGTAGCTGTTTGTGCTATGGTGCTACATGTGAATTTATTTACAATGTAATGCTGTGCTTTAACTGTGTATGAATTCCAGGGTATCTACAATAAAACATACAAAGAGGAACTTGCAACCTCCTGTCATTTAAAAGTGTGTCACACAATTAGTCTAAGTAAAATGTTTTGTGTGTTTTTTTATTTGTCTATTTCTTAAATTAAATAGTTGCTAATACTTAAGAAGAGTGTGTTTTATTTTCTTATTTTTGTCAAAACAATTTAAAATCTAAAATAAGATACTCTACATACACTAAGCCAAGCCAATGTATTTATGTAGCACATTTAAAACAACAGAACTTGCACCAAAGTGCTTTACAAATCACAACAAATATCAGTAATAATCAGTCGTAAAACACATACTAAGCAAAAAGAATTATACAATGTACACACATAAATAAGTTTAGTTAAAAGACATATTTAAAAGTGGGTCTAGGGTGTTTCCTAACTGTTTAAATGAATACACGCGTTCTGTGAGATACCGTGTAAGAAAAAAAAAAAAGCTTTAAAACGTTTATAAGCGATGTATGTATTAATAATAGCACCTTACATGACTGACAAGTTCGTGTTTACTAGGAAGAAAAAAGGACCGGATGTTTAACCTTAGTTAGCGGAAGTGAGCTGCTAGCCATCGGTAGCGCGTTTTCTGTGAGCAGAACCAGACCCAGAGGGTCGAGTTAAACAGTATGGATCCCATGTCCCCCCGATTGTTAGCTTTCAGTCGACGTCTGATATGTTTATAGGGGCCGAGATGTTTTTTTGACCGTTCGTAGTCAGACAAGAGTGGACAACAGTGCGTGGTGAACACCGGTGCGAGGAGGCTTCGGGTCGGCATAACCTATGCAGAGCCATCGGCATGAGCTTCGCCTCACAAGTACCAGTAAAGCTTACGAGTTTTACGTCTGCAAAGACGCAGGCGATTGTTTCTTGAAAAGTCCCATAAGGCCTGAGCCCAAAGTATGGCTTTTTGTCAAATTAGCCAAAAAAGTGCTAGCATTATCAGAAGCTAACAGTGGGGTAATCGGGCAACAACTTTTACTCGCTTTCGGCAAACTGAACAAAAAGCAACAATGGGCACAGACTTGATTTAAATTCACAGCAAATTGTTTAATAGACTACGATTTTCACCCAAGGCCGGGTATGTTTTTCAGGCGACCATAACAGACCGGCTAAGGCGTTTGCTGTGGATTTAGCCTGACCCTGTCGACCAAATGAAGGAGTATAAAGTTGTGGTTCTGGGAAGCGGCGGAGTGGGGAAGTCCGCTCTGACTGTCCAGTTTGTGACTGGAACATTCATCGAAAAATATGACCCTACCATTGAGGACTTCTATCGAAAAGAGATTGAGGTGGACTCCTCGCCATCTGTGCTTGAAATTCTTGACACCGCAGGGACAGAGCAGTTTGCTTCCATGAGAGACCTGTACATAAAAAATGGCCAAGGCTTCATCCTGGTGTATAGCCTGGTCAACCAGCAGTCTTTCCAGGTAAAAAATGTACAGAAAGGCATTGAAGCATTGATTGTTGTTAACTGTACACAATAGATCTGTGCCTGACTTATAAAACATATTTTTAATTATTTAGAAGAAAACTGCTTATTGGATTTTTTGGTATTGGTATTTTTCAGGATATCAGACCAATGCGGGACCAAATAGTTCGAGTAAAGCGCTTTGAAAAGGTGCCACTGATCCTGGTTGGAAACAAAGTTGATCTAGAGTCTGAACGAGAAGTATCTGGATCTGATGGAAGAGCTCTGGCTCAAGAATGGGGCTGTCCTTTTATTGAAACTTCTGCAAAGAGTAAAACGATGGTGGATGAGTTGTTTGCTGAGATAGTCAGACAAATGAATTATTCTTCTTTGCCTGAAAAGCAGGAACAATGCTGCACAGCCTGTGTGGTGCAATAAAATTGGAAGGTAATCGTTCTGTTTGATTTGATTTAAAGGAGCACTATGTAACTTTTCTGGTGGGGAGGTCCACTACCAGCTTGTCCCCATGGAGATTTGGTTGGTCACATTCAGGTGGGTTTGGATTTTGGTTCCAGTGAGACAAGCTTTGTGTCTGTGATGGTGGTAGATGGCTGATTGGTGCATACTGGGCTTTGTGTGCAGGGTCACCTCTCCACAGATCTGATCTCTATGACTGGTCTATAACAGCTCCATGGAGGCAAGATGAAAAGTTACACAGTGCTTCTTTTAAAAAGCCTATATTATGCGTTTGGGATTTTTCTTTGGACACCATAGCCTTGGTATTCCCTATAGTATTACTTAAATTAAGCATAATTGTAATCCATGTATAATGACAATAGTAGTACGAGATGTCGGTTCATTAAAAAAACGCCAGCAGATGGGGCTAGATGCAACCAAAATGTATCCGTTGGTAATAAGCTAAAACAAGCAAGTAATAACACCAGGTAGTATGTTGAGAGAAGGGCATACAATGTGAATGTGTGAATCAGGGACTCTGCTCTTGAGTGAACTGTTGGTGTGGTTTGTTGTATATAAGAAGCAGAAATATTCAACATGAAAGCCATCCCATTTGAAAATGATGTGTATTGAAATTTTGATAGTTGGCAATGCTGGGCTTTATTATGTTATTCATGTAAAATGTGTTCAAATTATGTTTTTTTTTTTCTTTTGCCCCCAACAGATTTACCTTTATCTCGATTACCACAAGCAATTGATGAACCACGAATCTGGACACAACCTTACCTTTTCTGCCAACAAAGTTTTTTTCTGATGCTTTTGTCACAAAGCTTCTCCAAGAAAATTTAAATGTTGGCGCTATTTTTGATAATGTAGTTCTATGAACAGTTTTGCTGCATATGTAAGCGCATTGACACAAGATGGAGCATCTGTTTTTTGTTTTTATCAGTGATAAATGTAGGTAACAAGCAGACAGTGTTTGTGTGGTAGCAGCTTCTTTTAAAGCTGCTTTATTCACAACTATTATAATTATTACAGATGTTAAGACTAAAGGTATTTCAGTTTAATGTAACATTTTCATTATTAAGCGTGCATCTAGTTTTAGTTCTGGGAGTTTCTCCTATGACCTCGAACAAATTATATTTTTATTCCCAACTTTGTAAAAAAAACAAACAAAAAAACAAAAAAGAGGAAATCTTGAAAACAAACTATGCATGCTAAAATAAAAATGTTGCATTAACTTTAAGTAGCGATGGAGAGCCGTTGTAATTTTTTGGCAGATTTTTTTGTTAGTCAGTTTAACATTTATTCTCTGCGAGGCATGCGTGTGGTATACGCTAGTCCTCTGTTGTCAGTGAAAGGGTGAAGCGCATCACGTTGCATTGTTTCTATGATGTGTGCTGCTTTGAAATAAGGAAACTTACTATATTTGTCACATAACTTTGACAGAATTAAGGCAAAGCTATTTAACTCAACCCAGTAGTCTAAACAGACTCCCTATGAGCCAGGCAGACTTTTGGGGGATGAGTAAAGTTATTTAGTGTTGCTTTAATTTTCTAACCTTGTTCTATTATAGTGACCTATTTATTAAACTAATGATACAGTTAGGCTGTTTTTAACTTTTTATTTTATGTTATTATTTTTTCTTTTTGTGAAAAGATGTTTTTCTGAAGCTGATATTTTAACAGAGCCTTAATTTCTGTTGCATACTGGTGTTTTGTGTCTTTAATTTAGCACTGATTCAACATTTCTGTCCTTAAAGTCCACAATGCCCTAAATATCATCTTAAAATATGAAACACACACCAACTTCAGTATGTGTCCTTGCATGTGTTCACACAACAACAGATGGCAGATATTGTACCAAGGAATTTTAATAATGCCTTACACTTGTTCTGTGCTTGACAAAGCCTATGTTGCCTAAGAGTTTTGTAAAAGCTTTATAATCTCAAACACTGTCATAATGAAGCAACAGCAGGTAGGACAAAATGTTGGCTTGAAATGTCAGGTTCATGCTCCACACTGATTGTTCATCTGTCTGCATATCAGGTTTCACACAACACTGGCCCGATTCTGCATGTACACCTTTCTGGGGCCTTTTACCACCTATTTCCTTGATTTGTCGAATAAACCAGCATATTTTATGAGAAGTTTACCTAAAAGGAAGAAGGATACAAAAATAAGTCCACTTAGTTATTTGACGACAGCGTTTCTGGTTTGGAGTGTAGTTCAAGAGCGTCACCTCGTGTCGGCGACACTGGAGGAACCGTCCTGTGACGTACGCGGATACAAGTTTGGGTTTAGCTCCCGTGGTTTAGCATTAGCCTCTCAGCTTCACAGATAAATGACAAGGAGTTATTTGATATTGATCTGATGTAAACTGTGGGTTATTTTTTATCTTGTTCGAACATGAAAACCGTGTTTGTGACTGTCGGTACCACCAGTTTTGACGAGCTCATTGAAGCCATCATCAGCCCGTCTGTTGTGGAGGTGAGGAGAAACAACTATCACATGTTCACTGCTACAGCAAAATAGAGGAAGATTTCTGAACTCGTAAAACGCCAAGGTGAGACAGAACGCTCACAGTGGTATACAGGGATCAGGTATCAGTAAACATACGTTTTAAAATGGATAAAATAAGGCCCTAACAAAGGTTTTTCTAAACAAGTGTCTTAAAAACTGTAGTCAGTTGCGCGGAGGAGAGCGTGACCCCCACAGTTAAGGGGCAACGGCCTGAAAGCGCAGGGTGCGTCCAGACCATGGACTTCCATGGTCCAGACGGGGAGTCAAAAGGTCCAGTATAGTGTGGGTGGGGTCTGTATATGAAATGCTTTAAAAGTAATTGTTTACACAAATTTTGATATTCCAATTCCAAATACATAGGCAAAACTTTTAACTATAAGGTATTAAAGACTGGAAATATGTGTTTTTGTGTTGACAAGATCGTGCTATGACTTATGTAGGTTTTGAAAGCCCGTGGATATGAGAAGTTGATTCTTCAAGTTGGGAGAGGCACTATTTTTCCAACTCCTGAGACCTGTACACAGATCTCTTTGGAGACATTTCGTTATAAGGACTCAATCGCTGAGGATATCAAGAACGCTCATCTCATCATCAGTCATGCAGGTAATACAGAAAAAAAAATCATGTATGATACAGGTGCATCAGTGCATTGACGGTAGGAACATTTTTGAAATATGTTTCATGAAGTTCGTTGTTTCCCTGCTTTCAGGAAAATATGAAGTTACTTGAAATATAAGCTACTTGTTTTCTCTCTCTCAGGTGCAGGGAGTTGCTTGGAGGCACTCAGTGCTGGAAAGCCTCTGCTAGTTGTTGTCAATGACAAACTGATGAACAACCATCAACTGGAACTGGCCAAACAGTTGCACTCTGACTCCCATTTACTGTACTGCACATGCAGGTATGTGTCTGTACACACACCAAAAGGATATTTACCAAAATGCAATTCTCAAGTTATTTCTCCCCTCTTTCAGCACCCTGACAGCAACACTGAGGACCATGGATATCTCTATCCTTCAGCCTTTTTTGCTTGGACAACCCCAAAACTTTGCAAACTTTTTAGACAAAGCTCTGGGAATAAAATGAGATCTCTGCCATTATACTGATAGACATACATACACACATACCCAAACTCCGATCCAATTGCTACAAGGCTTGAAATTGAAGGTCTGGGAAGGAAGGAAGCAAGTCAACATGGACATGTCACAGTATGGCATTAAACTGACACCACCATTGTTGCCATTACCATTTTTCTAGGTCTCTCTATGCATAGACAACCAAACATGCACTGTGGAGTAATTCCACGTAGACAAGATTAATTTTATTATTTTGATAACAATTTTAGTTTGACTCTGTTCTAAGTATGAGTCCTAAACTGTCAAACATAAAACTCTTGTCTGTTTTTTTCATACCCAAGGATGAAGAAACAACTTGTGTGAAATAAATTGTCTATATTAATGTATTAATAAAATAATGCAGTGTTTGCACAATAACAAATTGATTTCTAAATTTAACTTTGGCAAAAATACATTACTACATTAGATGTTTGTAGCAGATTGTGAACAGTTATCTATTGTGCTATGTCTTGTTTCAAGGATCTGGTTTTTACTTGCCATGCCTGAGGTTCACATAATGTTTGTGCAGACTAGAGCATGTGAGTCTAATACAGTCTAATAGTGTTATGCTCTCAGGCAACTTTTATTTTTTCAGTTTTTTTCCTGAAAGAATACTATATTTTACAGAAATCATCTTCATCTAATGTACATTAATTCTATAAAACGCTGGTAAAGCCACCACTACTTAAACAGCTGGTGTAATATTATTTTCCAGTACTGGTACTCTTAGTTGAGAAATTTGGCATTTGATTTTTTATTTATTTTTTTTATTTTATTTTTTTTTATGCCAACTGCATGTATTCACTCAAGGGACTATCTAAAGTAAAGTTAAAAGTGGAGCAATTTTTTTTTAATTTGATGAGTTAATTTCTTTCATTATTGCTGGTATAACAAGGACGCCACAGACAAGATTTCTTATAGTCAGTGCAGTGTGTTTGAAGCATGTGTGGAATGAGTCTGTCAATATTACCATTTGCTTATTTCTATGAAACATGTATTACCATATATCTTAAAGAAGACAGGTGCTTTTACCAAGAATTTAGTATTAGACTCTGCCATATGTAGATCATTATCTTACATTTTTTTTTAATAGAGACTAGTTCTTTGACTTCATGTGTAAAGCTGTAGAACTGACCGTAGCAAGCAGAAGATTTTCATTAACATGTTTTTATTGTTAAAATATATCTAGGAGACATTTTTGAGCCCTCGGCAGGGATAGGAGGTGGCTGAAAACTGGAATTTTCTGAGCACTCAAGCCTTGAATATAGGCCAATGCAGGATTACTAAAACATGCTGGAATCAATCAAAATGTAACTCAGAGTAAGCTAATGAAGGATCAGGGAACACAGTTCTAAAATGGTAAAAGTTCACATTTTAGTCCATTTTATAGGTGATTTTATAATATTGTGGCATAATGGCAAGTATGTTGGCTGTCTCCTAATCATCATCTGTTTTATGAAGTAGTAGACCAGTGGTGGAAGGTAATGAAGTACAAAAGTAAAAGTACAATACTTTTTTTTAAATTATTATTATTATCCTGTATTTATCTCTGTACGGAAATTATCCTCTGCATTACCCATCCTTATTCAGGAGCAGTGGGCAGCCAATCTTTCAGGCGCCCGGGGACCCATCTCCGTGATCTTATAGCTAAGCTTGACAGGACCTCAGCTGGAAGATTTTAACCTATGGTGCATGTTTTTGAGTCAGGTTAAGTACAAATTTTAGGCATCTGCACTTTACTTAAGTTAATTTTACAGTGGATGTTTTTTTACTATTACTTCACTACATTTGAGACCAGGTGTCTGTACTTTCTACTCCACTACAGTTTAGATCTAAGCTGAAAAGTAAAAAGTACTTTTCTTTATGGTTTGAGACCTGCTGAAATTACTTATTTTTAACACATTTAAATTGCATTTCTGTCCCAACTTTGAGCAAACAAAATACACAAAAACAGCTAGAAAAATTAAGAAACCAGTTGAATCTGCTGAATTCTTTATCAAAATCATAAACAGGTACTTTATACTTTTACGTAAGCAGATTTTTTGATGCATGTGATACATTTTGTCCCTGTATGTGTGCTTTTACTTAAATAACAAAACTGAGTACTAAATCCACCACCTTCTTGTGATCTATTCATCAGGCAGTATTTGTCTGTGCTCTGGCGTTGGTCTGTGCCTGTTGTTTGCAGATGTTCATTAGTATTTGGATGTAACCCCAGGCTCCAGCTCCGCCCCTGTGCTGTGATTGGACGCACTGTTACTGGAGCTGTCAGCCCAGGCAGGGGAAGCTTTTCTCCGCTGCTTCTGACCGGAGCGCCGCTGCTGCCCCTCTCACTCGCTCCGGCAGTGAGCAGGCAGTCTTTTTGTCTTTGTTCGCTGGACTGAAGTCACCAAGGAAAGTACAAAGCTGCCTCCATGAAATAGCACACTTTCTGAAAAATGATCATCTGTACGAATAAAATGGAGTACCCCTTAAGAGCTCAGTGCCAGCGAGTACAAAAACAGGTAGGTTTACTGAGCTAATGCTAAAATAAGTTCTTCACAATTAATGCTAAAGGCTAACTGAGTGCCACTTCATTCATTTGACTTATTTTATAGCGAACAAACACAAGAGCTGTTGCAACTTAATATTTGCACTTTATTCAGTATATTTGTAAATACTTTTTTTTTTTTTTTTTTTTAAATACAAAGAAGACGTACTACTGACTTGTTACTACGTAAACTTAGCATTTTATTTCAAAAGTTGCCCTTTGGTTTCTTTTTTCATTTTTAGGACTAAGTATATAGTAAGCATCCATTGAGTGCTAATAGTTTTATGTATGTATTTTACACCTCTATAACCAATCTTTGCACTGGCATTTCATTTTTTATAACAGTTAATCACTCAGCGCATGTTATTTATTTATTTTTTTTTTAATATTTTATAAACCTACTTTAATCTACAAGCACCCAACAACTCTTAACATGGTTTTATGATATTTCTAACCTATGAACTAATACAAGGGTCTGGGTAAACAAAGTTCAGTATCCTGGTATCTTGAGCAGTAAATTGAAAATAATCTTTATTAGCTAATCAAAAGCATTTTTTTTAGTAATATGCACAACATGGGCTAAGGGTTATTGCCAATGACATCATCAGGATTTGGGAGAAAGGTGTCTGAAGTAATGCAGTACCATTGCTGACCATTAAATAGACACATGAACGACTTTTGTGGTTATTACGCAGTTGATGCTTCATTACATCTCCAGACCTTAAATAACGGTATTGTCAAAAAGCACTATTTCTACACATAGAAGGCATTCAAGTGACTTATAGGGAGCTGGTTTGTTGGTTGAATTGGGCTGCCAATCAAAGTTGTTTTTCTCCTCTGTGACTGCTTTTCATTTTATAGCAGACAGGGGGCGCCATTTTAAACAGGCTGCATATTTGAGTCTATAGAACTGGAGCACGACACAAAGAGAAATTCAGGATCCTGTCTTTAATTTTAAACTTGTTTATTAGAAATGTGTGTTTTTGCATGCATCTAAGTAATTATGTTTTAAGTAATGCGCATTTATGTAGTTATAGAGTTACTATTGAGTAGTTATCACCATACAGGCGCAGTGCTCTGCCAATAAACGCTAGTTTTGTACATGACATGAAGTGATTATGCTCATTAGTTAGTTAGTCATGTTGTGTCTAACCTCACCCATGCACAGCTCTACCTGCGTGCCACATTTCCACTGGATTTAATACTGTTTGCATCTAACTTTATGTGGGTCTTGCATTTTTATTTTGTAACTTGCATACTTGTTTGTATTGTTCTATGCGCAGAAGTCCTACCCAGGCAGCAGCACCATTCCCGCTCTATTCTTGCTCCTCACCAAAACTCTTTGGGTTGCCTTTTTTGTTTTGCACAACTCAGAGTTCAGGTTGCAGGGAGCCAAAATCCGAGTGCTGCTTGTTTATATCCAGTGGGTTGTTTGGTGAGAGGGGGGTGTGGCGTGTGATAAGGATAGACCCTATCCCAGCTTGAATGTCCCCCTCCTCTCTCCACTGTACGTGCACATAAACACAGCACCCCTCAAATGGACTCTTTTTCAGTCTTGCGCACTGGAAGCTCTGGAAGTGTTGTGAGTCAACCACTTGTCAATGGCTGTCTTTGTCTGCCTGTACCTTTCCTCCCCACGCTGACATCACATTTTTGTTTTGTTTTCTGTTTCTCTGCTGATAATAAACCACTATCCTAATGTATGTCTCCCAAATCATGTGTGCCGGTAAGTGCTTTACCACTTGTTGTTGGTAATTTGAATTCTCGCTTTTTCCGCACTTGTTATTGACAATCTGACGCCCATACCTTTACATTCAAATAAAATGACTGTACTAACTGTAGCGCCACATACTGTTACTGCTGAAATTATGTCTTTACTTTGCAATGCACATCCGCCCACACTGTATTACCGGCTTTTTTTTTTTTCCTTTTCTTGGGACTGTGTTTATCAGGTGGGCGGACGCACAGAACAATATGGAAAGTGTATTAAACTAATGCTATTTGAAGCTGTTTGTTTTCAGAACAACCTATATTGTTCCTTTGGTCAATATCAATATAAGTGCAGACATTATAAGACATTTTGTGTTTTCGCCAATTTCAATTGCCATTTCACTAGCCACACATGCCATAGTAATAGTTTAGTTTTTTGGGTTTTATTTTGTTTGCATTACATGCATGCATTAGATAAATGCAGTGAAGATATTTATTGAAGGATGATATAAAGATAGGATGAAGTGGAGATGGCTGGGTAGAGACTCAGGATGGGGCCTCTGTCTCAGGTGGTCAGCCCAGCTGATGCAGGATGGGGTGGGAGGATGGGATCGAGATAGCAGAGACAAACTGTTGGTGGGATAGGCCGCTGTGGTTGAGGTGAGCTGTGGTTTGCTGGAGAGGAGAAGGAGGCTGAGACATAGTCCTGCTCCTCAATCTCAGTCAGTCATATTAACTCCATTTAACCCAACGTGTCAAATTTCTTTCTTCAAAATCTTAAATGTGCTCCAAACCACATGCTTTTACTGCTATAGAATTGGCTATAGCCTTCTTAAAAATCTGACGCATATCATTGACGATTACACATTATTGAGTCATTTGGAGCTGGCTGTTGGCTGGCTATTTGTTTATTCATTGAATCATTTATTTAGCTTGACAAACTAACCACTCTGTAAGCAGATATCGGTGTGTCATTTCCTGATGTAGGATAAACTGTAGTTCCTGTTTGAGTTTGGATGGTTTCTGTTGCAATTTTCACAGTTTTCACACTGCTGGCACAAACTCTCGTATTGCCCTAATAAAGCTGATCCAGAAGGATACTATTATTGTGTGATATCTCAATTTTCTGCACCACAAATGGTACATAGTGGACCTTTAAATTGTAATGACCGTTGCTGTTGTTATTACCCTTACCTTATTCCCTGATTGTGGGAAAGATGGACTGGAGTGGGTAGTGTTGTGTTTTAGTTTTTGTTTTTCCTTGAGTGATGGAGAAAAGAGGGAGCCACTATCTGTGTGAATGTTCATGTATGTTAGTTTATAATAATTTAAAGGTGCACTATGTAACTTTTCTACTGGATGGTCTGCCAACTGCTTGTCTCAATGGATATGTTACTGCTTTGCCAAAAATGTTCCAGAGTATGGCATTAAAATTATCTAGCACTTAAGTCTGTGACAATAACAAATTTTGAAGTGCGATATACTGCTGAAGTAAATATAGACAATAAATAATAACACTGAAATTAATTTATGCCACTGACACAATAACCCAAGAGCTGATCCACAACAACTATTCTAGATCGACAATACTGTTAACAAATCATGGGCTGCAGTAAATAAATAGCAGAATTAAACAGCTTTCATGTATTTAGTTTTTATTATTGTTTATTTATTGATTTATTTTATTGTTTAATCTAACCTAAATTATCAGATATTGCATAGGACTGACATCTTTTTCTTCTGTGGCAAGTTGGAGCTTGATGCCATAGTGCCCTAGATTGTTATGTACTTGTCTTTGCTGCAGTAGGACTGTGTGTGATTGGCAGACACCTGTGTTTTTCATGTCTTTCACTTCATTCTAAGTGGGCCGACACACAACTGGGGTGATTGCTTAAGCTTGTGTACATCTTGCTCTACTCACTAATGTCTTTTCCCTCTATGTGAGTCTGGTTTGTTTTGTTTAAGAGTGATTTGTGACACACTGACTGAAGTAGGCTTCACTGGTGGATTTGAATGGACTGTATTTAGGTCAAGAGGTGGAGCCCAAACCCAGATCAGGGGGAGCTCTTGGTTGCCGTAGGGTGTAGGGGCATAAACTGTGATATAAGTACACTACAGTCCTACATTACTCAAACATTACCTGTCTAAATATGGTATAAGTACTTCTGCTGAGGACTGTGCCTTAAATCAAATTTTGATTCAGTCATTTCTTTTTGTCCATGATATGCTTGTGTCTTTTTAATCCAGTTAAAGAAGGTAAAAGATTTGGAGCAGAGTTCTGACTTTTTTAGGAAGAAATTTGAGAATATTTTTGTTAAATGATACTACAAGTCTGTATTATTTATGTTCAGATAATTCATGTTTTATTTATTTTCTAATAAGTAACTGGATCAAAATTTTTAATCAGTCAATATGAAGAAACATATATACATTTTTTTGTCATATTGTCCAGTCCTAGTTCTGGTTAATAAAATCTTTGGCTACACAGCAGTAAACCTTTGCCTTTTTTTTTTTTTTGTATCTTTTTTTGAGCAACACTGTTAAATGCTAATGGCTGCTGCAAAGCTTCCCTCTTCAAGGCATCTACATGTTTATGCTATTTTTTCATCTGTTCTCATGTAGTTGCATAAGTTACAAGAGCAGTGCATGCATATTTTAGTTGCAGTTGTGTTTGCCCCTTAGTGTCAGCTTTAATAGTAGTGTGGTGTGATTATTTACAGGTGATGGTAAATGGTGAGAAGGAGCGGGTGACGCTGCTGTTTATGAAGCTGGCCAGTAGGGGCAGCGTGGACACTGTGGCTCAGCAGATGGCCGCTCACCCTCAGTATCTGGAGAGCTTCTTGCGTACACAGCACTACATCCTGCACATGGACGGCCCGCTGCCACTGCCCTACCGACATTACATCGCCATCATGGTTCGTGAATAGACCATGAAAAACTAATTTAGTTTCATGGCTATACATGTTTGAGCTTACTTTGTGTCTCTAATGCAGGCGGCAGCTCGACATCACTGTAACTACCTGGTGCACCTGCACTCAGCTCAGTTCCTGAGGGCCGGAGGAGACCCTCTGTGGCTGCACGACCTACAGGCCGCTCCGGCTCGGCTGCGCCTTCTGGACCAGATCAACAAAGTCCTGGCCCACCAACCGTGGGTTACATCCTGTGCACACATCCAGGTACATGTCTGAGACTGTTGTCCCAAATGAAAATACTTTTGAAATAAATTTAGCCCTCTAATTCTCTCTGGTGTCCAGGCACTGCTGAAGTCTGGTGAGCAGTGCTGGTCTCTGGCTGAGCTGGTGCAGGCTGTGGTGATCCTGGCCCACTGTCATTCACTTTGTTGCTTTGTGTTTGGGTCTGATGCCGAGTCAAACTGTGCCTCATTCTCCAAATCTCCCACTGGTTCTTCGCCAAAGTACTGCTCTTTTGATGCTGCCAATGGCAACACCAATGTGCCTCCGTCTATGACCCCGCCCCCTGACCTCATAACACACCGGAGGGTAACGAGAGCCTTCTTCAGCTCATGCTTCTGTTAAATTTTATAACCTAGTATATACTAGTAACTATGTGTAACGGCTGGTAATTTAAAGAGTATTTTGCCTCTTCTTAGTCTCTAGACTCCAGCAGTGACATGACGGGTTTAAAGGAGAGGATTCAGAAGTCTCAGGAGGAGTGTGAGAAGAGAGAGGAGCGGCTGATGCAAACACAAGCTCTCCAACAAACTGGTGAGCAAAAACACCAGAACTGGACTCAAACAGATAGAGCATTACTCAGGTTATATACACTGATGACCTTCATAGACTAGACTTACTGACACTTTATCTTCTCTTAGACCTAGAAGAAGAGGAGGAGATAATCTGCTTCACAGACTCATCCCGTTTTATCACAGACCCCGACTTCTGCTATCAGGAGTTTGCCCGGCGAGACGACGACCACTTTCAAGTCTTCAGAGTTCAGGTCCAAACTCTTCACATAATAACATGTTTGAAGACGTCTTTCATATAAACTGTAACTGTAACTCAAAGGGCTTTATTTAATTGAAATGTGTTCTGTTTCTTGGTTTTGCAGGACTATTCATGGGAGGACCATGGCTTCTCATTGGTTAATCGATTGTATTCAGATATTGGGCACCTTTTGGATGATCGATTTCGAAGCGTGGCCACTCTCCCCTCTTTGCACAGTCATGACCTGAGAAGGGCAATCTGGAACTACACGCATTGTGTTTTAGGAATACGGTGAGTGTAATCTCAAGAGACTGAATGCAGTTTTGGTCTTTTATAAACCTTTTGTGTACATTTGTGGCTGAAGGTATGATGATTATGATTACGGAGAGGTGAACCATCTTTTGGAGCGAGACTTGAAGTTCTACATCAAAGCAGTGGCTTGTTTTCCAGACACCACCAAGACCTCAGTGTGCTTGCTCAGTTGGACCTCACTAAAACCTCCAGAACGGGTATGAAAAACATATTAGTCTCACAAAGGAGGGTGTGTTATGTGAAAACTTGAGAGTTTTTTTACATCAACTTATTATTTTTTTTTAATTCAGTTTATTGTAATGTTATTTTTAACAGTTCTCATTTTCTGAATCAGCACTTTTGTAAGTGCTGCTTTTAAGCATGGTCCTGAAACAATCAAAAGTTAGGTGGAATGAAATTACTGTGAGGTGTGTAGGACATTCGCAGGATGCACAGTGCCACCTTCTGGACAAACATTTGTACTACGGTGTATTCACAATGGGTGGATGAATTTAGCTTACTGTTGCACTGGATTAGCTTTGCAGTTTAGAAGATATTATTATGATTATTCATAATGGAGTCACCTAAACTCAGCTCAATGACAAGTACTGTTGCATTTTTTTAATTTAGGTTTCATATGCTAAAACATTGTTCTACAGGCTAGTAGTCTTAAATGTGGCAGTGTATGTCTAATGGATATTGAGAGTATAAATAAATGGCTTCCTGGAGTTTTAACACTCATTTAAATGATCAGATACACTATATACTGTCTATGATACACATGCAGGCTTCTGCCGCCAGCACAGTGTCACATCATCACATTTTAGAATCTGAAAATGACCTTTTCTGTTTCTGTGCCACTCAGATACATGTGAATCTGTTAATAATGGAGGCGCGGCTGCAGGCGGAGCTCCTGTACAGCCTGCGGGCCATCACGCAGTACATGATCCTATGAGGGGGACAAGTCTCCACTCCAGCGGTACGGATGCCTACACAGCACACTTGGGCCCACATGGGACAACAGCAGCACTTTTGGGGAGACATGGCTTCATGAATGTTGCTCTTTTTTATTTAAACTGTAGTGTGCCACAACTGTCTGCTAATAACTGTTGTGTTGTCAGACATCTGGGCATGATCAAATGTGCAATTCGAACTAGTTCTACTTTTTTTGTTTATTTTCATGTAGCAATGGCCAAGAGTCCTTTTTAAATGACTATTACTGATGTTTTGGCCTGAAATATCTTTTTCTATAATTTGAATGTCAATGGGAGTAGAGGTGGAGTTCGTTTTCGACAATCCTCGTCCATATTTTGGTGAAGGACTGGGACATCTATTGGACTGTTGTCAAAGACATAGATTTAACCTGATTTACCAAGACTTTGTAAAAATTCTGACTAGATCTAATGCATCACTATAGTTACTTTTATTAAAATGCACTTTTAAACTTTATATATTTATATTAAAAACAAACTTGCATTGAAAGTTTATCACACTCCAATGCAAAGAAGTGATTTGGACATCTGACTATTTGATCTGAAGCAAATTTTCTTTTTCTGAAAAAAAAAAAAAAAGTTATTAGAAT
>CM057100.1:14900014-14945014 GCA_029959045.1 Taenioides sp. WSHXM2023 | reverse complement strand
TGAGGAGAAGCTGGACCCCCGGGGCAACAGTGTGGAGGCAGAGGGCAGGGGCGTGGGGGGTGCAGGGGGAGCAGTACTGGGACTGGCTCCTCCCTGAGCGTTCATCAAAGTAAGGCCATCAATCAGGTCCAACTCCTCCATTAAGGTCTCTGTAAGAGTCGGGGTGGCATATCGCCCCAAAAGGCTGTCATCAGGCAGGTTATCGTCCTCTTCCTGTCCTGGTGCAATGGGGGACAGGCGGCCACTCAGTGTGCTGGCATTAGAGCTGGTGCGGGGTCTGAAGGTGGTCCACATGTCTGGATCATCCAGACTGCCCCGTGATGATGGGCTATTGCTGTTCACTCCCCATTTGGAAAACTGCTGGGAGGAGTTTGGACTGTCAGATCGTGCTGAGGCTCCATTACCCTCTGTCTGCAGTGTTGCCCCAGAAGTAGACAAGCCTGCGGCGACTGCCTGCTTCTTGGTTTGCTTTGCACGCATGCGGCTCTTCAGTAGCTTACTGCTGTTGTCCATGGATGCTGCTCTGCGCCGAGGAGCTTTCCCAGTTTTACCTCCTTCTGGGTTGAGCATCCACCACGAACTTTTTCCAGTTGACTCATTGTGCACTCTCAAAAACTTGTTGTGGAGTGATAAATTATGGCGGATTGAATTCTAGTAATGACAGAAAAAAAGGGCAAGAGATAAATACAAAACAAATAGAATAATAAATACATAACTACTGCAACAGTAATAATTGATTTTGCTCACATTTGCCTGTTCTCCACAGAAAATTGTAAAGTTATATTATACATCTAAATATTTTTATTGTAACCCTAGACATAATAATACTGCTAAAAGTAGGCTTGTTTTCCACTAATTATAAAATAATATAAATTACCTTCCAGCCTGCAGAGCTATTGCTGTCTCCTTTGTCTCTAAAATAAGGCACTGTTTTCACCATCCACTCATAGATCTGGGCCAGGGTAAGCCTCTTCTCAGGTGAGTTCTCAATTGCCTGACTAATCAGATCTGCGTAGCTCTGGTTTCCCCACGCGTTGCGGCGTGATGACCCTTTTCGGGGTGTTGCTGCGCCCCCTCCCGCGCTGGGTACGAGCCCACCCTCTGCTGCCGCCACGGACTTTTCATATTCGGGTGTGACTTGCTGCGTCTCAGGCTTGTCCTCGTCGGCTGGCGGGGTACCGGTAGCGGACTCACTCCCTTCGGTGCCTTCGGCTTTTACAACAGAGATGTCCGGTCTGGGCAAGGGCCACGTGCATGACCGCGGTCTACTTTGGGGCTCAAAATCTGGGTCAATCTGGGGCGCGTTTGACTCCTCCATCACGGCCCAATGCAATTCCTAATTTAAAAGTAGAAGCCACTCAAAACATGTACCTATAATTTTAAAGCGTATAAAAACTATGATTTAGTGATGGGTGTAAACAATGAGTCCACGAAAAAGACGTAATAATCTGACCACACCAATCGCTCCAGTTAATCCTCAGATTGAAGATTAGGGAACCCAAATAATCTCCTTAATAGTAACTATCATAAAGCTTCCTATATAGAGTGTATGAGAGTCTCTTTGTTTGGATAAAATAAACAGCGACCGTGGAAACGCGCATCTGGATGGCTTAGGCTCACATTAAATGAATGGAAAAAGTTCAAGCCACTGCCGCATCTAACAGAAAGGAGAGAAAAATATCCAAAGTAGAATTAAATGAACAATAAAATACACGTGAAAGTGATCTTGAAAATGATTAGTTTTCCCGCAGAAAAACTAAGAAGTATATTTGTACAGTACAGAACGGCCTTACAAGGATTAACAGGCTACTGTTACAAAGGAGCTTCTCAGGGTGCCCCAGTCAGTCTCCACTTGTAAACAACTCTATGTCTGGTCTGTCTGTCAGTAACTTAACGTTAAATTCCACGAAGAAAAAGTAAGAAAACCCACAGTGTGGTATGGATGGAGCAGAGCGGATACTAGCAATATGTTAATGACTGGTGTATTAGCTAAAAACAAAGTATTTTAAAAAAAAAGGTTGCCTTCATTCTGAGTGGACCCTCGCAATTGATTCCAAGTAAACATCTACTTATGAGATACAGGTATGAATCTTCGATCTAGTCCGCATAACCAGTCCGAGTCTCAGGTCTGTACAATCCGCCACATTGCGAACTGGCGCATGTCACCATCTGCCATGTTTCTCCACTCTGCCGCGGCACGATGCGCCAAGAAGCACTTAGAAAAGCATTTCGACTGAAGACCTCTGTTTGGTTCTTCTCCTTCTCCACGTCTCAAAACTACAAAGTATTTGTGAGAGCGTAAAGAAAGAGTAAAGCCGTTAAGGGGCCGCTTCCCACCACTTTCGGTCGTCAATCGCCGCAGTTTGAAAAGAGCACGATAGCCGCGGTAATGTTAGCCGCTTAAGCTCCTGCTACTCCAGAGTTTGCATTCCGCGAAAAAACTCGAAAAACACTTCACAAACTTCCTCCAAGTAGTAGTCTTTCTCCACTGGTCAGATTTGATAAACTTATATTCGCAGATTTTATCCCGTCGTCCACTTCTATGCCGATTTTGACTTGTTTTGTTTTGTTTTGACTCGAGGCGAAGACTCCCTTCTGACGTCTGTTTACCACTGTCAGGCAACACGCTGTACGCATGCGCATTGGGGGCTTCTGGGAAACTGAGTCACAGCGCTCAAGTAAACACAGCGAAGGACTCAAATTGTAGTTGTACCAGCGCATTGCATAATACTTCACGAAAGTAGGCAGCTCAGACACGCTTAAGAGTAAGGTCATTAGGTAACTGAGGCCTACTATTAATAGTTAACTCATTAGTTAAGTTGGGCTTCCACATTGACAAAGTTTGAAAATCTGTGCAACAGCCGAGGTGTTCAAGTTCAAGTAGCCTGTGCAAGATGACAAAAAATAAGCTCGTACTTTTCTTCATATTGATCAATCACGATTTTCGATTGCATTTTATTTTGGCTATTAAAAGCCAATTAAAACATATTAATCTTTGATCATTGCCATTTAATTCAAGAAACATAGCCATATTTTGTCCTCCAAAGTCTGAACTATGCTCTAAACCACATTTTGGTATTCTAGATGTAGACCCACGTGTTTCATTGATGATTAGAAATGACTAAATCTCTCTCTAAAGTTTTATTTTCACAGATCTAAGTGGTCTGCTTCAGCAACTGTTTAATTTAGACTTAGATTTTATTCTGTTCAAGATCAGTCATCTTCACTACATCCACTGAGATAATGCTATTTCACACTTTCCTAGGCTATATAATACTTTCATACCAAGCCAAGTTGAATATGGATAGGCCATGTTCATATGACACAGCATACTTTCATCTTTGAAGCAATTAATACACATACATAACACTTGAATTCAGGGTCACAATTAGGGGTGTGCAAAAATATCGAAATATCAATATATCGTATTGTTTCATGTGATGATATAGTATCAATATTGTGGGCTGCTGTATCAATATATCATTAAGAGTATTTTTTTTTTTGGGGGGGGGTATTTTTTTACTAAATTATTTTGTTACAGTGCTACAGTTTTGTTGCCTGTTTAGAGGAAGGAAACACGTTTATGCAACACATCTGACATATTCACTGTTTCGATGATTTAAATGGGTGTGCTTCATATTCACTTTGCACAAGAAGTGGTTTAGCAAGACTTTTAGTCTCACAGCTATGATTTAGCCATTATGTTTTATTGAACCGTATTGATCTGATTTGAAATATATTATATTGAATCGTATTGAATGGAAAGCTCACTGTATGGAGATACATATCGTATCGTTACCTATGTATCGAGGTATGGATCATATCGGCAGCTTCTTAATGATACCCAGCCCTAGTCATAAGTCACAGGTGTGAGATTAGTCAGTGGCTCATTCAGAATTAGCTGGTTCTAAATTTTACTCAATGCCCATGTGTTTTTCCCATTAAAAACTAAATCTAAAAAAAAACCCTGTTCAAACAACGCACTGGTCTTTAACCCCAACCATTACAGATATTACTGAACTCTGCTGTACATGCACTCTCCTATACTGTGTTTTGTGTAGTAGTAGTAGTAGTAGTAGTAGTAGTAGTAGTAGTAGTAGTAGTAGTAGTATCAATCAATCAATCAATCAATCAATCAATCAATCCATATCAAAGTTTATTTAAAAACAATTCACAGAGTACAAATAAAAACAACAGTCAATCACAAATCAACCAATGCAATCATGGAAGGAAAGCTTCACTGCCACACAAGAATAACCCTTTCTTCCGAATAATGATTTATTGAGTTTTGAAAGTACAGTGACCAAACAGCAGCAAGCTCACACCAAGCTCATCAAACTGTAAAATCCAACAGTTCAGGTAACTCTATTGCGACAGTGAGCTTTTCTCACTATCCACAGAAATTAAGAGCATTTCTAAGTCCAAAATGTTCACTTTGTTTCTTTTCTTCTTTTGTCTTTGACCAAAAAAAGCATGTGAGTGAATACGTGAGTGTGAATGATATTTATTATCTAAGACCTTTAAAAGCCTAACCAGGACCAGAGACTGCAAATCAGCCTATAGTATTTTGTAGAACAGGGGTTTGCAAACCTTTCTGAGAGTGGACCTCAGTCCGCCGTACATCACCTAAAAGCCACGGGCCACTCCTTTGAGGACTGTGAGGTCCAGATCTTGGCCAGAGAAAAGAACTGGTTTGAGAGGGAAGTTAAAGAGGCTATTTTTGTCAAGAAAGAAAATCCTTCCTTGAACAGAAATGGGGGTCTCAGACATCATCTTTCTCCCATTTATAACTCTATCCTCAAACCTAAATCAAAACAAACAAAGAAAACAATAAGGCAGCCAGGTCTAGTCCAGAGGTGTGAAAAAAACACCCATTATGGCCCTGAATGGTTATGCTAACAAGACCCCACACATATTTAGTAGGCCCATCTAACTAACAGAAACTGTAAATAAATAGGTGTGGTAGTCTCAGAGTAATTTCATTGTAGTTAGCTCCTTCCTTCAGGCAGATATAAGGCAGTGTCCACCAGCATCTGACCAGAACTGAAGAAGCAGCTTGGATGAGCTGCGGAAAGTATTCGAACAAATAAACTTTTGTCCAATTGACAAACTGAATTTCTCCTTTTGCCTTTTTGAGGACAGGGACCACCTGAGAATTTAAAATCATGTTCATAACATAAATTTGATTAATTTATCTTTAATTTATCTTATTTTAATTTGTTGGTGTAGTTCTTTCCACCAAAAACACAGGTTTGGGATTGTATCATAAGAAATTGTAGAAGTGTTTTCATAATTGATTACCGGAACGCCACCTTGAGAACCACTGATGCCGGGTACGTTTACCTTTTTGGTGGCAATTCAAAAAATATATTGACAATATTTTGAGAAATAGCTTACATTAATACATGAACAAAAAGGGGAAGATTAATCACAGTGGATGGTGATGAAAAATAAGATGGTAGTTAAACAAAAAAACGATGGTTTCTGATTGAGGACATCAATTCCCAGTCACCTTTGCGGGAGCATCTGTGTTTACAACTAGCTGACTTCCGGTATTTTTTTCGCCTGTTCGAGCAATACACAGATCCATTTAATCGTGCTACTTTCGATGTTTTACTCATAGAACACGACAACTACGTGGTTGTCATCTTATCTTGATGCCAGTTTTCACAATTGTAATCAAATGCAGGTGAGAGCGATCGAATAAAGCTGGGTATTTTTGTGTGTTAGCAGATTAGCTTTCAGTTAGCATTCACTAAAGCAGCTAACAGCGAACTCAAAGACCAAACCTTTAGATGCTCGGGGTTCCCTGTAGAACTGTGTTTTTGTGTAATTATTTTAGAATATGTTTGACTGGTTTTGTTTATTGGGGTATAAAGAAATATACCAATTGCCTTGCTGCCCAACTCAAAACAATGTGTCTGCCCGTTAGCTTTGAAGGCTGTCGTTGTTACTTGCCCTCAGCATTTAGTTAACCTTTTACAAAGGTTTTATGATTCCTATTGGTTTATAATTCTGAAACCATACGCTAATTCTGGGTTGCAGCTAATTGACAAATGTGAACAAAGCTGTTTCTAGAAAACCTAACATTAATTAGGATAGTGTTTTGTAAATGTTCACCGGTCACGTCATTTAACACATTTGCACATAGGAAAGACGTCAGTGACATTGCTATTACAGATTTACTAAGACTGTTTTACTACTTATGTGTATGTACACATGTGTAAAATCCACTAGTCTGTCTGCATGCAAACTTCTAACAGGCTATTTGGTAGTCATTTCCATCCATAATTTCCAGATAATGTGACAGTGCATTAAAGATGTTGTAGTACCAGCTTGTGAAAACTGTGTGTGTTGTTTGTGTTTTTTGTGTTAGGGCTCTAGCCCTCTCTAGCAGCTGAAGCACTCAGACCTGCCCTGTCTGCACATCATCTACCACCTTCATCCTGCCTCAACCATGACCAGCCAGAGAGATCTAGACATGGTAAGCTCCAATGATTTTTGCATGATATTATATGTAATGCAGCACATAACATTGGTTGCTGTTGTGATACGTCTCAATTTTTGGACAAAGGTTTCTTACTACAAGTATCTATCAGGGCTCAAACATATACACATATACGCTTTTTACATAAGAAACAATAATAGGAAGTAGTGAGGACGTATCAATTGCAGTTTTTGAGGGGGTTGGTTGCTGGAGTCCATGGATTAGCAACTGTCTATAAACAGTTGACTACTGCGCCTCTAACACCATCTGTCTAATCTCAGTTAAAACTGTGTCCTACTTTCCTTTCAAGGTTTTGGTGCCAATTTGACCCTCATATGTCCAGGTCACTCTCTATCCCAAAATGGTCATGTTACAATTATTATTTATTTTATAATATAACTACTAATACAATAATATAACTTTATAATGTAACCAGTATAACTACAATATGTATAATATGTACCTCTTTTATGCCTACTTAAAATGATTGAAATCAACATTTATATTTACATTTATTTTGTGCATGTGGCGTAAAGTTAAAATGCTCAAAGTAAACATATATGAGACAATAAAAAAATGTATGTAGGAATGTATTAACCGTTCATCTCAGATGTAGGTGGCTGCCATTTGTAGCCAGGTAGATCTGACACTGTTTTTATTTTGCTGGAGATGAAAGGTGAAAATGGGGGCAGAGCTTGGTAATGATGACATGGATGTGCAACCCCACATTAAGGTTATCTGGTTTGAGGGGGGAGGGGTTCATAAAGGCAGATTGTATTTGTAAACAGCTCAGAGTTGGGGCATCCCTGACGTCACACCCTGTGGATCTCTTTGTTCTCCCCTCTGTGATTTGTGATTTAAGAAAGTTCATGTCTGTAGAGGGAATTAATTCCCTTAATCTATTTGATGTCATGAAAATTCCTGTTTAATTTCTGTTGTTAGTAAAACATTATTTTATGGCATACATGTAATTGTAATATTGAATTCTGAAGTGAGCAACTTTTCAATATATTACCTAAACTTAATCTTGCTAAATTAAGTTGATTATGGAACATTGTAATTAAAATAACATACCAAACATTTCTGCTTTTAACAGGCTTAAAAAGTATGAGATGGTTTCTGAAAATACCTAGAGGATAATATCTGAAGAAACGCCCTTTATAGTTGCACCTGCCTTGTAATTGTGATCAGAAGACCCAGAACTGTCTGGAACACCAGGGTTTTTTGCATGGGCCAACAGCCCACAGAGAGAATGGTGTGTAGTTGGCTCTAAACTAAAGGACTAGTGTTCTTGCTCCCACCCCTGTCTGTTATGCCCCACAACAGGGGCTCACTTCAGCATAAGCCTGTAGAATGAATGGATGGAGAGCTGGTGTGAATAAATGTAATTAGATTGGAATGCCTATCTATTTACAGCCACATGAAGGTCATCTCCTGCCTGGCCAGGTTAGACTAAGCACAGGGTGAGATCCCTCCACTACTAATGATGCACTAAAATGTTTCACTGTGTGTTTTAGGTGCACCTTCGCCTTATCCTAGTCAGTGGAAAAACACAAGACTTCACTTTTTCTCCAAATGATTCGGCTACAGACATTGCTAAGCATGTGTTTGAAAACTGGCCTGCAGGTATGTATCTTGTTATGATAGTATACATGTATTTGCGTGTTTTTCAACTATTATTTATGACACATTGGCTAAAGATGCACATCTTATTATTTGACAGGATGGGAAGAGGAGCTTGTGAGTAGCCCTAGTATACTGCGGCTCATTTTTCAGGGACGCTTCCTTCACGGTAACGTCACTCTGGGAGGTAAGTTCTCATTACAGTTAACTAAGTATCATTCGAAAGATGAGACAATTGCATTTTAAGGAGAATTGTGGTCTGTTCTTGACCTAAAGTATGTATATCCACATGTACTGGAGCATTCCTGAATGAGTTTGGACATGAGACAGAGAGCCCCTGTTGTTGTTATAGTAACAGTTGTCATGGCAGATCTGTGGATTGTTCTTGTGGTATCTTTAATCTCTTTAAATGGCTAACACCATGAACTCTGCACCCAGAGCTCTAACTCCAACAACCTCACACATGCTTTTTAAGTGTACTGTACTTATTTTTGTTTCTACATTTTTTGTTTTTATTTCAAGCTCTAAAGCTACCTCCTGGACGAACTACAGTAATGCATTTGGTGGCCAGAGAGACTCTTCCAGAGCCCAACTCTCATGGTAAGATTATTCCTTTCTCTTTAAAGTCTACTTTAGTACAGTGACTTTCTGTAGGAGGATTTACAGCACATTTTGTTAACAATCTAGTTATTGTGAAAACTTTTACTGTTTCATGGTGCTAAATCACCTCTCAGTTTAGCAGTGAGCCATGAGTGAAAGTTACAAACCTGGACATAAAATCTCAACTATCTAAATCATATGTTTAGAGTTTGTATTGAGTACTCAAAATTAGGTACTTGGACTAGTTTGAGAAAAAAGTGGGATCAGTGCATTCTTTGTACATTTTATATTTTAATTATATTGGCAGCATTTGTATTCTACAAATTGTAGCTAGAATTGTAATCTTACGGCAACCGTATGTAAGATTTTTATTTCAAATTCCATACACATTACCTAACTGTGTCTCCAGATATGAGGCAAACATGTTCAAATCAAATATAGCTTTCAGTGATAACAATTCTAATGCAGATTATTATTATTTACAAAAACATAAGGCATTATATCCTATTTATTTATGTTATAATTTGGTATCTTGGTTCTCAAGATGATTATCCAATAAGAAAGCAGAATGAACCTCACATGATTTGGGTTGCCAATTTAAATTCTGAAATCCAGTTCTCTGATGTGAATTCTTACTATCTAAACCCTAGCACCTGCAGCCAATCATTAATCAGTGCTAGTGTAGCCTCTGCAGCTCAGTGGATGAATTTTGGAGCTTCTGAGCTTTGACATGAGTCATGCTGTGTATGTGTCCTCTATCTGCAGGTTAAGACACTGGCAACCTAGATTCAGTTGTGGCTGTGGCAGAGTGCGGGCTACATACAGTTCCTTTAATGCCTGTCTCTGCTTCCTGTACTTGTAGGTCAAAGAAACAGAGAGAAAACCACAGAGAGCAACTGCTGCCTCCTCTTCTAAAGCCGTCAGACCTGCATACATCCAGCCCTGTTCATTCTCTGCACTGGCACTCACTCTGGAGTCCAGAGTCGGGCTGCAGTCTCATCTGCTTTAGCGTAACTCTTCTCCAAAGTTTGCTTTTGGTGCCAACATGGTAACAGCATTCACCTTTTACTAGAAGAACCTTTTATTCAAAGATTAAACCACAATGGACCCGTTTGCAGCAGGACACATTTCAAAGGTCTACAGTGTAGCTGCTGACAACTGATCTGTGGAGGTTGTGTATCTAACCCTGGCTTCTTCTCATATTGATGTCCTTCACCTTTACAGAGCGGTGTTAATCCTCTATGGCACTTCATCATTTAACGTAGTGATTTTACATTTGAGTAACCAAGATAAAATGTGCCATTCTTCTTGAACTCTTTCTACCCCTGCTTATCGTTCCATTCTGCATTGAACACATTTGGCGGGAACGTGACCAGGAATGCCCAGTGGATGTGCAAGCTGGTAACTGACAGCAGCCATCTTTGGGAGAGATTAAAAAGGCTGAAGATGGAGTTTTTCTCATGGGCCATTTGATGTGGCAATCTCACCTTTGGCTAAGACTTAATGAAATATTCTTTATTGTGTAAAGCCGATGAGGCAGGCCAGTTAAACGCAGACAGAAGAAGCAGCATTTGAAGATGGGAGTGTGGGAACATGGACAATAACTAGAGGAAAATCATGGTAGACATCCTTCTCTACATTTGAAACGCTGTCTTTACTTCTTGTTTGCCTTTTATTGTGGAATTCATTAATATCATTAATATAAAATTGAAATATACATTTTAATCTTGTGCATAGGTATTTGTTGAATTTTTGTGTGACTGTGTGTGTGTGGAAGTGAGCCTGGCGTAGTGAAATGCATGTGACACTGTACAGTGAGGGCATGTGGTCTTAAAATGGTGGTGCACCGGGAAAAAGATGGAAACCTCTTGATTCCTTCCACTGAGTGTCTTGGGCTTTGTGTTTGTTGTCACTTTGTGTCACTGCTATGAAGTTTAGCTCTGTATGAACCATGTAAAGACTAAAATGCAAAGAGGTAAACAAAAGCTTGTATTATAAATTAATAAATCTATAAATACAGCATTTTTTGTTAAGATTATTATTTTCAAGGCTATACAATG
The DNA here is from genome assembly GCA_029959045.1 of Taenioides sp. WSHXM2023. Lineage (NCBI taxonomy): Eukaryota > Metazoa > Chordata > Actinopteri > Gobiiformes > Gobiidae > Taenioides > Taenioides sp. WSHXM2023. Next base: position 14,934,244 of record CM057100.1, on the reverse strand, counting down.
ACAAAAGTAACATCAATCAAAATAAACCTATTTTTACAGCACGTTAAATTAAGTCACTTCTGGAATCTACAGTTTAATATTGTTCTGCATTTTTGGGTATTTGAGTATTTAGCCTTGACAAGCAGTATGTTTGATGATTTTATGTTGTACACAGACTGTAATGAGGCATATTTCACAACAACGGGTAATGTCCTTTAATCTAAACATAGCCTTTCTAGGTTAATTCACCTCTGCATTTCTTAGCCTGACGTAGTACCAGGGATTGTCCTCAAGAGGGCACTAAATCTTATGAAGCCGAAATAATTCAGGAGGTACTGACACCAAAATAAAAACTGCACACTACTCCAATCTGACACATTCCAGTTAAACACAAAATATAGTAACTTAAATATGTGAACATAAAACAGACATATGAACTACCACACAAAGTACGCAACATCAGTGTATTGTTTGCTTTATGTGTTTATGGTTTAATAATTTTGCCATTTATGGCTGTAATTCAGAAGTGAAAAGTTGAAAATGTTTTATATCCTTCTGTTAGCTCAGGCCTCTTGTCCTATGTTCCTGTTGGAATAAACCTCTTATTTTTTACTGTTTTTGACCAGTCCTCAGAATTTCCTCTATTTTGCTGCCAGTAGACGATATACTCGAAGTGTGCAGAGCAGATTTTTCAGCAGCTCTCTCTTCACTTTCTGCTTCAGGAATCTGCTTCTGACGTGTAGCTGCACGAAGTCCATTTTCCAGTTGACGCTGAGTCGTTCAGGACAAGTCAGCCCTCTTCTCTCCTGTCTCAGACCTTATTTTATTTCTTTCTGATTGTACACACGTGCAAGGAAATTTTTAGCAAAAATGGGCAAACCAAAGTGGCAAAGACATAAAAGAGAAAAAAAAGACTACAAGTTATTTTAAAAATAGCTGAATTTTATTTTCCAATCCAAATGCAGCTGTTAACCTATTTTAAAAATCCATTGATTAATTGAGCCATGTCACCAAGTGTTTTTGAAGATCAGACCAAATATGAAATTATTGAGTTATCTGATTTATGTTGGCCATGTAAATGTACCCAGTGTCTATGCTACAACACGTTTGAAGTGGCAAGTGGTATCTTGAGCTTGTTTGAATATTATTAGATTTTTTGTGATTTCATTCTGGACTTGCAGCAGCTGTATATAAAAGGCACATATACAGCCATTTTTCTCTCAGCTTAAATAGCGGTACAGTCTTTGAGTTGTGCTGACATGAGTGATTTATGTTTTTCCCAAAGTCAGTGTTGATGTGATTAAGTGCAGTTCCCCTTGTTGTTGAGTCTGCACTGGTCATGGACAGGGGCTGCATGCCTTAATCAACAGGGGGTGTGATCTATGTGTTTTCATCTGTCCTGGTATTTAGTACAGACAATGCAGAGCTTCCTTTCACAGCTTCTGAGCATTTCTTATCAGGCCCTATTAAAACCATCTGTGAGCCCACACATAGTAGAGAAAGAGTCTGCCAAAGCAGCTCCCATCAGTTATGATTTATAGTTTAGGGTTTAAGTGGCATTTTCTTGAAATTTGACTTAAAGGTTAAAAGGTTCTATCTGCTGAGAGACAAGGGAGGTTTTACAAGATTTTTCTGTCCAAACTAGACTAAAAACAATCAAAACCTGCAGAGAAACTACATTAAATTAAAATCTGCAGTGATCTTAAGTAAAAGGTATAGGCATTAACTAGGGCTTAGAATCAGAGTCCCTCACAATTTGATATGACACACGATAAGAACCACATATATTTTTTAAAACAGTATTTGTTAAGATAAAGTATGCATTATGAATGATAACCAAAAGAACTGATATGTCAAAATGTGTAGTATAAACAAGTTTCCTTTCTCTAAGCAAACCACAAAATTGTAGCACTATCACAAAATAATTTTATGAAATAAGCCATCTGTAGGAACGATTCCAGCTCCTACAAGCAAGCAAGCAAAACACCCACAGTGTCTGTGTACACTTGTATGTGAATGTGTGTTTGAATGGGTGAGTGGTTTCTTGCACTTTGAGTGCCTTAAAGGTGGAAAAATGCTATATAAAAATGTGACCATTTACCATTCACTGTATCACCATATTTAGTATCACGATATACTGATATTTTGGTGTTTATATCACAGCCCTAGCCATACATAACTGAAAACCACATTCAGTCATTTTATCTTTACTACCAAACACAACCTAAACTATGTCAGAATGTGTGCCTTACTTTTGTCTGTCTTTCTTTGTCCACACCTGAGGTCTGCTCTGCTCTGAGTCCAGTCCCTTCAGTGGGTCAGTGTGAAAACATACACACTCACGCAGAGGTTGAATTAACACAGTGGGGCATCACCAAATGAGCTGCTCCTGCCCTGACTCCTTATGCTGTGCCTGTCTCTCCTCATCTCCACACTCTTCTCTCAGAGTAATGGGCAAATGACACATGCAAATATTATCCCAAGAGGGAAGGTTTTTTTTTATAGTGCTTTGTCATTCAAATGGACATCACAAGTGGACAATAATATGAGATGACACGGAGGGCAAGAGGAGTGTATAATGGGTAGGATCTATAGTTTCAGTCTATTTAAACACAAAGTTTTATGCTTTTTCATAATAATAAGACTGACTAAACTAATTTTGTTGTTCATATTTTTCAGTGAAAGTAAGTAGAAATAACTTTAACCAACATAAATATAGGCTCTGCAACTGCAGATGTGGGCTGCACAGTGGAAGTCACGTTTCAATGAAATACCCACACAGATGTTAAACTATACAGATGTTAAAACTATATTCATGTGGATTAAGTCATATAATTACAAAAAATATTCCCACAAACCAGCATCTGCAATATGCCAGTTTTAAGATGTTCACTTTCTGACACATTCTGACCTACCATCCATTTTAAACTTCGGGCCATTTATGGGATCACATGCAGAATCTGAGTGCGTCCTGCTAACAAATTATAGAACCTGAAATACACCTGTTGTTATAAACCTTGAGTACACAATGGGAATTACATTGTGCCATTGTAAAAGCCACAGTTAGGCCCAAAGCACTGAGACAGTGAATTGTCTGAGTGAGTGCAGTGTTTGAGGTGGTTTCTACGGTATCTGCAAATATGGCTGCTCTTCACATTTATGGCTGCCTTTTCTCCCACTTGTTGCTGTGTTTATGTTGTTCATTAAGGCATCAGGATGGTTTACAGTTCATTGGTCGTTTTTACTGCCTGCTGGAGCCAGGACTGTGATTCCAGTTAGTGAGGGATCAGATAGGGGTCAGAGCCAGACCGCGGGGGTAGAGCGCACTGCCCGGTCCGACTACATTACAGCTCTTATCCACACTAATGGGATCTCTTAGTGGGGAATCCCGGGAGGATTAAGATACCTGGCCTCTCTCCCACGCGCCACTTATATGAGTGTTGCTGCTAAAAACTACCCTCCATAACCTGCCAGTGGTGAATATAGTGACCACAAACTTTCATTGTGTTAAAAATAGAATGTGCATAAATTTGGTTCTATTCGATTGATAATAAAATAAGAAACACAGTCCTAAAGGTGCACTGTGTAACTTTTTCACTGTTTATCTCCATGGAGATGTTATTGCTTTATCTGGAATGTGCTAAAATAGGTATTGGGCTTGTCTATTTCCATAAAAAACAAGCATGTGACACCACCAAGATAAATTACAGGCCAGATCTATGGAGAGGTGACCCCACTCAAAGTAAGAATACATGTATTTCAAGGTGTTTTTGAGCAATAAAAACAACTTGAACTGAATGAATACGTTTAATGCTGAACTGTGGAATATTCCAGACAAAGCAATAACATCATCACAGAGACAAGCAGGTGGCAGACCCTCCCCACAGAAAGCTACATAGTGCACCTTTAAATCTACATTCACAAGTTCTTTCATATTATGTTCATGTTATATTATATTGTAGTCGCAGTTTATTTCATCTGTATACTAAATCAACAAACAAAATTCATGTTCAAACAAAAGAGTTATGTACACACACCCAGACTGATAGAAAATGTGATTCTTGGACACAGTTGTAGCATGTTACAGCCTCTTTTTAACGTTCACGGTGAGAATATCAGGTGATGAAGGGTTAGGGTTAGCACTGAACCTTTGGACTATTGCACTTGAGTGATACTGTTGGATCAGGACTGGAGTTTCCCGGGGATGCAGCCAAAATCAGAACAAGCACTTTAGTGAAACCGTAACTTGGACAATGAATAAAAAACTGAGGGAGGATCAAGTCTCCTGTCTCTTTGTAGCAGCCTTATAGAGCTAACACACTAAATGCAGACAGTGAGTAATTTTTTAAGTTATCAACATAGCCACAGCTGTATAGGTCAGATTGTTTAGGAGATTTGTGCTGTTTAAAATCTTCATTGTGCTTGGTCACTGTTAGTGTCAAGCATGACTTAGCTCAGCAGGAGCCCGTCTGTCACATGGTCTGGGCCTCAGTAGTCTATGAAACCAATGTACACATATGCCGCCTGTCTGCAGTGTTTTTCTTAAGTCTTGAGACACTGTTTGATTGTAATTACTCTTTATCTTGTTATTGTTTTCTTGGTCAGCTGTGTCTTTATTCTGTCTTTAAACTGGCCACTTAAAACTTGACAAAAACAAAACATAAATTTAATCTCTTATTGATCCACATGTCTTATATTTGACTATGTTACAGAACCAATGCTAGTGATAATTATTTTTCAGAACCACAAAACAGAATATTGTATTATTTTTGCTATTCATCTGTGAGAACACAGCCTATAATACTGCTCTCCCAGGACACATACTAGGAGGTATCAACCACTTGGAGCTTTCTATCATGTTATAACAAATCCTCCATACAGTTTACAGTATGAGCCTATACAAGGCTCAGCCCCCAAGCCTATGGAGCCCATGCTCCTGCATGGCCATTTTTCATAAATATACAAAAGCAGGATATAAAATAGTATACTACAACTTCACACACCTAATGTGGAGTAGTTTAATTGCATAAAAATATCAAAACAATGAAAAGTATTGTGATCTACTTGTAAATATGTTAATACCACCTCTTTAAATTTTACATGGTACATTTAATGTTGCCCAGTCCTAGTTGTGGGACCTTAAACTGTCATCAAGGCTGTACCCACATAAATAAAACCCAGAGCTGCAGGGACAAGATTCATGAGTGGTGGCTTTCCGCGTCACCTCAGTGTTTGTGGTGGGACTTGGCGCCTGAATGGTTGTCCTTTGGTTTTGATGAACTCTCACTCTTTAAGCTGACACTCATTCAACACTCAGCTCTAAATTCAATAACACTGTATGGACACGGGCCCCTGCCTACAGACTTCAAACATAAGAGAAGAAATGCACAGTGTAAGAAAACTATACCTTGTGTTAACGGCATTACAACTGTCAAAATGTCATAGTAGAGTGTTATTATTTTTTGAGTCTTCTAACTTCACTGCAGAGGTCAGACAGGCATCTTTTTTACTTTTTTATTTTATTTTTTATTTTTTGGCAACAGTTAACATGGATGCAAAGTTCAACATGTTCAAAGCTTTGTATGTGACATTTATGCATAATCCTGCAGGAGCTCCCTCAGCCTGTATCCTGATGTTGCTAATGTGGAGTGATAGAAAAGAACACAGCTGTGGCCCAACCTCATCTGCTCAATCTGTTTTGACGTGCTCTCACTTTTTTGTCGTAATTCATGGTCCTTGATCTTATCACCGCTAGAAATAGGCTAAAGATTTTTTCCATCATCATTGAGAAGACTTGGGTTGAACAGGCAGGAAACAATAAAGAGAAACCAATAAACCAATCTTGAATTGATCAGAATCAGACAAAAACAAGTTGAAAATGTTATTATAAAAAACATAATTTGGATAAGTGAAAATGACATTCATCTGTTGTTCAGTTCAGAGCTTTGATTGTTTTGGTCTATCCTGATTTGAATAACAGGTTGTTTTGGAGCAGATTGTCTCTTCTTTGATCCTTTTTGCCACATACAGGGCTTCTCTGAGTATTCCTTGGCTTTACTGACATTGTTTTGTGGAAAACTTTTAATGATTTTGCATTTTTTGCTATAGGAATGCTTTGTGGTGGTTCTGCTGAATGCTTGTGTGTGTATTTGTAAAACATTAAACTCAGTGTGCCGTCTGTTGTTTGCTGAAGTTATGAAAACCAATCAGAGCATGGATTAGACGCCGGGACAGACAATGGGCACCCACTGAGCACAGAGGAGAGATATGCCATGGTCCAGTCCAATTATCAAACTGTCCACCAAAATAAAGGAGAGCAAGCAAAGGGACAAAGACATAGAAACTATTATTCATGGTGAAATGAGCTGCTCAGACTCAAACATTGGGCACAAAGACACACGTGGTGCCTGCTTTGTGTGTGTGGGATGTGCTGAATCAAATGGTGGAAGGCAATAGGACACTGTCAAAGTTTGCCACCAATACAATTCTCACTGGAAAAAAAGAATGTGAGAAAAATGTAAATTTTGCTAGTTTTTCACAAAAGCTCCCAATGAACACTATTGGTGTCTGTTTGGAAAATCTTGCAATGTCAGAATCACAACAGTGACAACAGTTTTTTTCCACATATGCAATAGTCAGTGGCTGTGGTTACACTCACACTCAAAATCTGATTATTAACAGACTTTTGGAATTATAAGATTGTTAAAATTATATGTAAACTGCAAAATCATGTCATTTCTTTCTGATCATGGTCTCTCTGATTACTCACATCAGATTTGGCTGTTTGCATGTTTGCTGTTTGTCATTCTTAAAGGTCCAGAAATCAGATAATAATGGGTCAGTCACTATGAAATTAACCTTAACTCAGACAAACTTCTGCTATTTCATTTAAATTGCATTCATTTTTTGTTTGCAGGATTGATCACCTTCATTATGTAACATTCTATAGCTCGCCCCAAAACAAAGAGCTATCATGTGGTTACTCACAAATAATGAAAACCTATTTTGTTGCCATTATCAAGGTAATGTGGTTACCTAGAGACAGGGCTGTTGTCGTGCGCGAGCCAAGAATCCAGTGATAACATTCAGGAACATTCCAGGACATTCCCTTCAGTGCTGCAGCCTTTGAGCTCACAGTCAGAAAGACAGCCATGAGTGGGTTTGCTGACCTTTCATTTAAATACAAAAGATATCTTTGTTGATTATTGACCTAATGGAAAATTAAATAAGACTTTTGAATGTATCTGTAACTAAGTACACTGGCGATAGACCATATTCACATCTGTAATCGATAGTAGTACCATTCTTGTACAGGACAATGTCACTGAGAATACAGAGGCTGTAAATATTTGTTTTGTTTACCACAAATGACTTGCATGCTTTGTGTCTGTGCCTCGCCCATGGAAACAGCTCCCAGAGCTTTGAAGCTGCACTTCTGTGGGAGTGATGGAGTGATGATGGGTAGATTCAGTTATCATCATCATTTAACCTTACATTCAAATGCATATGACAGGTTTTCATATTATCATATATATTACTTGGTTTGGCTGGATGATAAATATTTCACATATTTTACACTAGTCCAGCCCAGGAAATAACACTCACTTCTAAAACATTAACATAATAAAGGGGTTGTTATACATTTATTAATTAATAACTATTGGTACTAGCATCCGCTGTGTACCATACAGTTATGAAATTTCCTCTTTTTTCACATCTGCTGTACCAGGAACGAGGTTCACCAAAACTGGACCAAACAATGGAAAACTAATCTAATCTGTCACAGGCACACATTGGTAGAAGTAGTAAAAGAAGTAGTCCAGTAGTTCTGTGTCCTTATTGCTTTCTGGGGAGACTTATCTATACTTTATTAAATTGACTGATCTGACTCTAATCTGTGAAGTGACTTAATGACGATTAGTGGATATATATTTTGCCTTTGGGGACAAAATGGACAGGTCCTGCACGGTTTGTTCTTGTTTTCCAAACACTGAGCCAAAAGGACGTCTTGAGATTGTTATTGACGATGGGTTTTGGAACGTCACAGTGGTGCTTGGGCCAATAGCCAATCTGGTTACAGATATGAAGCCTCTGCCCTACTTCAGTGGATTTCATTTCAGTTGCATTCCTCGGTTCTGTTTTTCTAGTCTTTTTTCCTACTTTTTCTTCACCTCACACAGCAGCCAAAGTGAGATGACATCATGGTGAATATAAGCAAGGCTCTGAGGGAAGACCAGGGACCAGTGGAGGGACAGGTACATGGGACAAGATTTGCACAGATGTAGCTTTTATTGCGCGTGGAGGGAAAAGAAAGTGGAAAAATGTCCTTACGTGTCCAGAGCTGCTGGCCAGCGACAACAGACACGTGGATCTGGAGAGTTCTGATGAAAGGAAAAGAATGAAAGTGTTATAACTATTTCTGGATGAAGTGGAACAGAAGAATTTTGAGAGAGGAAAAGTGCCATTCTTTGTGGTCTAAGAGTCCTTTGCAGTACATATCACAGACTACAGGCTCAAATCACTGCTTTGAATCCCACACAGGCTTGTCATATACAGAACATGGTCTTTGCTGGAGAAGTGGTGTGAGTGTCCTGGACCACCATGTTAGCGTCATAAATATCAACATTTTGATTATTCTCTGCAGAGGGAGCTGCGAGGTCACGCGTAACTACTCCACACGAGATTATTATTGGACTCTTGGACATGCTGTTTATGCTTAATCTAGATGACTGGATCCTATCACCAGAACTTGGACACCGACTTGTATTGACATGGGGAGACACAGACAGCCAACTAATCACTGATATGTAGCTATGTAGATATGTAGTGGCAGTAGTACTAAACACTTATACAACATGCATAAGACAAACATTGCTTTTCAAAAATCAAGCCTTAAATTCTTCTTTTGTTGAATTTGTCACATATTTTAGTTTCTTCTGTCGATTAGAAGAGCAGTTGACTGATGGCGTAAAGTGACACATAATAAGATGTCATTAACTAATACAGACTTCTTTAATGAAAACCAAACAAACCAACTGACTGCTGTTAACCTTCTGGCCTTTAAATTTTCCCTTTCCCTCACTATTTTCCTGGCAGCTCAAGTGACGTGACAAGCTAATAATGCGTTTCCCTCAATATTAATGAGCTCAACAGCCACGTTGCCTGAGAAGGGGAGAAGCTGGGACCTGTGGCTCAGTGCTGTTTTCTTAAATGAATCATGGTGGAAAATGTGTGAGTGGGAGCGAGGGTCTACACCAACGCATCAGTGACAAGAGGGGTCAGCTCAAAGGTCACTGACCCCAAGAGCCAAATGCACAGACCAGCGCTAGATGCAAAAATGTCCCCGCATGGCTGAGCTGGTTAGGACTGGTGAGGCTATTTTTTATTGCCGGTGTTTCTACTACAATACACTATAGAGTTGTCCATGATTAATTTATTTTAAACTTTACTCCAACCCTGCATATTCGGACTGTGTTCTTCTCTCAAATAGAAAACACCTTGTGATATCATGCAGTAATATAGTGCTCAACTATGTTTATAAACTCCATACACCTTCACTACAATCATTTGGATGATTTCAGCCCAGAAATGGTCAATCTCTACTGAATTAAAAGTAAAAGGTAGCAGTAACTTCATGACATCACAAGGTGGAACAGAGCATTTTGAGCTTTGGAGATGTAAACAGACCATTAATAAAGGGTTACTCATGTGTGAATGAAACAAAACACAACACCTGGTATGTTTTTTGAGGAAATAACAACATTCGAACATGGCTAAGATTCAATTTATTGTAATATAGGACCTTTAACATCATACCAATAACACAGGCTTATCAGTGGGACATACTGAAGAAACCAATAGTCTCACAAGCCACCACAAAACATTTACTCATGATATACAATGGAGAGGAGGGGTTTAAATGGTCATACTTCTGATTGTTAGAGGACATGACCTGGTCTCTTTTTCTCCTTTTCAGAGAATTGTCACAGCTCATCATCAGATCCTGGAAGACTTGATTTTCCAGTTTAAAGACTGAGGACACAAAAACAGTAATGGACAGTTCTTAGATACTGGGCACAAATCTCTCCATTTATATAGAATAATGCTGACATTCACATCTGGTGTACTTTCTGACCAGCTGTACATTCACATCCCTGAGGGAGTTAATGTAAGGAAAATAACCCGATTTTATTAAGGTATGAGAACAATTTGAGACACATAGCTCTTGGTCCTTTCTATGGCAGGGAAAAATATGACCTTCAAAGCTGCAAACAGAGGAGGCAGTGTCTCAGCGTCACGGAGCTGAGTGTAGGAATGTTCTTTCATCTGATGTTACCTTTATACAGTTTACCCTTCTTCAAATTAGTCCAGTAATCAAGAAAAAAACATGTCTAAACTATGGAAAGCTTCCCAAGAGCATGCTGGGAGTTTGTTTCCAGGATTCATTCCCTTGTGGCCATAAATAAGCACGTTCCATAAATCCTATAGTAATTGAATTTAGTGTGTCAGACTGTACAAGTGGCTTTGGAAGAATGTAAGATCTACAATGCACAGGTGGCTATGACCCAAAAAGGCCTGATTTTCCTACGAGCTGTCAAAGGTTTTACTGGTGCCTCTGGAGGCTAAACCCCGAGTGAACTCTAAAACACATGTCCTACCACAAAGTGTCAATCTAATGAGCAGCACAGACTGGGCTAAATGCAGGGACCTATTTCTTCTAACTTGTCTAATTTGTGGATCAAAGCTACATCTTGACAAATTGTCAAATATGTGTCAGTTTGGGTCATTGGACTGTGGTTTGGCGCAAATATTAAGATACTAGTACCTATAATAAATACAACTTTTAGTACAAATAAACTGTGTCAGTGTGTGGCAGCCTTTCTTAAGTTGTTGTATTCATCTTAAGTTGACCATATTAATAACGCTTGAAGAATGTTTAGACATTGTGCTAAATTAAATGAATTAAATGAATTAAATTAATATCCTTTACCATATAAGATATATAGGGCTTGAAACCAAAATCACTGTTCTACTTCAATAAATGTCAATTGTGACGTTACCCTGGGAACATAAAAGCAAAGATAGAATGAGAAGAAGATAATACAGCTGAAGCTTGCACAGACTTCTACCACACACAGACACACACACGCACACACACACACACACACACACACACACACACACACACACACACAGACACACACACGCACACACACACACACACACGCACGCACGCACACACACACACACACACACACACACACACACACGCACGCACACACACACACACACACACACACAAAACAAACAGCACCCACCTTTGTATTAGACCTCCACAATGGCTGTCCGTGTATTTCAGTGGGAATATACTTTACGCTTAATCTGTCAGAGGTACCTCTCTTAGTGCAGCTGCAGTTTTTATTGCATCCAGAGAAGCATTTAGGAGAGAACCGCAGGTCGAGTATAGGTGCCCATGAGCCCAGGACAGCGGCGGCATTGTGGCATGCATCCTTGTTGGGAGATTCCACAGCATTCCTGAACATAAACTTCAGTGACTAAGAGCTCTGTTTCATCACCGCCAAAAAACACTGCTTAGAAAATTCCACATTGTCATAAAAACCATGAATGCAGCACAGAGCGCTTATGGAGAAGTGCTAATACCTACATGTCCCAGCAGCCTCTAAACCTGGCAGCTGCAGATACTGTTCTTGGCATGAGTGATAATGCATGTGAAATTAACAAGATGACACTTGCTTTGGTCTAACCCCAAATGTTTCAGATGTGTGGTGTGAAATGTTCTACAGCTAGAAATTTAAATGAGAGGGTGATCACAACAAAACATCACCTTAGGTTATGTTCTTGCATTATTTTATAACCTTGTAAAAGTTAAAAAAAAAAAAAAAAGCAAAATATATTGAACACATACAGCTGAGTCAGCAATTAAATATGTTTGAACTTAAATCAAATGCAGTTTTTATCACTTTTATCATCATAAAAATATTTCATGTAGCTATGAAGAACGGTATTGCCAAAATAACACAGCTGATGTTGGCGTAATTTTTGACTGATTTTCCTACTTAAAAATATAGCCTACATTAACCTACACATAGGTCTTACACATCTTATCTTAACAAACTTACATCATACTGCCTACTGAGTAATGGCTACATTAGTAATTTAACTCCACTATGTAAGAGGTGACCCGCTAACAGTAAGAATGTATATTTTATTAGGTATTTTTAACAAGACAAACACCTGTAATTGTATAGATGCAAGATAGATACATTAATTATCATATCCTGGAACACTAAGAGCAAAGAAATCATCATCCACATGGAGACAGGTGGGTAGCTAGCTCAGTAGTTACGATGCACCTTTAAAGGTCTTATCACACAAAATGGATTCTTGTGAGCTTTAAGCTGTTATAATGTTGTTACCTCATCATAAACATACCTGAAGTTGTGTTTTGTTTCATTCACATGTCATCTTTTGTTTTAGTAGAAATTCCAGGCCTAAATTATCCAAATGATTCTAATGAAGGTGTATGAAGTTTAAAAACACAGTGGAGCACTTCCTGTATTACTACAGAAGGAGAAACAATGCGATGTCATGTTTTATCCTTTTTTAATGACAGTGGAATGAGTATTTTCAGTTTCAGTTTCAGAGAAGAACTGTGAATATTGACGGTTTGTGTGTTAAAATGTATGACTGAAACGAAACACAGCTCCAGGTATGTTTTGATGAGGGAATATTATCACAGATCAAAAATAGCCCTTTAATGGACAAAGCGTGTTCATTTTCATGTAGCCCTTATTTATTGGACTATTTATGGATTTAACACAGTATGGGGTCACAGCCAGAGGGCAGCACAGTAGGTTTTTATAACTGATCTTTTACACTGAAGTCCTTCACCTCCAAAGCCGCTATGCAGCGCGCGCCTGTGGGTCAGTCCCGCTTTGGCGCACGGAGCACGTGGGGGCGGGGCACTGCGAGAGGCAGGACTACGCGCCGCACTCGAGCAAATAGCTACTGCTTTTCAAACGACTGGCTTTTATTTGTTTCTTTGTCTGTGGTCTGGTCACTGTCGAATAATTATGAACATTTAGTTTGTTTAATGTGTTAAAAGCGTGTGACGTAGACTCCTATCTCCTGCTGCGCGTAAGAGGACCATAGAGGAGAGCGCAACCTGTCACCGTGAGGATGAGAGAACCGGAGACCGTGATACAGTGGAATAAGTTTGGAGAGTGAGTGGGATGTGAACACGGCTTATTCACCGACTTCAGGAGGTAAACGTCTATCCACGTTATGCATATTCTGTCTTTCAAAACAACTTTATATAGTTCTAAATGGGAGTCTATCAAGAGTTTTATTTGGCCTATAGATTATTTTTTGGTTCTGATATATATATATGTACACACTTTTTTTCCCCAGAGATAAACTTCTGTTTGCACAGACTGAGTATTTTGAGACCCATTTATAGACCCGTGCTTGCCTTGCTGGAGAGTTTTACATAGTTGCTGGACGTTCTTGTCATAGTTTTCCTTTTGACACCACGGAAAGAAAAATAAATTTCCTTTCACCAGCATGCTTCTACTCAAAATGAATCACAGTGCGTCCCTTCACTACCCAGAGCATGCCATTGTGTTGTCATATTCTGTATAACTTTAACCCATGTGGCTTTCAAATGTGAGCCTAGAACAGAGATTTTGGCTTCTATTTTGAAATTAGTCAAAAGGTGCACTAGGCTATGTAACTTGTAGGTCTACCTGATTTGCATTTTGCCTGAAATGTTTGAAAAGTATGTCATTATCATATCCATCTTGCATTTATTAAATTTCAGGTGTTTTTTATTGCACAGTAATCTCTTGAAAAACATGGATTCTTTCCACAGATCTGACCTGTTACTTGCTCTGTTTGCACCACCTGCTTGTCTCTGTAGATACATAAGCCTTATTTAATGTCATACTGCGGAACATAATATCTTTGTAAGGACAAATAGGTAGTAAGGAGAAAAGTGCACCTTTAAGGATCTTGTTCTGTATAAGTAATATTAATGTTAATGCTAATGTTATGATCTTAAACTCCTTTCGGTCACTAGTCCACCTGAGATGTCACTAGGAGATTTGTATTAGTGTCAGAGCTTTTCTTCTCGCTGTATTCACAAGTGGGATAAAGACTTTGAAAGCTTACAGCACATGGGGTTGTCCCAAGGTCTTTGGATGGACCCCACCCTGGCTTTTGTCAGACATAATGCCTTGTTTAGGTTTCTGTGTCTGGACTTGTTGCTTTTCACTTTTTACACACCTGCTCAGTTCTTGCCGTGAGTGCCTGGGGCTCCATAGTCTACAGAGGGTATCAAGTGTCTCTTCCCTGTTAATGTGGCCTAAAAGCTCAAAAGTGGTTAATGTTTGATGGGCCACACTGTTGTAACACATACCTGACTGGAGCACACCTACAGTAAACTCACCTTCTCAGTGTCATTGTATGGAGCTGGTATCGAAACCTTAGACTTTACAGCAAATCATCAAAAATGGCCCAAAACAGTTTTATGTGTTTAAAGGATTTGATGGTCTTCTGTAGAAATCACTGGTAATGAGTAATAATACTAAAACTACTATTAAAATTATATAGACACCTCATTTGCACAAATACTGATACCGAAAAACTATATACAGGCCTATATTTATATATGTATTATAAGTTGGACCTTTCCTTAATAATTTTAAGAATTGTCTGAATGTATATCAGAATTGTTTTTAGACCACAAAGTAAATAAGTGTTTTGCGTTGAAAAGTATATTCAGTTGTCAAATAGAGTCTTGTTCATTGTTAAGACCATTCTTTGTAAATTGCTATACATTACATACTTTGTCTTCAACACGTGATTTGTTGATTACATATTTAATCAACAAATATGTATTAAGTATGAAGGTACAGTTAAAAATACAGTCTTTTGGGACTATAGTAATCAGATTTGGCTCATAATACATTTGTGTTTTGAAGAACAAGGGGTCCATTGTTGCCCAGCGTCACCAGATGAGACTCAGGCCTCCATTGCAACATTTAAGTTTCAAAGCTGACCTCACTTGTATTGACTGAGATTTACAGCCACCATGAAAGAGGCCAGAGTCGTGTTTGTGAGTTTGTCCAACAGCTTGTGGTTTTCTCACTTTTCTCATTTTTTAATGACAATAATGACTTTAGTCTGTTAGTCAATTAACTGGTTGATGGTGTCCTAGTCGATTACATTTTCCGTATGTCAACAATATTTTAGCGGTTTTATGACAATTTATATGGACCACAGCAGAAAGGAGAAAGAATGAGGAGAAAGTTGGATGGAATTTTAGGAGTAACTGGACAGTTTAATCTCCCTTTTCATTTCTGCGTCTTGTGTGCATGGTACTTTTTGGTAAGATCCTAATTTTTTGAGAGCTTTTGTCTGTGTCACGTCACACTCCCTTTGGTCGATTAATTTATGCACTGTGCATGGCTTTAGTCAACAAGGAATTTTTCTAATTAACTACAGCCCTACTAAATATCCCAAATAATTATATTGGTTTTATTTATTTATGAGCTTGTAGTGCATTTTATTAGTGGTATAAAGAATAGAAGAAAACATTTCTTGATGTCTAGACTCTGGTAGCTGTTTTTTAATTATTAAAGTTTTCACTTTTAAGTTTACTCTGGGATTGATTGGATTTGTGAGCATAAATAAGTATATGTGTATTTCTTTCTGTCTTGTAATAGTCCCAGGAATGAATACATTGTTGAGCCAAGATGGGCATGAGGCGGAAAAATCCTGTGCCAAGACAAACAAATAATTGTTACATGATTTCATCCAGTGAACGTGGGCGTAAGAAGTCAAAGGCAAAAGAGTGTAAACTGCAGACTGAAAAAAACTCTTAAACTTTCTAAACTATTCCCTGTTTCTTGTCTTCTAGTGTATCCATCACCATAATGCCTCCACATGATCGTTTCCTGCCGACGCTGCTCTACCTCCTGCAGTTCTTTCTATTACGGGCCTTGTCTATCCTTCAGCCACCGCCCCACATCCCCACCCTGGTGCCCCACACCCCCACCCCTCTCACCCGCTCCCATTTCAGCGCCCAAACCCAGCTGGACTTCACCACCCACTGCAACTCCAGCTGCTTCCATACCCACGAGAGGGTACTGTCTGATAAACTGGCCTTCGAGACGCTGTACTCGGATGGTTCACGCACCCTCACCACAGTGGATGTTGAGGACGACGGTGAAGACTTTGCCCCATCCATGAACTGGCCTAGACACAGGCGAATAAGAAGGCAAATCTATGGCGCAGATGGACGATTTAACATCAAAGGTGATAACTTCCTTTTGGATTACCCTTTCTCCACAGCGGTGCGGATCTCCACGGGTTGCACTGGAGTTCTTGTGTCCCAGTTGCATGTCCTGACAGCGGCCCATTGCGTCCATGATGGCAAAGATTACGTCAAGGGAGCAAGGAAGCTCAAAGTTGGATTTCTGATTAACCCTGTGGTAAACAGCACAAACCCAGAACTGTCATCACCCAAGAGACCTCTGGTCCGCTGGGTGAGGGTCAAGCGGACTCGTGTGCCCAAAGGCTGGATCCAAGGCCCTCAGGAGGTCAGCATGGACTTTGACTATGCACTGTTGGAGCTACGTTGGCCACACCGCCGCCCTTTTATGCGACTGTCTGTGGCTCCCTCCTCTGATGACCTGGCTGGGAAACGTATCCACTTTTCTGGTTTTGACAGCGACCGGCCTGGGGAGCTGGTGTACAGATTTTGTCCAGTGGAAGAGGAGTCCAAAGACCTCATATACCAGCACTGTGATGCCAGGCCCGGAGCAAGTGGATCCGGGGTCTACGGCAGAGTGTGGGACGACACGCTGGAGAAGTGGGAGAGGAAGGTGATTGGGATCTTCTCAGGTCATCAGTGGCTAGAGATAGACGGAGAAAACCGGGATTATAACGTGGCTGTGAGAATTACACCGCTCAAGTTTGCACAGATCTGTTACTGGGTGCATGGGAACAGACTAGACTGTGTTCATGGTTGAGAGACTTGCTTTTTATTAGACACAAGACACATTAGACACAACAATTATTAGATGATACAAAACATCAGTCAAGTTTCAGCCTGTACTCAAGATTGACAATCTTTCATTTACTCTTCACGCTGTACACTTTCAGAACACTACGTTTTATTGAAGAGATCCTGTTGTTTACAAGAACAAGGAATGTGATTTATTACATTGAATGCTCTAAACTGGAAAAAGGAAACAAATATTGGAGCTTGCTTGTCAACAATATAAACATTAAGAATTATGGTTTAATTTTTGTTCAGTCACAAATGAATTGGGCTCAAAGTAAACCATTCCAACCCAACGGAGAGACACATTATTACCCCAGCCTCTGCTCAAATCACATTTTACAAGAGGGATACAACGCTTTTGTACACAGTTACTATGAAACTGTGATATAAATCCTTTCTCAGTACTTCAGCATGCTTGGCGTCCTGTACAAAGTTTGATCATTTTTTCATAGATGTCTCAACTATCTGCTTTATCACAGAGAAAAACATTAATATTATGCTGTAAGTATTTTTTCAGAGATTATATGTTATTAAATATGAGGGTAAATTTATTTTTGTGATAAATGCTATATATATTTTAATAAAGAGATTTTAGCTTATTCATGAATGAGCACTTTCTTGGGAGGAAATTTGCTGCCATCCTGTGGTGGCAAGAAGAAGCAACATTTTCACTACAGGGGCGGGGTGGGAAGTCGCAGACCATGCTTTTTAAGGACATTACATAAACTTGCATTCATTTCCTGGAGACGGATCCTAATTTTAATCCAGATTTCTACTCTAGACGTAATCTTAACCTAAATATACCCATATCTTTGCTGTAAACCATGTCACTGATATAATAGTGAAGGACTGCGCATATGGGGATCTGGCAAAAACGAAGATAGTCTAACTAAGATGTCTGGCCAGTCCGTGATGTTTCAAGCCCCTTCCCTGAATCCCTTTCTCACAGTTAAAGCAAAAAACACGGCCTGGTCATGCTGTTATGCATGTTATACCGTGATATCAGTCAGCTGACCTAGAAATAGCAATTCATCAAATGGGAGGTTTCCTTATATTTGAATGTAGTGTAGAATTTTTCGTAAATATTGCATTGATTTAACAGATCAACATTTAGGACAGCTGACAGTCAGAGCTTCTGGTCCACAGAGAACAGGCCAGTCATGTGGGGTTTGTTACTGCACGCAACTAAACCAAGCCTCTTGGTCGGGTTCAGTCAAGCCTGACCTTAACCCATCAATACTGATTTCAAGCAACAAGCCTCAGACATGTGTTAAGTTTTTGGCAGGCTGTGCATTTCTGCCTATGCTCAAAATATTCTGAACAAGTTACCATCATGCCAAGCTAACTGGTAAGGCAAGTGTTAGTTTAAGTCAATGTCTCCTAATAACAATGCATTTTCATTTTGAGCAAAAATCTTTATTACATTAATTTAAAGTAATCAAACATCTGGAGTGCAATGGTGATAAAACAACAGGTTCAGTAGTTTAGTGCTTTTTATTAGATACAAGGAGACGATACAAAACATCCGTCAAGTTTCAGCCTATACTCAAGATGGCTGGTCCTTCATTTACTCTTCACGCTGCAGACTTTCAGAACACTACATTTTTATTGAGGAGATCCTGTTTTTTTTTGTTTGTTTTTTTTACAAGAACAAGGAATGTGATTTATTACATTGAATGTTGTTTGACTCTAAACTGGAAAAAGGAAACAAATATTGGAATTTGCATGTCAACAATTATGGAATTATTTAACCACCCGTTCCCCCGAGAGAATTAGGTTTTAATTTTTGTGCAATCACAAGTGAATTCAGACTATCTAACCTCAACTACACACTAAACTATAAGTTTGGCAAAAATGTAGTTGGAACAATACTCTTCAGATTTAATGGTTGGAATGAGGCAGAGTCCCTTTGTCTTTTAAATTGAACATGGGAGAATTCTTCAAACCTTTAATTTAACTTCATAGACCTTCAATCAGTTGTATCTCAAGGTTTTTACTTCATCTTATATCATCAATTTTTGTTTTTGACAGTCTTTATTTGTTCATTTCCCCTAAGCCCACCCACAATGTCCCTCCCCATGAACCCCATAAACAGTGCTGGTTCTGCTTTTGCCCCCCTCCAAACCACTGGAATGAACAGCTAAAGCCAACAGATGTGTCTGAAAGGCCTCAGTTTATAAAGGGCATCCTTCCAAGCTCACTACTGACCCAGCACCAAGTTTCTCGGCCAGGGTGTGTCGGTCTTTCAGGTCTTCCAAGCCATTCACTTGCCACTCATGCTTGATACCTGGAATCACAAATATCACATTGCAATTAGATTTTTAATTTTATTCATGTTAAAAAAAAATGTAAATGTAAATCAATTAGTTGTGATTAATAGTTAATTGAGTAATAAAATATCATCGTCTTCACTCAAACACACTGCAGCAATAAGTGGAGCACAAAGGTTTTATACTTTAGCATGATTCCCTCAACTTTCATGTGGGGCAAATTCAGTAAAAAAAGATTCACAGGCCTTACACAAGCTCCAACTGATTAATCCAAAAAATTGCTTGATTAAAAATAATCAGAAACCAGAATAGACACTAGTTTCAACTCAATGCCATTTAATATATTGAATCTAAAATGTCATAATCCTTTAAAATAAAGATTGTTCCCAACAATAACATTATGTGTATGTATAGCCTATGTCTTGCAAGTTTATAAATAATCTGAGTCCAGGTCAACTTGCCTTCAAATTTCCTCTTAATGGCATCTTTGGAGCTGGCATAAATCATCTTGCTCTTCAAAGGGGCACTGTCTGGTGCCCTGGAAACAACAGATCAAATGTAAATGTAGGAAAACTACAGTGACAAATAACATGTGAAGACTGTCTAACCAGAAAATAAAGACCAGGTCCTCCTTCTTTGTCTCTTTGGTCTCGTAGGTGGCGTCATACAAAGCATAGCGGCAATCTTTCGGGGGAAGCATGCTCACAAAGTGCTGGTAGGGGTCTTTGACAGATTTGCCCAGGTCGCCCTGCAGGATTTCTTTGCCTTCATCCAGGATGATGTACTTGAGGTCGTCGCTGAGACAGAAAAGGATGGCCTTCTTCCTCTTTCTCTTCTCCTCCTCATTTGCCTGGGCCTTGCGCACCTTCATGTCATTGAAGACAGCAATAACTTCATCTGTAACTTTCACACCAGAGGCCTGCAAAAAACAAATCAGAAATCAGGGAAACCTCATGAGCAGAATGAGGAACAGGATGTGTGACATCCAATACTAATCTCTAAAAAAAAAACAAAAAAAACACAACAATCAAAATTGCTCTCAATATGAAGTCCCTGAAATTTACCACTACAGATTTTTAATCATTACCAGAAAAACAAGTGAATTCTGCTTCACATAATTTTACTGACACAGGATAGGCTGTGGACCTCTTGATTAAAAAGACCCAAGCCTAATATTGGCATTTAGAGATGACAGAATCAATTCATTTGCACAGCCCTAGGATCCAACTCCAGTTGCATTTGTGTAGTTCAGGTGATGGCAGTAAATATACTTTACTATTACTTTGAGACATTCAACTTGATCAGTACATTTTTAGAGACAAAAAAAATTGTGTGTGAGATGTATGCAATCATTTGCCAGAGCCACAATCCAGATCTAGTTTAGTTAGTCAGATGTTGGTGAAATATAAAATGTACTCATGTGTCTTAGCCTTTCCTACATATGGACTGGCCTGAGGAACATGTGACGGTAACAGAGGCCAATTGATGCATGCCAACATGCAAAGGTGGGCTGTGACATGCTCTCAGATATGGTCACTGACTACATCTTACACAACATTCTCAAACAAGAAGTCGAACTCTTACAGTGAATGTGAACAACTAAGAATGAGACAAGGAACCGTTTAGTGCCTGTTCAAAGTCCACATGAGAACTGATAGTAAAGGTTGGTGCCAATAGGTGTGTCCAAGTACACTGTGACAGGAGGTGGAGAGCATTACATAAGCTTCCTCTGAGGACAGAAAGCTATGCATCGGACCATAAGGATGACCATGTGGGTGACAGTGCTGTTTGAAATTAAAAGTGTTTGAGAGCAGGCTCAACTCTCAGACAATGAGGCCTCTGTTGAAATATAGAGTCTCTGCTGTGGCGTTAAGTCACTCAGGCAGGTCTTCTGACTCAGTTTAGAGCCATCACAGGAAAAACAACCTCAGGACAAGACACAAACTGCTGTGTGGCAGCAACAAGCAACAATGAGAAGGAAACCAGGGCAGGGAAATGAACAGACACCGACTGTGTTTGCTTTGGGCGTAAAGCCATTGTGAAAGATGTCAGCACATTTTTAGAGAAGAGCTAATCATTTACAAGCAACTAACTAAACAAACTACTAAGAACTTCACAATTATTACTACAATGCTGTTTGAGACAGGCATCCATTTAAAATGAAATGCGATTCAACAAGTATTACATCAACAACTAAAGAACTACTATTTAAAAGTTCACAGACTGATCTCAAACATTTAATTCCTTTACATATGTGGATTGCTGTGATAAAAGACGACCACAATGTACTGGAAGGGCATAATTAAACCTAGTTTTAAAATATACTTGTATTGCTTTAAAATTGTTATGAAAACGCTTAATGTATTATTTTTTACTTTAAATTAATTTAAGAACACCCTGCGGATGCCACACAAAGAGGATGCAGAGAGTCGCCCATGATCTACACAAGAATGTCAGTCCCTTTAGTTCCGGTTAGCTCAAACAATCACATTTCTAAACTACTTACATAACCAAACGAGGACGGAATTGTATCATATACTATAGTATCCGTAAATAATTACGGTACACAAGTGGGTGCTAGATAGAGAACTAATTTGTTAGTAACGAATTACATTACAAAATGGTCTTTGCACCAAATTCAGGGTGGGGCCATGAATGCAGCATCGGCACATGTGTGCGCTAGCTTCTATATAAGGAAAAACTGGGCTCAAACACACAATCCAACCGTGTTCAAGCGTCTACAGCCCCAAACCCCAAACCACACACCTAATTCACACACTTTAACATGAGCAGAACAGCGCGTCGTGGCTGTTTGACATAGCGGACTCGTAAGTGTGATGCTGCGTTAGCCGTGGCGACGTGCAAAGACAAAGAGCAGCACATTCACAGTTAGCATCGGGTTTAGGGCCATTTCAGCCTGTGCTAAAGCGGCTAATGCTAACAATACAGCCCGGGCCGTTGCACCTGCAGCGTAGCGCTGTGGAACAACGGGAGCACTGCGTTAGCACAAGCAGCTAAAGTGATGCTGAGGCCCGGCCCTGAGATAGGCACAAGGATGCCATTTGGACATCCTTCGAAAAACGGGTTATGGTGAAGTACAAAGGAAAGGAAATGGCGACACTTGGTATTCATTTTATTCCTTAATACGGGCGAGTATCTAAACATTACGTTAATTACCATTACATTTCGTGAATGTAGATAGTCACGACGCGATTGTGCAATGCGGAAAGAAGCACCTATCTGGCTTTTGAGAAATAGTTAGCATTTTACGAGCCCCTAAGGTGAATCTAATATTTAAATGTGGAAATTCTATATTCACTTCGAAAAGTGAACTCACAACTTTTCATACAATTTCAAACCAAAAAGTTACGATAAAGATAAGAGTAAAAAAGCGTTAGACCTACCATGACTGAGCTGTGAGTTGGTCAGCGGCTGAGTACAAATTGAATGGACAGATGATGAATGTGTCTCGCGCGCTCGATATACCACATGAACGCGCCCTAAAGCGCGGCACCGACTCTACCGCGTGCACGATACAGCGCGTGTGTAATAAATGCACGCCTCCTTTTATTGTCGACTTAGTTTGATTGGAACATGTAATTTTTATTCAATCAAATGACTTTACTTTTTACTTTTGGTTTCACTTATATCACAGTCAAAATAGGGTAGACATTTCATAAATAATTAAAATAATCGCACCATGTGTATTTTATCCTGTATGAAATAAAAGCCTGTATTAATTTCCCCCAGCATGTATCTATAATGATTACAACGCTATCCTGACTAAACTATTAAATTACTATTGCATCAACGGTGTGAGCAGTGCTTAATACATAAAAGATAGCGGTTGTTCATTGTGACCGACATTTGCACCAGTAAGAAAAAGCGAGGCTCTTTGAAGGGCGGACACCATCCACAGTGGAGCCAACCCTCGCTTCCGTGCGCACTGGTGGGTGGGGTCAGCTGAACTCACTTCCAAATAAGGAAGTTAACAGCGAACGGCGGCGGTCAGTGCACGCGCCTAGACGCACATCGCCATATAAGGAAACATGAGACGCCAAATTCGCAACAGCAGCCTTCTCTATGTGGTTTTAGGGGAGAAAGACACATGGGTCAGTGTAGGGCTGAGGAGACAAGACGCTTTATTGAAGTTATTGAACACGATGTGACACCAACTGCTCCGTCCATCCTCCGCCCAAACTGGAGGTGATGCTGCTACTCCACTCACTGTTGCATAACCCAAGTGTAGCGGCAGTGCTTTTGGCGCAACGGCAATGTTTTTGTAGCATTTATCTCACAACGCAGCCTTTTCAATGATGAACACAGTAACAGTTTTCAATGCTCTTATAAATAAACAAACACAAGACTAGTTTCTACAAATGGAACAGATTTTATTGTCAAAGAGTGCTTAAATCTGGAAACGTGTAATAAAGTGCAATATTAAGCACTGAGAGACATGGGAATGATCATTCTAAAGTAAATTTTATAAAGGCCGAAGCTCAACTTAATAGGATGTAAATATTTTAAAATCCTTAAAAGCACCACATGAATTCCAAGATACACCTTGTTTCTAAATTGGACTTAATACTAGGCTATAGTAAAAAATACATCTTTTCATTTATAAATTGAGTAAACAAATGTCTTATTTTTCATAGTGCAGTAGTGTAAGCTTTGGTCAGCAAAAACATTACTGTTTTAAAGGCTTTCTGGTAACTGTAGTGTCCTCATTAAAATAAAATGAAAAAAAGAAAGCACAACTTTGAGTCAAAGCGCACAATGTATGAAAGAAAAATGGAGTGTTGATGGAGTAAAAGTGCATAATGTCTTCCTACGAATTACAGCTTACAGCGAAACTGGAATGTTCTAAAGCTATACTGAAAAATATTTGGAAACAATGTTTAAGCTGCACAGAATATCTTGCATAATATAAAGTTAATCTCACCTTTAAACATGCATCAGCATGTGTCTGTGCATTAAGATGAATTGTATTTATAACATTAAACAGGGATGCTGCTTTTAATCTGTGCACACGTTTTGGTCCAATGGGTGCCATGCTATAGAAACATTTTCAAGATTAGTGTGCTGTTTGTACTGCATAAATTGTAACACAAATGATCAGATAATCTAATTTGATTTTCTCGTTTCCGTGATGCTTGTTCCTCTTGACTTGTTCAACATCTCAGTTGTCTAAAAACAAAACAGAGAAGACAGTTAAGTGCTTCTTGCGACATCTACTGACTTCTGTTTTTGGTGTTATAGTTCAGTCAGCAAATCATTCATCCGACAAAGCTGTGTCACTTTGATGCTACGGATGGACTGACGCGCGCACACACAGACACACACACGACACAGACACACACAGACACACAGACACAGTAGTGTGTACCTGTTCCAGCACAATACCAGCTGCTTGGTCGATGGCTCCTCCAATAGGGCGGTAGCGGCCTGAGTATCGGATGAAGGCCCACGCCAGCATGGCCATCATGACCACACCAAGTGTGCAGTCACAAATCAGGGCAAAGGTGGCCATCCCAATGAAGAGGAAAATACCAGACAGAATGTAGAGGATGCAGACCAACACAAACAGCACAGCTGGGGTACGGAATGCACTGAACAGATTTTTTGACTTTTATAGGAGGGAGAGACAAGCAGATAAGAAACTGTTAATACAAATAATCCATGTTTGAAGTAATCTTGGTTCAGTTATTCCCTTAATACCTCATTGTGCTTTTGGTATGATTGCCACATTTCATCAAGCTCCTTCTCCAGCTGGCCTTGGTAACGGTCACAAAACTCTTGACCACCCATCTTTTTGGTTGAAGAGAAATTATGTAGTGCTTCTCTAAAAAAAAAGTGATGCTTCTCTTCCAGAGACTCCATAGACACATAGGGTAGGTCACCACCACAAACCTTAAAGAACAATTTATTATGTAATTCATCATTCAGTTAATTTGATTTAAAAAAGACAAAGATGAACCTTCTCCATGTTCTTGAAATACTGGTCTTTAGATGCTGCAACAGCTGCCAGATTGTTTGCTTCTGCAGTAGCCTATGGTAGAATGTAGACAAGCATTAAAGTCCATTTTAATGACAGAATTATACATTTAAGTTTATTCAAATTGAGTACCATCAGCATAGTCTTTGGTTGTGGCAGGTCCTCTCCCTGGTAAATCTTGATATATGCCTGAATATAAATTAAAATTTAAAAAAGAGAGGAACATAAAATAGACAAATTATAATAAAAGGTAAATAAAGGGTATCACCTTAAAAAACTCAACCAAACCCATGCAGGTTACTTTATTCCCATTTATTTCTTTTTCTGCCAGATTGTCTGGGTGCAAAAGAGTAGGAATAAGATCCATCAGCTGATCTCGGAAATCTGGTGCCACTTCTAAAAAAAAAAAAAAAAAAGTATTTCAGTCAAAATAAAAGATTCAACTATATATATATATATATATATATATATATATATATATATATATATATATATATATATATATATATATATATATATATATATATATATATATATATATATATAAAATAATAATAATAATTATTATTATATAAACAAGTCATACCACTGAGTTGTCCTTGGAATGATGGCTTTGTGGCAACTTTCAGTCCAGGATGAGGCAACAGAAAGCAAGAGATGTTGGTAAAGCAGGAGTATATGTGTTCTCTCACAGACTGAAGCTCTTCGTGTTGAGCTTCTTTAACCTTTAGAGAGACAGCACAGCGTAAATTTACTTGATAAGTGATTAAGTACATGAGGATGGAATTACCCCAACAGCTACTAGATTTTACTTGATCAAAAACAATCCTGGTACCTGTAACCTTTTATCCAGAAAGTCACTGCCTCCTTTAAAGCCATATGTGTACTCATACGGAAAACTCCAATCCCTGATTAGAAACATCAAAGACTACAAGACAAATAACATTTGTATGAACATAAACATACATTTAAATTCAGACAATTTAAATGTCTGAATTTAAATTCAGACAGTTTAAATGTCACCTGAAATGGCTTCAAAAAGATCTCATCCATAGCAAGACGGCCATACTCTGTAAAAAGCTGGAAGACAAGTAGATTAGTTTAGTTTAGTTTTATTAATCTACTGCAACAACTTACAGATCTATAAGCACTTCCATAGATCTGCTTATGGAAGTGCTTATATATATATATCAAAACACACCTGTAACTGTTGTAGGTCATCCTCTTGTATGTTTTGTGACAGATTGTAGATCTACAACAGTGACTGGATTAGCACTGATGTTGCTGCAGTACATGTATGACAATTACAGTAACAGCAAGTTTAGTCACCTGTACGGAGCTGGTCATAGTGCTGAGTGCAAAGATGGTGGCACAGTCCTTTACGGTAGACTCAGTATCAAAGGCACCCTGAGTGTCCATTAGCACTACTGCCAACTACAGAGAAGAATAAAGGTGTAATTTACTGAAGTCTACATGAAATCCAAGGGGAATGGGTAAGCAGCACAGACTTTCTTACCTCTGTGCCATCACTTTTTTGGACAATAAAAACCTCGCTCCAGAGCTGGATACCAGTCGTCTCTGGTTCAGAGCCTCCCCTCCACGAAAATCCTGTTAGAGGCTCATCATCTTTACCCAGCCAGTTTTTGTCACCCTAAAAGAACACAAGACACAACACAAGTTCAGCTGCATTTAATTTCTTTATAACATTTAGAAAGTTACAGAAAATATTCATGGCGTCCAGAAGAAATATATACTAAAAAGATGAATCAAATCAAATGGAGAATAAATGTCTTGATTCAAGGGAACTTGTGAGGCAGAGGTTTGCATTTTGCACTGATTTCTTGCCTTACAGCAAGAAGATTCATTTCCAAACTGGTTGCTTGGGACCTTTCTGTTTGGGGGATTGGCTTTTTTAACAACCTAAAATATGCACCAAGAAGCCAATCCTTTAGTTAGGTACTTAAACCTTCCTCAAGATCTGGTGAAGGGTTGTCTATTGCTCCTAACTGGCTGGAGGATAGTTTAATACACTTCTTTACAGAGACCTCCCTTATGATAAAAGACATAGTGATTGAAGAATTCTTCAAAATGTAGTATTTGTTCCAGTTTCAAACCGACTCACAAATACAGATACCTACAAATACACTCAGACACAGTGGTACAGTGATGGATCAGATTACAACAAGGCTCACCTTTCTGTGCATGTAACGAAGCATGAAGTCAAGTAAGAAGCTCTTTCCCTTTCGGAATGCTCCCGCCACAGACACCACCACCACATGTTTGTCTCGGACCTTAGGGGCCAACAAAACCTGTGACAAAGCTTCTATATCCAAACTGAAGGAGTGGTCCTCCTTGCATACGTTGACAATCTGCACTGGTCTGCCTTTGGACATAATGCAGCAATAATGGTCCCTGCAAAAAAGTTTCATTTACAATGAAAAAAAAACACAATTACAATACATGACACCTAGAGTAGAGACTGTTTTGAAGTCTTTTTAGCTTCTCAAGGAAAAAAGTAGGAGGTCATGTGCTGGAACTTACTGAAAACAAAAGAGACTTGTGTGCAAGACTGGATAAGGGCCCCCTTTTGCAAATCATGCTGCTCTGCCGCTTACCATAGGAATTACAAGCCATTTATCTTCAGTGTTTCACTAAAAATATGATGAAGATCAACCCTAATGTGAGTAAGACAGGGAGGTGTCTGTCTTCTTACTAATGACTGTTAAATCCAACTTGTCTTTCTTTTGAACCAAGTTCAACACCTCAAGGCGTGGCAAATAGAAAGAATAACAAATATGTAAAATATTTTACCGCACCTGAAAAAGTAATACAATTCTGAAGTGCATCTTAAGACCATAAAATGTTAAGTTAGATGAGAAAATTACATGGAAAACTACAAACTTGTGTTACTGGAATGCTTTTTCAGTCAATAAACCCCGGGTATATGCAACAGTGTAATGTTCAAAACGATATATGCAACACTAATGTACGCGCAAGTTCGTACAAGACAAGATGGTGAAAACACTGAACCATCAAAACTATCTATTAACATATTACAGTGGAATTGGGATTTTGTAACAAACGTACAAAATACAGTAGCGTTATAGTTACCTTTAGTGTCTACTGGTGACCACAACAAAGTCGAAAAACAACTCAACCGTCAACTTCTGACTGTGTAGTTGGCATGAAAACGATGAGAAGTTTTTTCCACCAAAAACTATTTCCGTATTTTGCCTGGGTGAGCCTGCGATATGCCTGATGGGAAGTGTAGTTCTGTCAGAACCTCGCTGTAAATGTTGTGAAGTTCTTCTGGGAAATGTAGTTTAAATGTAAGATGGTGAATACTCAACTGGAAATGTAAATCAGCAGGTCAGACATTTTGCATTTACACAAACGATCAGATTAGAGCCGCTCACCCCATGAGTTCATCTCTTTCGTTGAACACAGGTGGCAGTATTTACTACATTTATTTTTAGGTAAGCGCAACAAACGCACAAAGAATTTATGTGCTGGATAAAAATAATATTTTTATTGCATGCCAACAAACAATTGCGTTTCAGGGGAAACAATAAGTAGTAAATGGCAGTGAATTACATTGACACCTCTGGAAATAGAGCAAGTAGCATTAGTTTCTCTCCCCAAAAAAAACAACACAATTCAAATCTATGAAAAGTGAAAGCTCAAAATATAAACAATTCAGTCAGACTGGTGACAAAAACTACCAACAATTTATACTGAATGAAATTAATCTTTTTCCCAATGTTGTTGAATCTCAATTATTGAAATTACTGGGGGGAAAAAAAAAAAAAAAAGTATATATATATATATATATATATATATATATATATATATATATATATATATATATATATATATATATATATATATATATATATATATAATTAACCCTGAGATTAACATACCTTTTACATACATTATTATGCATTAATACTTTCAAGTTTAAAATAGTGTACTTCATCCCAGTGCAGTTGTATAATTCAGAGTAAATAGAACTTAAACACGTTTTCATTAAAAAAAAAAAAGAAAAGAAAAAAAAGCATTGTAAGTGCCTGAATACTAATTCTACAATTTATATATTTTCAAAATAACTGCTATGGTTGATACTGATATTAACATTTCAAAATCCATAACAAGGCCGACAAATTTAAATAGTAAAGTTCACAAATTCACTTTTCACTTTTGTACAACATGTTTTTTCTGGGATATAAAATTATTTGTTGCATGACTGTGGAATTGTTTTTAGCCTAATTACCAATTACCAATGACCTAATTTACAACTGAGAACAGAGACATGGGCACACACATAATGGGGCAGCTTAGCCGAATAATGGCTAAATATTCAATATGTGGGAAAATCCTCCAATATCAGAAATACAATATTGGTGCCGATATATCGCCGATCCTTATACTAAAATATAATCTTGAAATACATAAGACTTGGGGCAGTGTCTGTTTCACCCAGGGAAGCAGTGAATTTGACCAATTTGACATTCTTACACAGATTCTAATATCCACCACCAGCCAGATCCAACAATGATCCAGCGGCTTCTTGGGCCTCAGCATCGAGCTGCAAAATCTCTACAGTTTCCAGGTCCAGCTGATGGTCACCGGGTAGCACCAGGTACTCCTGAGTGTGATAGTAGTGCAGTTCAATGTAGCCGCTGTCTGACAATGGGTCTTTCTCCAGCTCTTCACACACCTCCTCCTGTTGATAATCTACGGAGTCCATGGTGACCAGTTCCTCATGATCTGGTCTTAAATGGCAAGTCTCATTTTCAGAAAAGTTGGAGGTTTCCGTACACAAGGTTTGGGGGTTGGATAGGAGAATGCTATCTGAAAGAGAATCTGCAAAGATAAAAAAGGGAATTGCTTAAAACAATTGCTATGCCAAGAGTGTACATCTATATGTCAGGTGCAAGAATATAGAGAGTACAAAGAAGACTAGCTAAGCATTTGCGCTGTTGTCTAGGTTATAAAAGGTTGCTGCTATGCCAACAGAGCACAAACACATTCACAATGTTGCATGCTGGGAAAGCAGCAAAGACGGGAAAATGTGGCATGTTATTAAAATGTCAAGAAAGGCTGTTACTAATTTATGCAGTACCAAATTGTACATTGCTGTACCGTGACTGACCTGCTATTTCCACAGTGTCACATATAGAAAGACAACCATAATCACCCGCTTCAAACCTGAGGGAAAAAAACAAAAACAAAACTCTTTTAACATTTATAATTTGTTACAAAGCAATATTTCTATATCAAGGTAACAACAAGCGGATTATAATAAAACTTTGCGATATTTCAGTGATCATACTCACAACTCAGGCTTATTGATCAAATTACTGTTAGTGCTGTGATAACTATGAGTCTTTCTTAAAACCTCAAGAAGCGCTGGTCGATACTCAGGGCAAACACACCACAGAGAGCCTTTTCCTACAGACTGAAATACAAATGCAGACAAAATATAAAAGGTTTATAACAAAATAATTAAACAAAATAAAGTATTTTCTATAATGATTAAATCAAGACTACAGATAAAATACTCACTTGACTCTTGTCCCTCTGGATGCGACGAAAGCTTTTACTTAGAGACAGATTGTGACGGACAGAGTTTCTCCATCCCCCGGTGGCAGTTCTGTAGTAAGGGAAATTATTCACAATCCATTCATAGATATCCTTTACAGGTAGCTTTTTGCCAGGCGAGTCTTCAATGGCCATGAATATTAGACTGCTAAAAGAATAAGGTGGCTTGGATGAGACTGGGGATATGGAGCAACTGGACTCAGATGACTCAATTTGGGGCAGTGGTGTAACTTTGTGAAGAGGCTGAAGGGGTAACAAGTTGCACCGCTGATGCAGCCAACTAAGACAGGTCAGGTCATCTTGATCAGAAATGTGTGCAGGGCCCACACTTTGTATAGATTGTTCTTCAGTAGTTTGAGTAGTGCAGTAAGAAAAAGGGGAGGAAGAGTGAGTAGACTCTGCTGTTGCTGGAGAAAGTGTGTTTGGAGAGGGAGGGAAAGAGATGGGGGGCAGTGGTAGTGACAATCGGCTGCTGGTGAAGGTGTGCTGGGGTGAGGAGGAGAAAGGCTCTGTGACCATGAGTGTGGTGGGTTCATTGGGAGAAGAAGTTAAGAGTGAATGTGCGCTATGCTCCATTTTAGAAGGGACAATTCCACGCTGGTCAAGGTGCACACCTGCAAAAACAAAAAGGTTTCAGGTTTAGCATCATATATAGGGTATGCCTACTGTGTAAGTTGCTCCCCGTGCAAAGGCCTAAATTACTGGCCTTAAAAAGTTGTAAAATATTCATTATTTACCTTTTACTAAGTTAAATGTTAGCCAACTCCTTAAAATGCACATCTACTGTCGTTCAAAGTCCATTTATCTTGCAACGCTACATCAACGACTGGATAATTTGTTCTGAAAAGCGACTGCAAAACTCAAATAATGAGAAAAATAGCAGAAAAAGACAACAGTTAAAATAGCAAATAACCAGAAATACCGCATGGCTTTTAGCAAGCAAAGGGCTAATGGCGGTATAATATAAAGTTTCATTGCGCCGCCTAATCTCTTACAGGTAAGAAAATCGTTTGCTCTCAGAAAGTAAACGTCATTGATACTTACCAACTGACAAAGAAAGTTACACAAACAGATGTCCCGATTTGTTAAATGTCCTTTAAGTTTTCAACTTTGAGGCGCCTTATGGTCTAAATGACACTGAGTCTGCTCTTCTCGCAGCCTGGGGTTTGTTACTTTCTGTTGTTTCTATAGTAACGCGCAAGACGCGGGAGTGGCGCGTTCACAAGAGCGCGCTCCCGACACAAACACTCATTCAAAAATCCTCATTATAACATAGTTACACTTTTATGACATGACACTACTCATTAGAAGAAACAACTGAATGGAAAAAAAAAATTTGGCGCGAGGTACAAACCTATACATACATAAGTGTCAGTAATAGTAACATCCAATCACAGCTCAAGAGAATGTAGACAAAAAATGTTTAAATTCAACTGCGTTTAGGTTTAAACAGTGACATCCACAAAAACAATTTCATATTTTTCCATGCATGAAATTTTCATCACACACAATAAAGAAAAAATGCATTATAATAACACAAGTTTATTTTCTTGTCACAAAACATGACCATGCTTGAAAACATTAAGAAAACGTAGCTGAATTTAGGAATAAAACAACAAATAATCAAAGTATTTGGTTAAGTAAATGGGAGAGAGAATACAAATCAAGTAAAGCTTTCCACAAAATGTTTTCTCCCTACTCTTAATTTGGCTGTCATACTATATTATGCATACAATTACACATTATCACTCACTTCTAACAAATGTACTTGTACAGATGCCTTGGAATTTCATTATTTGGGGGTCTCGCAGTCACCTGACCAAGTGAGAGGTTAACCAGTAAATGATGATTGGCTGAAAAACAGCAGTAGCAACAGTAATATAAAGTCGAAGCTGAGGTTTGGCACCACCCGTCCCCATAGAGTCTGTGGAAGGAATAATTTTCATCTTCAAAGACCGAACCTATGAAGAAAAAAATTACAATTTTAAACTGAACCCAGAGTAAAAAAACTTGGCAATCACAGTTTTCCTCCATGTATTAAATGTTTTAGAATTTGCAATATCTTATGTTCTTAAAAATGCTGCATGGTAATCCACTGTTTGTTAATTACTAAACTTACTATAAAAAACATAAGAGCACAGGACGACCATGCCAGGGCCACATAATAACCATCACTGCCAAAGAGTAAACCACACAGCACTGTGAAGATCATCCTGAGGGGAGGGGGAATAAAACAAATGGTAAATGGTAAATAGACACATTTTTATATAGCACTTGTCCACCTTCAAGGCACTCAAAGCGCTTTACAGCAAGAACCACTCACACATTCACACACACATAATACACCAGAGTATGCAGACACTCGGGGCAAGGTGGGTGGGCAAAGTGTCTAGCCCAAGGACACAACGACAGCATTCATCTGTGGGAGCTGGAATCACACCAGCCAACCTGTGCATCAGTGGATCTGGCCGCTCAACCAATGATGTTTATGTCGAGAGTGGGATTTGAACCGCCAACCTTCAGATCAGTGGACAAACGCTCTACTCTAATTGAACTACTGTCACCCAAACAAATTAAGTAATCACAATGTTATTACTGGACATATCCCAAAACTCACTTAGACAAGTTTAGATGTTTTGTTTTGGCTGACTTGCTGCTCTTTTAGGTTTAAGGTTAAAGAAAAGAGCTGTGGTTTAATTTTTAGTAAATTACATAATTTGGGGAAAATAATCAAAATCGGCTCTATATATTGGTCCAAAAATATCTGGAGAGCTTATTGGCAATCGGTTGCTCTGGATTCTGAATAATCGGTATCAGCATGAAAAACCCAAAATGGTCGATCTCTACTATCTCAGACGATGTCAGAAACACGTCTTCCTTGTCTGTAAATTATCCTTGAATTTTGGATGGAATTGATGACAGTTGATGATATATGTGGAGGGATTCCATTTTAGAACTCATTAGTACTTCCTGTATTTTACAACTTTTTGTTTTCTACATTTCTTCACAAACGGCTAATTGTGTAAATTATGATGAATTTTACCTCAGGTGCCATCCCATCAAAAATATTAATCTGTCAAAAAAAACTTTTAACACCGTTTTTTAGACTTGACTTAATATACGTACCCAACATATTTGTATCCACTGTATGCCACTAAATCAAATGTCGACAGGTCACTGTGGACTGTAAGTAGATACAAGCTCAACAACATCACCAACACCTCAATGATGATCCACACAAGGGCAGTGCTGGCACACAAACCAAGAACTTCTGGACTAAACCTATGGAGAAA